>JBAMHW010000003.1:33325374-33384321 GCA_037177495.1 Rhadinocentrus ornatus
TTTATAGTCAGACTGTAAAGCAGCACATCACTGCACAATGATTGCACTGTGGCTTATTACATTTAAATTATTTTTGTTTTTAGTTTATTATCGTGTTGTTGTTTTTTTGTTTTTTTACTAAGAGTAAATGGATGTGCACAGCCTCGGCTGCATGTACGACTGCCATCTTGCACTTGTCAAATAAACAACTTGAAACTTGAAATGCACTTTATTTTGGGGTGAGTCCGTCCTCTATTTCTCAACTGCAGCTTGTACAAAAAGCAGCTGCACATCTATTAACTAACTGAGTATAAGCACATCACCCCGGTTTAATCTTCTCTTCACTGGCTGCCTGTTCACTTTAGGATCCATTTTAAATTGCTTTTATTTGCTTTTAAGTGTTTGAATGGTGTTCCTCGCTATACCTCTCTGAGCTTCTCCATCTCTATACACCTTCTCGGTCTCTCAGGTCGACTGGCTGACTCCTCCTGAGTGTGCCCGAGATAAGTCAGAAGCTCAGAGGGGACCAGGCCTTTGCGCTGGCTGCACCTAAACTGCAGAATGAACTGCCTTTGTACATTAAACAGACCTCATTTATAACTGTCTTTGAATCTCATCTTAAAACTCATCTGTTCACTTTGGCCTTTGGCACAGCATGAAAAATAAACATTTTGATCTGACTTCAGTTGATTTTATTTAACTGTATTTAAACAATTTTAAGATACTTCATGTGCTATTTATTGTATTGTTTTTATTTTAATGTTTCACATTGTAGCACTTCTGTCAACTATGTTGTTTTAAAAGTGTGTTAAAAATAATAAAGTTGCAGTAAAAACTAGAGGACAGCAGCCAAATTCTTTAAGGAGTTAGTGAAGTAAAGTCTAATGAGTATAAGCTATTAAATTAAACCTGAGCAGTTTTATAAATGTTTTAATAGAAGGGTCATGCAGGTAAAAATCTCTGAAAATCCACACCTCTTTCAATGTTCAGAGTCAGGAGGACTCAGGGGTAGCCCCCACACACACCTTAGAAACACCATGAGGATCCAGAAAGAAGTGAAGCCCAAGATAGTCTATGATAGGAAGAGTGAATCTTTCACTATAAAACCCTCTTCATCTCCATGGAAACCAGTGGGACCTTAATGGTGTATGTCAAACAGAGGCAGAGTCATAGGAGAACACATTAGCAGAGTTTTTAGAGCTGGAATTTTCACCACACAACAGTAAAAGTAAGACATGATTTCTGATTCTGGCTGCTAGCTCCCAGAGTTTCTGTCCCACAGTGAGACAGACATCTTTGTATTCAGCAGTCTCTGCTTTTAAAGGACACCTTGTTTGTGTGGTTTGTGATTTTCTTACATTCCCTGCGATTTTGGTAAGCTACATGTTAGGATTGATGCTTCCTAGTGTTATTCTTCTGTGCTGTGCATATCTCATGCTGTCTGCTGTACAAGGTGGCTCTTGTGAAGAAAAAATCATGCATGCATGTTGTAGTGTAGAAGCTTTTTTTGCAATAGCTTCATAAGCTTCTTTTTAAGCTGATGCTTTAAGAAAAAAAATTGTTTGTTGACAGTTGTCATTTGTCAAACTGTCAAAGGAGTTTGCCTCTGTCAAACTCTATACCCTAACATTTACACATCACTTTACTGTATATTTTACAGCTGTAAATAGGCTTCTATCATACATGCCAGCACTACTGATTATAAAACAAAATAAAAAAAGAAGCAGGTCTGGGGATAATCGTGCCAAATAGAAATCATGTGAAAAGCATGACCCACCATGCAGCAGCCAGCTAAAACCATATACTTGTTTTCAGTCATCAATAATGCAGCTCCATTTACACTATAGCTTTACCACCAAGGCTGTTTACTGAGGAGGGAATGTCTCTTTCCATCAGTTTTAAATCCTAAAAATGTAAGAACAGCATGTGTGGATATGTGTGCATTACTGTGTGTCTGTGTGCTGGAAAATGTCGGACGGGGTGAGATCTTTTGTTACTCTGAACTTAGAGGTCAAGCGTGACTCACAACATAAGTGCTGCTGAGCACTAGATTTGGAAGTGAGAGGGGGTGAGATGTGAATAGAAGATAACAAAAACGGCATGACTCATGGAAGAAGAAAAAGGGCTCGTTTGGGAATGTGTGATTTGCGAGTAGGAGAAAAAGTCATTAAAACAATCGTGAAAAATTTATCATTGACTGACTTTCAGTCAGTGAATCTATTAGCTTCTAATCAGTGTTTTTCTTCCTTTTAACAAGCTCTGCCGAGGCTTCCGTTTGAACAAACAATGGCAAGAAATCAGGGCAACACCTATTCCAAAAGGTTAGCAAAGTTTCACATGATTCCTCATTTTGCCTGACTTTCATTACAAAGCAAATCATCTTTGCTATGGTTGCCTGGTTTTATCATTATCAAGCAGCAGTTTTCATCTAGGAACTCATCAAAAAGGTTAGAAAACAAATCTACTGTTTTATTAGGTGAAAACAGTGCTGAAATGAACCAGTGGGTATGTTTTGACTAAATCATTTCAGTGGGTAAAGCACCTTCTACTGGGCATAAAAAGCAATAGCAACACAGTGACTGAAGGTTTGCAGGCTCACTCTAAATCAGGGATCAGCAACTGCGGTCCATGAGGTGTCCTGCAGGTATTCAGTCAGGTATGTTGGAGCAGGGACACATTAAAAACCTTCAGGACTTTGGCCCAAAGGGGCTGGATTTGGTGATCCCTGCTCTAAATGGACAGTTGAGATCACATAACATGAAAAATACTTGGATTTTTAATGTGAATAAAACACTGAAAGTCAGGCAAAAGCATGCTGAAGGCAAAGAAAATGGATTTGCTTGTTATATTAATTAGTCATTTCATAATTTATATGAGATCTAATAGGTCTCTATGCTGTTTTAATTCATTTCAGTGCTGTCACCATTATAAAAAAGTGTATAAAACTGTAAAAAGGGAGGGGCAGACTGTTCTAATTTAGTTTATAGTGAAGTAAGCACCATCTATCCATCCATTCGTTATCTACCTCTACTTATGCCAATGCAGGGTCGGAGGAGGGAACAACTGAAACAACTGAAAATCTGATCTAGTCATTTCACTGTAAGCTTGGAATCAGTTTTCATCCTTCTCGCCTTCTGACCTTAACAGTTTAAACAACCCCGTGTGCTTTGGAGAGTCCCTGGCCCTACTCGCATACAAGACAGCTATGTATCTTCCAGTGGCGGGGGGGCTAACGCAGCATGATTCGATCAGGTTGGCTGACGCTGTGTGTGTGTTTGATCTCAGCAGAGTGTCTGCGGATGATAGGGGTCAGTGACACTGCTTGTTTCTGGCTGGGTAGGAGCTCACAAAGCAGACAAACGGGTGTAACAAAGGTCTATGAAAACGACCCACAGCTTTCATCTGTCCATCATCTCCACAGCCACACATGCACAGCACGCATCAACGGACACAGATGTGGTTACACATGTATATGTTTGCTGTGTATGTGTTAGTAGAAATCTCCGAAATCAGTGATCCTTCATGTTTTCTGTATGTCAGCATAAATATGACGTAAAGCACCAGCAGTTTCACAGACATCTTAAAAGGAGATGATGAGAAAATCAAGTTAAAAAAACCCACTAAAAATGTTAAAATTAGTTATTTGATTTGAAGTTGAATGAAATAGCATCTTGCTTTCAGTATCTGGTATAAACCCAACGTCTGCAACTGCAACCAAATGTTCCTAGTAATTCAGGGGTGTCAAACTCTGGTCCGCGACAGCTGCTATCCTGCAGTTTTTCATTGTTTGCCTGCTCCAACACACCTCCCTGAAATCAGTGGGTCGCTTTGAAGAAGTTGACAGTAAGCTGTTGGATCCATTTGATTTGAATCAGGTGTGTTGGAGCAAGGAAACAACTCAACCCTGCAGGTAGTGGCACTCGAGGTGGAGTTTGACACCACCATTCTGCTCATTCATCCACATAAGCCTGGAGGAAGATCAGATCGTTCCTCTGGACAAAATAAACTCTGGGATGCTGGTGGTTTTCCACATATGAATTCCTCACTTCGGGAGCTTCTACAACATCTTTATTGGATTAAGGTCAGGACTGACTTTGCCATTTGAAAACAATAGGTTATATTTCACAACTCTATAGTCAAACAGTTTGTGTTGTCTTGCTACATACAACACAAACTGTGTCATGTCTGGTTGCGGGTGCAGGTGGTGAGGACACCGAACTCCTAAAGTAATTATAATCAAGAAACAAGGTGGATCTTTTAAAATGAACTAATTACAATAATTGTCTCAAAATTGTTAATAGTGGAACCGAAGTTGGAATATCCCTGATGCCTAAAAAACTGAAAAAAGGCACACCGAGTGTCTCACCTGTCACCCCTGAAATAATCAGGATGGAAGGTGACGCGGCATGATGGAGCAATCAACCTGAATTTGCTGCATTAATCCGCTCGATAATAAGAGAGGAAATAAACGAAGCCTCAACTGGATTTCTTAAAGGTCGAACTGAAGGAGTGCGAAGAAAAACTAGCTGATATGGAGTTGGCGCTTTCCAGTATGCAAGACAGAATGAATGAAGTGGAGAAAGTTTGCAACTTGCTCCAGAATAAAAACAAAAAACTGGAAATGCTGAATAATTTTAGCCGAAGATTTAATATCAGTGTTGGGCCTCGACAAAGATGTGGAAAAAGTATATCAGTAATTAAGAGTTGTGCAAAATATCTGACACAAAAATCAATCAAACAAGTAACACAAGCTTTGGTTTTGTCTCATCTGGATTATTGCTCAATAATTTGGTTCAATGCTTCCTTGCGTGATATAAGGAAATTGCAACTGGTCCAGAATAAAGCCGCACGGACAGCTCTTTCATGTGGGTTCAGAGCGAATGTCCTAAAATACACGCATGTCTTTCTTGGTTTGATGTGAAAAGTAGATTCCTGTATTCACTAATGGTTTTCCTTAGGACTGTTATAACAACAAAAATCCCATTTCTTTTCTAAAAAAAAATGTCATTTAGTAAAATTACACATAATAATTCTACAAGGCAAGTTGTTGGAGGTTATTTTACCTTGTCAATATCTAAAAATACATCAACTCAACGCACAGTAATTTATAGAGCATTGCAAGAATGGAATTCTCTCCTAAAACATATTAAATAGCAAAACAATATATACAGTTTTAAGCGTATAAGAGAGCATTACTTGAGGAGAAATTTTGGAACTGAATAGGTATTTTTGGTGTGTAATGAACCTATGCGCATTTTATGTTATTTTGTTTAATTTTAGTTTAGTTTTCTAAAAGTTAAATGATTATTTTGTATATTATTATAGATTCAGTTGGAGCTTGCCAAAAAGGGGTGTTTGTGTTTGTTAGTTCATTGTGTCACTTGTTAATGTCTTCTTTGTGGTAGATGTACTGTATGATGTGTTATTTTATGTATTTGTTATATTATGTGTTATGTTATGTATTTGTTATGTGATGTGTTGTGATGAGTAGTGTGAATGTGTGTTGTTGTATAGTCACCATGTAAATTGTGCAGACCCCAGGAAGAATAGCTGTTGCAATGCAAAAGCTAATGGGGATTTTTAATAGACAAACAAACAAACATGTCCTGGTTTCTGTGGTTTACTGAGAGACGAGTTGGTATATTTTTCTAGAATGTGTTAATTCTCTTCAAGATTTATTGCTCCATAAATTATCCAGGCTCAAAACATAACATTGCCAACGCTGTTCTGATGCTGATATTCACAGTTTTCCTTTCTATTAACATTGTGCTTCCAATTTAAACAAAAACTTTTTACAGCAGCATTTAGGTCTCATCCATTTGTGACTTTCTCCTTTCTCTTCCACTTCTGATCTCATAAACATCAACCCACGAATCAGCCCATGTGTGGCAGCTATTTTGCTATTTTAGCAGGAGTCATGGTCCTGCTATTAAAACCCTATTACACCGTGTAGAGTGAAGGATTATGGGTGTTTAACCAATGCAGATTATTTTGCAGGCAGTTCTTGGTTAAAATAACCGTGTGTTGTCTTAGGAGGTAATGCTACACTTAGCTCAAATGCAAATTTGCTAAAAGGTTACTTTGAGTTGGAAAAGAGAGAGCACTATTTCACACAGTGGATGTGTTTGATTGTCAGCTGGCTCAGATTTTATCTTCTAATTAACTCTGATGCCAAGAGATTCACGTGCTTTTGCAACTAACAAATTTTTATTACTGGATTATTTTCCTCAGTAAATAAAGGAATATGTGTTATAATTTCTTTCACAATCTACAGAGTCACTTCTGTGGATTGCAAGTTTTGTGAAAATATATAAAAACGGAAACTTTTTAATGATATAACCCTCTTTAAATCCTCTTTACCTCGCAAATGTATTGCCTGGTCAATGAAACATATCTGAAGTAAATGCTTTCCCGTCACCATCTGTCCTGTACGCAGGAGGCTTTACTAGAAAGCTGTCCCAAATTACATCAGGCCTTTAAAACTGAAGTTTAAACGTACAGCTAGTTTCACGTATTTCTTCTTCTTTCATAAAGATGATGACACCATTATCTGAATTACTGGCTTTAACTTCTAATGTTTAAAACTCTCCCAGGGACACCGTGAACCACATGTTCACTGCTGGTGCAGCGAGGCAGAATACTTTAACTCCTAATGCTATTTATATCACTGGACATTAGTCACTAGGTCATTTTGAAAACATAGAACCTTCAAGTTAACCTCCACCTACTATTAATATTTTGAGAGTATGGTGCTTTGGGTTTTTTTGTGGTATCACTAAGTATGGAGAAGAATCAAAGGATAAGAGGCCATTTTTTAAATAAGTCTTTAATATATTCACCGACTTTTACAAGGTTTAGATGAGTTTGCTAGAAAGACATCAGATCCAGCACAACTCATTTATCTTTTCAGCAAATGACTCATGTATCTATGTTCCTAACGCGACTGAAGGAATCTGGCAGTGATTTGTTTAAGGCGAGAGGTTTCATGCAGCATCTCTAATGAAGTGAGATGATTAAAAACATTTTTAGCCTCTGCGACCCCGTCGGATTCATCAGTGCCTCCATTATTTAAAAAAAAAAGACACTACAGAGACCAGCACTGTCTGAACCTGCAAAGCCTTAAGCTTGAAATCTAGTCATGCTCCAAGGTTACCTGTACACACTTAATAGGTTTGACAGAAGTATAAAAGTCCTCCTACAGTAATGTGGGGGCACAACTACAGAAAATGATTCACAAAACACAGAAACTGTGTTTCAATAATCTCTTGACTGAAGGTCTTACATAAAAAAGAAATAAATATGGAAAATGATGATACAGATCAACACTATGTTTTCAGACTTGCAGAATGGAAATTGGACTGTACGACTTTTTTGGGATCAATTTGGGGATCAAGATGTTATTGCAGCTGCGGCTGAAGTAGATGCTGTAGATTTGTGTTTGTGTTTCATGCAACAACAATTCTCCACCTACTCAGCCCACATTAAATACTTTTCAAGCTGATTTATACCATTTTTGTATATAGAAGAAATGCAATAGGTCCATTACAATGCATAGGGAATGTGAATATACCCATTCACACAAACATTAACACACATTTACCTTCCACACAGGAGGGTCTGGCTCTTGTGGTGCCAGCGACCTGGCCCGGGAAACAGGAACACTTGACAGTTTGAGAGCGCTCCTCGATCTTGTTCTTATTGCAGCAGCGATGAATAGCCACCACCTCACACGTACCCTGTTTCACCTGATAAGATGCTGTAAGACAGAAAGAAAGAGGCAAATTATTTTGCTATAAAAAGCTCTAAAAGGTTACATATTAGTATGATGATGGCTTGTTGTGACAAAGGATCCAGCGTTAAATAAATCTGGTCTGCAAACAAGAAAAACACAGCAGCTTCAACGAGAATTAAAAGAATCTGCTGAATTATTTACTTATGTTTAAACTCCTCAATTCATTCCAGTCTCCATTTTTCATTCATAAATAAACACTTTTGGTGATACTTTGCTTTAATTTTCAGCCTCATGCTCATTAACTTTTCTGCAGATGTGGTTGTGTGAATGTGTGCAGGAGGGAAAATACAACAAGAGCAGGAAATGTTTAACTAAACATTATTTCTTTTTTATTTCAAAGTGGGCCTCATCATCCAAGTACAAACGTTTATTTCTACATTTTATGATGAATTATTGTGATGAAGTACCACCATGATAGGACAGATGTAAATGTTAATGGATACTGGCCAGAACCCGTCATTTTTCTGTGTTACTTATGTCTTTGTGCAGGTATGCACACTTTACTGTGCTCACTGCTGTGTTCCTGAAAGTCATTATTTATATAACGATAATAGCTTTTTACCTCCAACACAAACAAGGTCTAATCTCTCTTTACTGTCCTCACATTTCCCCTGAGACCTTGGTCCGGCTAATTATAACATTATCCTGACAGTAATGGGACAGGAGGCCAAGCTGAACTCGAGGAAAAGGTAAGAAAAAGCTTCCAGCCCACCCAGTGGCCAAATGAGCCTTTAAGTGTGTGTAATATCACTGTTATAATATTTTTAGACAGCCTGTTTCCAGTTCCATAGTTTCAACTCAGTGATCCTGGTTTATTCCAGGGGAATATTTGTTAAACAGTCTCCACATCACCTTAGAAAAATGTGTACAAAGACAATACTGTAGCAGTAAATTCAAAGCTTGGTGCATCTGCTGCATGTGCCTGTCAGTTCTGCAAGGATAATGTCTAAATGCGCTTATGTGGTGCGTTAAGGTTTCGAACTATAGTGTCTGTGTTAAAGATACATTTCATTCAGTACATTAAACCCATCAATTCCCCTGGGAGAGAGGTTTTTGTGCCCACCATATGCGCCAACTGTTGGGCAAAATGTTTAGTGAAGCTAATCTTTGCTTATGGCTTCTGAATGGATTCCAGCTGCCTTATCTTCCCTCTCAAAGCTTGTTGTGCACTCTTGAGAGTCTCTGTACCGTTTCACAAGCACAGCAAACTCTGCAGGCAACATTACCAGCTACCTATAAGCCCCTTTACTCCCCTGGAAAAACCTTGGTTATACCGTACCATAAGCCTAGATTTTATTTATGTACGTGACTTTACCCAGACACTGAAACTTTTCACGCTCAGCTGAATGAGCTTTGCGAGCAGACACAAACGTGTCCAAACACACAAACAAAGCAGAGCACAAACAGCACACACACTCTGTAGAGGGTTCCATTTCTTCAGGCCATGGCCCCTCTCATCCTTTCTGATTTAAAGTTTGTTTGTTCTTCTCTCCAGAGAGCCCCATCAATGATCCCTGGCTCTCTGAGGGCGCCCCTCCACTATCATCCCTCCACTTTCATTTCCCTCACTCCTCTGTCTCAGGCTCTCCAGAGGCTGAAGCAGCTGCCACATTAACCCCCCACCTCCACGCACACACACATACACACACCCAAGCACACAAAAAGCCTCAATCTACTGATAAAAATTATGATTAAAAAATAAAAACATTGAACATAACTTGCTGGGACTGTAAGTATCAGTGCAGCTATAATTGCAACAGTAATAAACACAATTACAGTACAGAGTGACGATGTAGGAAAAATTAAAGCATCAATCAAGAACAATCAGCTTCCCTTGTTTAATCCCTCATTGTAATTACTCTATGATTTAATTCCACTGCTTTTACAGAGCTCTAACTGGCTAGGACTGCTCAATCTGCTTCCTTCATCTCAGACAAAGACAGTTTGTTTATAAGGAAGAAAAAGAAGAGGGATGGAGTCAACCAGGTGGAGGCAAAGTGGTGTCACAGCCAGTGGAGAAAACAAAGAGCAGCTCATCTTTTGCTGACATAATGAGGTCAGAGGGTGCACTGGTCTCCTCTCTTTATTACCTCCATCAGAAGTGGGCAGAATCCATTTGTGTTTTAAAAAGCATAAAGCCTTTGAGGATGCGTGAGCAGCGGATCGCAAACCCACCTAAATTTCATTAATCCTTTTTTTTGTATGTGTGTGTGCCCGTGGTTTGTACTCCAATTAAAATCAAAACAAATTAAGCATGAATGCAAATTTTCGGCATTTTCGGCAGATGTAAGATATGAGAAGAGCACGTGTGCGGCTTTGAAAGGGATTTCTGTTATTTAAAGAAGACCGGGGAGAGAGCCTCTGCTGGGTTTTTTGCGTTTGGTGTACAGATGCAACTTAATAAAAAGAAAAATAACCCAGGGTGCTTTTTCAAGCAAATACTTTAATACAGGCTTTCATGTCCGGTTTTAAAGGACATACATAAAAACTTCATTATGTTTCAGATGTTGCCAATAAAGCTTTTATCAGGGAGTAGCACCACATACTGCATACAGAAAAAAAAATTATTTCACATTTTATGTACTGTTTATTCTTGATGGCATGTTGCCTTGTAATTAACCCTTTAGGTGCCAGAGTTTTTAAAGTTTTAAAGTCATACTATAAATGAGAAAAAAATTTTTAGTATGAACCAGAGTTTAAGCTGGAAGTAAAATTAACTCGTCTTGTGGCATCAGAGTTTGGGAGCCGTATCCGATTACATAACGTTCACTTTGAACTATGAACATTGGGCACAAAAATGTAAACATTATAACTATGTGGTAAAATGCATCCTGGGATGCTTCTACTTTCAGTCATTGCTTAATGACTGCGGCCTTTAGCCAGGAAGTTGTGTCGTCAGATGGTTGCCAGCAGTCATTGAGTGTTTCAACCGTTCATATAAAGACATAACATATAAAGTAACCCTGTGCAGTGCTGCAGAAATGTACAGAAGGTAAACTCAGTTACAAGCAGGGACCAAACGCTTCACGCCTTGGCTGGCATTGATGTAAAAGACTAACAGATGTTTAGGCAGTTGACATTTTCTCCCATGCATTCAGCAAATTATCAGGCAAACGTAAAATTTTTCAAAAAATGATAAAAGAAGGTTGACAGGACAACATATGCATGAATGTGCGTACCGATGTGCTTATTTGCTTTTAAGGTCCAGACCTCTAAGGTTATCGCTATGATTTACATCCTGGAGCTTCTGAGGTGTTTAATCAATAAACAGGAGTCGGGAGCCAGAATCTATTTAATGAGGGAGATATCAATTTAAAAGCACCCACACGAGGAGGCGTAAAGCAATTTGTTGTCATCACACCGAACACTTTATTTCTCTCTCAGTCTACTGCAATGTACTATTAAACATGTAGTATGTCCATGCATGACTTATGATGAGCTACGATAAACAAAAGATAGAGTTTGCTGTTTAGCTCAAAGAGCAGTGTGTGCAGCTGCACGGTCCATTGAGCTAAATGTTAAGTCAACATGCTAACAAGGTCATTCTGGTGTAACTGCACGGAAGTGGTGGTCAGCACAATGAACAAACTCTCTTCAGTTTAGAGTCACTGTGATGCTGTAATAGAGGTTTACATTACAGGTAACATAGAAAAGTAGGTCCCTCTTTAACGTCTTAAAATCCAAAACCTTTTTGAAATAGGTTTTTATGGATAAAAGGCTTGCTGTGGATCAACTATTTTACTGGACTACTTTTACTGGACCCTTGCTGGTGTAAAAGGAGTGTTTCTGTTGAAGGCACAGTATAGCTTCAGTATTGGCAACTGGTCTGAAATAAGTGTTTAATAAATCTAGTTATGGTTCTAGCCTGGAATGGTTCAAATTTACTCAAATTTAAAGAATCTTAGCTTTCCAATGGCATATGAAATGCGTAGGTACTTGAAGGGAGACAGAGTGAAATATTTATTTGTCATGTCCAGGACGTCTGGTACAACGAGTCAAAGTTATTTTGCCTCTTTTCTCTTATCTCCACAAACTTCCAGTTCAGATGACGCTGCATTTGCTGTACCTCAGACGTGTAAGATTGAAACTGCTTTGATCTTGCATTTTGCTTTGCAATTAAAACAAAATATCAGTAGCTTAAGAAATAAATTGGCTAATAATGCTCCATCAGTACTTTGTTTATATACTGAAAAAAATGTCTGAATTCCAGCTCAGGTTCTTTCATTTTTACCAGCTGAAAAATGGAAATTCTGATTTCCAATTTGTCATTTATTATACCGACACCAATCTGGTAACCGCCCTACAAAAACAGGCAAGTAAAATACGGAGCGTAAGGAACCTAATGGTAATTGCTAAAAACATAAAACAGAAGAATGGAGATGTAGGGAAGCACAGGGTTTATGGAGCTGGTTTGTGACACAGGAATTATAACCTGAGTTCTTATTAAGTTCTGTGGTGCATGTTGTAACAAACTGGGCCATTTCAACACAACTTGTTAAAAGAGAGATGCACAAACTACTGTACCAACTGTCCAGTATCCAACTGCAGATGAGGAATTAAATAAAAAAGCCATTCAGTTGATACTCTAAGTTTGACGTATGCTCTGACCTCTCAGGCTGTTCACTGTATGCTCTCTTATGCTGCAATAACATGCTGCAAGGTTTATTGAGTAGTACAGATCTCAAAAGAGGCAGACCCAGAAGAAGAGAGGGTTACTCCAAGCCCCTAAAATAATTTGCTTGAGTAGAGGTGTAAATTATACAGAACAGGATGCACTTTACCGTCTCACTGTGCCAGTTTGTTTAACAAGTGCATAGCATGTCTCTTATCTGTTGTCACAAAGTTACATTTTTAAAAACGATTCTTTCATGGTTACAACAAAAAAGCAGGACCAAAACCAAGAAGAGGGAATTAACAAGTAAAAAACAAGTGCCAGACATCAAAGAAGCATCACAGCTGAACTGAGCCCTTGCAGTTATAGCTTCCCCATCAGCCCCCATTCACTGCCTCTCACCCCTCATCTACTGAAGATTCATGTGTTGAGCAGTCAGCTTCAAGCTATATACACAAAATAACAGCATATCTAATGTCTCAGTGTTGCCTTTAAAGCATTTTGTTATGGCCATCTCAGTGTAATAGAGCCCAACACGCTGCCATGAAAAGACTTCTCAAGCATGGCTAAACGCTTCTATTCCTGCAGCAGGCAGGGGGGAGGTGTCGTGTTGGAGGGTTGTAACAATAGCCGGATTTCAAGCTGCCTTGAACTGATGGGTTAGCCAGGCGATTGATGTATTCTGACAGACACAGGCGAGCAGAGCAATGTCCATTTTTTCCAAAAGCTGTGTCTTTCCCCTGTCAATACCTGACAATCATGTTCACTGCTATGAAAGGCCAGGCATCAAGCAACTCTGTCAGAGGTGACAGTGGATGTGGAGGTGATATAGTTTACATCTCTGCAGAATAAAGCTAAACAATGTGAGAACTCTGTCACACATACTACCAACTCTACACCACATTATGTTGCAGCCAATCTCATGTTGTCTTCTCTTTTCATGCCCCCTTCTAGCCTTCACACACTTCCTTTCCTCACTCCATCTCCTGCTCATCTTGGTCCAGCAAAGCCTATCAATCCTTCTGACATTATCAGTGTTTTACAGGTCCACATTAGGCCTCATCCAGACTTATGCTAATTATCACTACAGGTCGCTGGTACAGTTGAGTACTATCGTATCTTTCCCCAATAAAACCTGCTCACTTGACCTTGCCAGCTCTGTATTTATTTCATAAAAACATGTGTAGTATGCATCAAATAGATGGACTCGCAGATGGGGCCTGAACTTTACAGCAAGCTTGACAGATACATTTTAGGTGCAGATGGAGCTACATATGTGGTTTCACACAAGGACCAAGGTGGACACAGAAGGCCCCGTTAACAAAGTGAATTCACAAATGCAGCACCAGATTACTCACTGTTGTAAAAAGTTTGGTTTGTCGAGCATGCTCTAACAAGCTGTGACAGGAGTGCATATGGAAGGTATTTCACTTCTGAAAGGTTTGAACTGAATCTCAAATAATCTAATTTTAAGTATTCACACAAGAAGAGAGGCTTATGAGAATATGAGAACCAGATATTTTATTGTCAGAAAAGTGGAGCACCTTGCAAAGAAGCACCATTTAATGATTTAACCCAAAAGAAAGTCTAATGTTTGTGAATAACATTAGAAATCCAATGGCTGTGTTGTTTGTTGAAATAGATTTAAAGGTTTTTGCACACCTGATTTTGTTTGTGGCAAAACAACATGTGAAAACCACAGTAAAAAAAAGTGCATTGCGTGTAATGAATGTTTCATTTCAATTTGCAGAGGGGTGACATCCACCTGAGATAACATTATTAGTTTTGTGGACAGCAGAGACTAAATGATTGAACTCTCTAGGCTTATTTTCTCCTGTGCAATGATGCCAGCTAATCAAATGAGTGGAGGATCAATGTACAGATTACTGAGACGCAGTAATACCCAGAGAAGCAGAATAAGGAAAAGGTTATTCCCAGGAGGAAGGTTATTTTTTCTGTAATATATTTTTATGCTACACCATCATTTCATTCAATCCCTATTATAGATTTATTTTTTGGCTGAGTTTTTATTACATTACAAGACCAGCCTTCAGTAAATGAGATTTAGATTAAGAAAAAAGCAATGTGCACCTTTTGTGGAGCATTTTTTGACCTATAGAGCCACCATGTGGCAACTCATGGTACATCACCATCTTAAAACAAACAGCTCACTGATCAGCAACAAAATAGCAGTAAAAGTGCTTAAAGACGAACCCACCAAGTTTATCTAGCAGCCATAATATACACCCAATTATTTCACAACCTCAAAATGAAATGTGTGTGACTTATTGCTATACACAGCCGACAGGTCTTAAACTTCCACCAATTAGAGTAAACCATGAAAAAAAATCACTGGCTGGTTAGGTCTCGTCTCACAGAAGGAGTGAAAAGAGAAGGGGGCAGGAATGCATTGTGACCTTCACAATCTACAGGCCCTGCAATTAGTATATCCTGCCGTAAGCAGGCAGCCTTATTTCTGTTAAAAGGAAACTAATATCATCATTCACAGAACAGACTGAATGCTGGTAGCATTTCTGTGGCGCATAAAGGTCACACTGCAAAACATGACTTGGGAGAGCGGAGAAACAGAGAGATAATTAAGGAAACTGTCATAATTAAGTGTGAGGAAGAGGTGGCACGGGAGGTTTCTGGCAACAAGTTGATGCACAAGATGCCGTGAATCAGCACAACTGTCCCTGTTGTCATCCTCAATGAAATATTAATAAGCCTTAGCTAGTCATTCTCAAGCAAGTGTGGCTCGTCTCCATGACTTACAGAAATCAAAGATGGGAAATAGATTTAGCTTTGTAGGCCAGAATGGAGTCAATGCTGGCTGTGGTGTCTTAGTTAATGGATTTCTAAGTAAGTGAAGCAGAGCTTGGTCAAAAGGAGAGCTGCAAAGCAATGCATATTAATGTAAGCGGTTATAAGCCTGAGGATTAGAAGTCATGAGACCGTGGCCTCTTCTACATGAGGCATGAAGCCTATTTTATATCAGCAATAAACCACTAAGAGTCCAACCGCTTGAGAGGACCATTGACTCTGAGATGTTGGATGTCTGCTTCCTGAATAGATCCGATCTCGCCCACACTGATCTATTTGTGTTGACAGCTTCTGACAGCTTAAGTACCACTTGTATCTGTATGCGCTGGATCATCTCAAACAGAGGTGTGTTTGCATCGAAGCCTAAAACGAGGCCTTGTCTAGATTACATTCTGTCATACAGAGGAACACAAGAGACTTTCCCTGCGTAGCCCCCTCCTTCAGGACGTGGACGGTTCAGTCAGGCTTGGAGAACATGTGTTATGCTTCTAAAGTGACAGTGTAATTAACCTCTGGTGGTGTTGGAAGGGGGGTTCAGAGCAAGGCCCGGTGTACCTGTCGGTCCCCGATGATTACGGTTGCCAGCAGCGACTGGGTCAACCCAGAGCATCACCAAGGCAACAAGGAAGGCCACTTGCCAAGGCCAAGCTGACCTCCCCCTTAGTTTCATCCTGAGAGAGCAAAAGAGGGGGCAAACAGGGGGAGATGTAAAGGAAGAGGGCATGAGAAGATATTAGAGACTGAACAAACCAGAGAATATACAAACGCTACAATGTGACAGATGAGCTAAGCTGAAAATTATAAGACAAATTCCAGCGTACACACACACACACACACACACACAATGTAATCAGAGTAATTTCAGCTCAGCCGTCGGCTGTAGCACTCTTTTATGCTTCTTTGTATCAAATCAGGATTAACTCTTCCCATTTTCTTCCAGCAGCACCTTAAAAAAAGCTAACTTTGAGTGATGACAGGTTGTGCTGAATGTAACACGGCTCAGCCCAGAATTAATATGATACGGTTATGGATTACAACTAATCCAGCCACTTATTTATGTTCTACACTCTCTTCATCCTGTCAGGGAGACGGGCTGCAGCCAATTCCATTCACTTTAAATAACCACTAATCATTATTGTATCACTGTTTTATACTGAAGATTTTTGTCATGACCAACTCTTTAAGAAAGAAAAAACAATTACAGATAATTATCAGTCAGTTAAGAATAACTTATTAACTGTAACGATCAATAAATTGTTTACATTTTGCACGCATGTTCTAGGCCTGAAAATGTCAGTTTTTCTGCATTTTATTCACTTGAGGATCTAATTTTTGCACCATTTTGTGGATGAAACAATGATTTAATTGACGATAAAAACAAAAAATGAACATCTGAAAATAAATAATCATTAGCTGCACGCACACATGACGTCATCTCACCTGTTGGTCGTCTCTGTCTCCTTTGGTGTCTTTTCCACGGCACACCTGCTCATGGCGTACAGGCCATGGTTGCATTCACTCGCACCTCAAATCACCTCCTACTCCTCCGTCTCCTCTTCCTCCTGCTTCTCCTCTTCCTCACCTCAAACAGAAGAAGCCTCTGGAGAAAGGAGGAACAAAGACACTCTGTCAGAGAGGCCAGTCCGCTCTAGGGTTCCTCAGTGGCCTTCACTGGCCTTATATGAAGGTTTACTCACACATACACTAATTCACACACACACACACACACACACACACACACCAGGGTTGGAGATGTGAAGGCCTAGATTCTGTCAGATCCATTGTTTACACTAGGTTCACCTACCCCCAGGCTGAATGTGATCCCCACTACAGACATCACACACAGCCCCCTCTCCCTCACAAACACTCTAACACTCAATCATGTGCACACACACACAAACGCACACACACAGATGGACTCACAACACAGTATGCATGACAAAATTTTAACTGATTCCAAAATGAGTGTACATAAAAGAAATCTGAAGAGTTGCCTATTAACTAAAACATAAACCACCTGATCAAACAAGCCATAAAAACAAGTTGTGCCCAAACACACACACATACACACACACTGCATTTGCACAGTATTTGCAAAGTAAATTCAAAGCCTATCAGAGGACAGCAGGAGAGACTCTTCCTAATTACAGCTGAGTGACAGCTTCTGACGTTCCTACACACTTTCATAAACACACACATACACACAATATCAATTACCATCCCACTGTAATAGAGTGTCAACACTTCTCTTTACAAAGGGACTAATTCTGCAGTCAAAATGAAAGACAACAGATACGCATTAATAACAAAATGTCTTTCCCTCTTCAAACCTTCATTATTCATCATAAGTCATTGATATGCAGCTTGCCCCGCTAATATATTGAGAAACTTCCAGAGAAGGTACGGTATGAACTTCAACCAAGACTCAAGCTTCTGTTCAGCCGCTTCAGCCATCTGTGCAGTGCCACTGCCACCTTGTGGGGAAGAAGCTAAAAGTAAAGGCCCACAAGACTGTGCAGACGCCTCAGGGCACATGGTTGTTTTTTTTTTACAGATGCCAGAAATGAACAGGGCAAGAAAAAAAAAGAAAAATAAATAAAGTAAATGGCTATTGTTTGTATCTATTACGTGTTTGTAACAGCAACGCATTTCAGAGAGATTTTCCAGACTGTTAATTAGAAAAGCTAATTTAAATCTAGAGGTGTGAGCTGGGAATATTTAGATGTGCAAATGCCTCTGCAGATTGACTGTAGCACCAAGACTGACAGATTAAATATTCATGTGTTTGTGTGTCTTAGATGGCATTTGTGTTTTTCAAGTTTCTGTGCAAGGTGCAAATTTGTGTGTCAGAGATGCGCGTGTTTTATTCCCCTACAGTATGTAAGAGTATGCAAGGTGCAAGTGCTGTGAGAAATTATTAGGCATGCTGCATGGCTACACAGAAGCCTATTTCTTATTCCCTTTTTAAAGGCTGAGCCATGGCATGCATTTTTATCAGCTTTGTTCTCTGATACGCTCATTAAAAGAGCACAGTTGTGCATGTGTGTGTGACTGTATGAGTGTGAGTGTTTATGTGCATGTGTGGTTGGGTGTGTGTGAGAATATATGGTCCCTTGATGCAGCTCATTGGGACCCTTGGGACAAAACTTCCCATCAGTCAGAGACATGTTGTCACCAGTCTCGCACAGATTGCGAGTTTATTAAAGATTGATGAATTTGCAAAAATAAAGAAATAAATAATCTGTGCTCACGTTCAGGGAGACACAATCTCACGCACAAACAAACACACTTCAAATCACCAAAATGCTCCTTTGGGTGCTGTGGACGGAGGGCTCAGCTGGCCATCATGCCAATGTGGAGTTGTTGAATTTAGCAGCAGAAAGAAAAAATTCACACACACATATGTTAGTAAGTAGAGCACAGGCATGCTCAAGATTATATATGAACATCAAATAACATCTTTTCTAAAATTATCCCTCCTTCTACATCCCCCTCTCCATCTCCTCTCAGTGTGTCTCTGAGGGCCAAAAGGCTGAGTTGTGTCATTTCTTGCGGTAATCACACAGGACTGACACGGGGGCGCATTGACATGCATCAAGGCAACCCTTCCTCCGCCACAAATAAATATGACTGTGTGCCCTGCATCCGAGCAGCATCATCTGTCGGCCCTCTACGAGCATCCGCGCAGCATCACAAGCATGCGCGCATGCACATGAATTTGCTAAATTACTCTTCTGCAGGCAATCTCTGACCTCATCTGCAAGAAACAGGCATCAGAAATAAAACACTTCCAGCATGATGCTGCTGTCGCTGGCACTGCGCTGTTCGTCACTCACGGAGATTATATCATTTGTCAGTGCGGGACAGGAAGTTCCTGTTCAGCAGGACTGCGTGGAATAGCAACCGCACATTTACTCGATAACCTCAGTGTCACCTGTTTAGAATGTAAAAGTGTTCATCACCAGGCTTATGCGAATATCTCTGCTTTACCTTTCCCACATGGTGCCAGAAACAATGGGATTCGTATCTGTTAAAGCCTGTTCCAGACTCTATAGAAAGTAGTTGAGCTACAAATAATGACTCATGAGTTACATGCGAAGATTGACAATAATGATCAGTCCCTTTGTAGTAGACTGCTTTGACTCTTAAACACATTCACAATTTGCTGAGCTTTCTCATCTAAATGCTCACTGCTAAATATAACACAACTAATGTTATATGTTTATGCTCACTATTATGCTTTATTTGAAACATTAGTTCCAAGCTCAAAGACATGTATACTGTTTGTCAAACACTGCACTGTGGGATGCGATCAACTGATTAGTTTTCACTTTTTCCTTGTTAAATATTCCACTTTAGTCTCACAGGAAAACGTGTAGCAGGTACTTTTATCCACACTTAAAACTTGTGTTTCTCATGCTTAACTCTGACCAGGCTCAAGCGACAAAGAATTAGAAAAGATCAAATTATCTGGACAACACTGAGTGCTGAATATGGCTCTTTAACAAGACTATATGAAGTTTAATGCCATCATCAACCCGTCTTACCTCCTTTTAAAACACATTTTGGTTGACTGCTTTGATTCTTGAATATATTTATAATCTTCTGAGCTTTCTTATATTTTTCGAGATGTGATTATGAAACTGTTTCACTCTGAACTATCATAGATGTTACAGATTCTGGTGTGAGACTGTAGAGTATGATGTTACGTGGCGAAGGCTGTTGCATGCTGCCAGCAGGGTCATGTGTTAAAGGTGAATCTTTTTCAGGACCAATTGAACACTGCAAATAAACCTGAAGTTTAATGTTCACTTGGAGTTTTGTAATCTTTTCTAAGAACAGGAATGATCACTTGCTGACTGTTCAGTTGGTTTGAAGCTGTGTTTTTAGAATAGCTTTAACCCTAGAGGCAGACGTGTACTTTCTGCTTATTTCATGTTTTTATTTCTCAATACCCGCTTCAGTTTAAAGGCTAATAGTATGAAACTTGGCCAGTATTTTTCCTTTATTAATATGATTAAAATTCCATGATCCTCTTTATTAAATTGTGCACAGAATAGGAGACAAGCAGAATTCCAACACTCCTTTGCTCTGGACTAATTTGGTCCCATTTTTAATACCTAATAATCATCATATATATTATAAAGCATATTATGTGTTTTTCTCATAAAACAATTGGGAATTCGTATAAAAAAAAGGGCATAAAAACCTAAAAAATATACATTTTAAATCAGATTTTAAAGCTACAGTTTGGGTCTGAAGTTGTTGAAAAGATCTGATGTGAAAAAAGTGGAAAAAATATATATCAAATTTTTATGACACATTTATGAGAGGTACTATTTTGGTACCTAAGGATAAAATGTGTACGTTTTTGTTTTTTTTAAGGTGCCTCAAGGGTTAAGACATCAAGACTGTTTTGAAATCTCTTCGGAAAAATTGTTTCCTGTGCTGCAAACTGGTAGTTCAATCTATGTAGAACTGCTTCAATTATATAAAGCAAAAGTATGTATAAATAATATATATATTTACATATAGTGTGTGTGTGCGTGTAAAGATAAAACAGAAAAAGAGAATACAATTGAAGGCCACACAAGTATCTCACTATGCTGATTTTTTCTACCTAGACACAGACCAAGCAGACAGAAAGCATATCAGTGTAAAACAAAGTGCTTCTCCCTAAGGCGGAAAGATATTGAAAATGAAACGGGCAAACGCACAAAGCCCAGTGGAATCTCATGTGAAGCATTTCAGATTTCTGCCGATATGCACGGTATTAACATTCAGTCAGGCTGTGCAATGTGCCGCTTCTTGCATGCTTCCAGCGCTAAACCATTACAGCATGTTGCTTCTTGCCATTTCGTTTGGGTCGCTGGGCGGGTAGCACTGGTGCGTGTGCATAAAGAAATGCAGTAAATTACACAGGTGTAATATGTAAGCTGAAGATACTGCAGTATTTATAAGCTTCTTACACTTATCTGTAATTTTCATGTTTAGCGTGTTGTTTTCTTTTTCTAGTTTGTTCCTCCTTGAGTCTCTCTACACTTTCCATTCCTTTGTGTTTCTTTTCTCTCCACACTTTATGAGCGTGCAGATGAATTCCTGCTTTCTCTTATAAAACTGTTTTCTGTCTGTTGCTAAGTCATTCCCCTCAAGAACAAATTCTGATAATTTCCAAAGTATTTTTTTTTACTACTTGATAAATGAAGATGTAATTAAAATCACTGTTTAATAACACTTAAGTCTTTATATTTTACATAGGTGACAGGTGAGAAGGCTTCTGAGAGACTCATGACAAGCAAATGAGTGAAAAATGCTTTGTTTGCTTAAATGGCCAAGTGGGAGAAAGAGAGGAAGGAGAGTTGTGAGTGAAAGTCTGAATTCAGGACCATTACCTGACCGTGGTATTGACTGCAGAGTTCAGAGAATGGCCTTGGCACTAAGGTACCATTACAGCTCAATTGATCCATCTGCACTTAAGTCTAAATCCCACCTTGTTGCCCATGCCATCGTCTCAGGATCCGGTGACTGAGACATGTATGTGTGTGTGTGTGTGTGTGTGTGTGTGTGTGTGTGTGTGTGTGTGTGTGTGTGTGTTTGAGGGCAAAGGGAGGGGGGGTATGTTCAATAGGGTAAAAAATTCAGCTTTTTTTGAGTCTCTATTCTTTAGAGTTTTTCAAGGTTGCTTTTTGTCTCCTATCTAATTTTCCCTCAACTAACTGTCCTCCCCATGTCCTCCGCCACACTACATCTGCTCCCTTTCTCTTCTCCTCCCTTGTCCAGTCCGTTTTGTGGATAAAAGTAAGAAATTATCAGAGTCCCAGCACATGCTTCATGTGTTGAAGCGAATGGCTGAACACTCCCAGAAGTCTGGACTCATCTCTGCATCTGGCTGCAAACACAACAGCAGACTCCATCTACAGAGACACACACACACACGGCTTATTGTTTTATTCCATGTGTGTATAAACACACACAGTGACATAGAAATTTCCACAGGCTACTCCTGATTCATGGCTGAGCAGTGCTGAATGTACCTGTCACTTTCCCACAATGCAAACATGTCTCATTAAAATATTTTAACAGCCTCATCTACTAAACAAGCTAATAAACATTAGCTCACTAACACGAGTGTGAGGCCCAGTCCCTCATTCCTTATTTAAAAGTCTGTCGTTTAAAGCCTTGACAGCCAGCTTGGGCCGACACATAACAGAGAAACCAGCTGGCAGACAGTGGCATGGTCCAGACCGTAAATCTGCCGCACTATAATAAAGCAATAAAGGGCCATTAAAAGTCAGTATCCCTCAGCGCTGGAAGATTGATGGAGAGGTGGAAGAGAAACAAGACTCTTTGAGATGACACACACACACACACCTTTTACCAGGTTTTGTTCCCCTCTCTGCTCAAAACAATCTGTACTACTGATGCCTCTTTCCTGCCGTTGCTGTTTTTTCTTTTACTTTGGCTAGCTATAACACACTTTTTGGATGCAAAAAAAACATTTAGAACATTAAGATGCGAACTTTTCATACTCGTCTGCTCTGCCAGTAAGCTCCCAGTCTCCACGACTTATCTACTTTCCTGTCTGGAATGACACTTTCACTCACAAACACAATCATGTATTTGACCTAGTGTTAGGAACAGAAGGAGAAAATGCAGCATGGTCTCTGCAGTTTTTTTCCTCTCTTACTTCATCTTTATCCATTTACTCATTCACTGTGCATCACTTCTTTTCACCAACTCTCCCACCTATCTGCAGGCTTTCTTTGCCCTTCCCACCTGTGCAAGTATGAAAATAAGAACATGTACAGAAGAGGCAACAGGAACCACAGCAGGGCACGAGAGAGACAGCACAACCTAACCTGGTGATAAAGGATGTTTCTACACACCCGGCAACTGATCCCAACCTCTTGCTCTGTACAGAGAATAAGAAGAAGAAGCAGTCTGAAACAAAGTGTGCACAGCAGTGCATGCCAGCTCTTACTGGACCAAACAAAAGCAAACCGGGGCCTTGGGAACGAGTTCTCTGGGAGCGAAGGATGCTCATTTTGTTTTGAGCCTAAATTATGATTAATGGAAAATAAACAACCTTGATGTGGCGCATGCTTTGATTTTCTTTGAGCCTCTGTCTCTCCCTGTGGTTGTAGCAGCTCTTTTGACCCAGAGAAAAGCCTCCTGTCATCATGAAATTTTGCTCATTTTGCTGTGTGTGTGCACAGCGGCTAGCAGCTACGGCTGGTGCAGAGAGTCTTTGTCAACTTGTGAACATATATGACAGGTTATAGCCCAATTTATGGCAACTAGCATGTGTTATCTTGAGTGGGGTGCCAAGAAGTCAGCAGCACCATGGAAAATGGTAATTCAGGAGTTCGGTCAGCATTATTCAGTAAAGCTGTGGGCTAGTAGACTAACCTTAACGTGATTCAATTACAACCCAATATAACAGTTACAATGAGGCCCAACTCTGGGAATCTTGCTGGTAAACAAGTACATTATTTCTGCTTCAATCTCACACACACATTTTCTGTGTTTTTCTTGTATTTGCCCAAAAAGGGGCATCTCCCAATGACAAACTTGTGAAGAGTAACATTAATTATCTTACATACTACACCTGCCAATTTAATAAAAAAAATCTATAAAAGCAGAGGAGAGAAAGAATGAAAACAATGAGACATGAAAGAGTTGGAGACAGTGGAAACAAGGGGAGCTGAGGAAAAGCATGAGATGGGGAAAGAGAGAAGTCGGGAAAATAGAGTGTGAGAGCGCAAAGAGAGGAAGTCTGATCAATTGTTCATTTTATAAAGTCACTGAGACGTGTCAGCAGTGTCAATAAGTGAATTAATTTGTCTGTGAGTCTGCGGAGCGTGACACCATCACTCTGCTCCCTTTAGACAAGCAGGGCTTCTAACCCTCTCACACTCCTACAAAGCAATTCCATGCAGGGATCAGGAACGGTTATCAGAAACAGATCTGCTGACATGGAAACATTTTCACACCGTTATACCAGCATCAGGATGCAGATGTCCTCACCATGACCAAATCCATACATTTTCCAAAATATGTTATCTTTTTTAAGAAAGTAAAAGTAAGTCTCTAATGTAGTGCAGTCAGATACCATCGTAGCTCAAACTGATGGTGATACACAAATTTATTCAACTTAAAGGGAAGACATGCATGTTAGGTTATTTGGTCACTCTGAATGAGAGAGTGTGAGTAAATGGTTGTTTGTCTCTGTGTGTGGGCCCTGTGATGGACTGGTGACCTGTCCAGGTGTACCCTGCCTCTCACCTGTTAAATGCTGGGTTAGGCTCCAGCTTCCCCGCAATCCCTAATGGATGAAGCGGTACAGATAATGACTTAAAGAGAAGAAGAAATAGGAATAAATATATGAGCGAAAGCAGAACTCTATGCAATTGATTTTTGCAGATTCACATTAATGGAGGATTAAAGGTAAAATACAGTAATGGGAAGTTGATTTGCAATCCGTTCTCACACACAAACGCACACACACAACAATCATTCTTCCTCATCAGGCCAGCCATTCCTGAGGGAGGCTATTGTCCACTGGTGACTGACATCAGTCAGCAACCAAGAGGAGCCCTCGACCGCTGCCCGCTTTCTGTTTTCATTACAAAGTCATCACCTCCACCACTCACACACACACAAACAAACCGTGTGCACAGACACAAGCATACACATTTACACACACTAGCTCCTCTGTCGTAGTCCCATCTTGTCCTCCCTGTTGGAGGTTTTTTTTGACACATTCATTCAGTCCAACTCTCCATCCAGCAATTATCAGCATTTTGCCCCGGCTTGCTTTCATGCATATTTCTGTCTTTTTTTCTTTTTTTTTTCTTAGGTCTCCATCTCCCCTCTCCTATCTACTTCCTGCTATTCTGCATCCTGCATCCCGCAGAGTTAAGGCTACTTTCCTCTTCCTGAGCAGCAGCATTTTTCAAGCGCTGCTGGGACAATCGCCGTAGGTTCCATTGCCACCGCCACAACGCCTCGCCTTCACAGTGGACCCATGCATAGCAAAACAGGGTGGGAGCGCTTCATAATCCAGCTAACACACACTCACTTTCACTCATAGTTACCAGCACATCTGCCAGCTGCCAAAAGGATAGAGAAGGGAATGTAATGTCTCTTGCAGACACACACACACAGTTACGCGCACAGATGTAAATGCATGCATGAAAACATGAGCGGAAGCAGCAGATTGCATCCAAGGTGATAGATAGAGCACCATGGGAAGGAACTGTGCCTGTTCAATTACAATCATTACTTTCACTAAGGGAGATTTGCCGTGGTCAAAGTGAGCCGGAGCTGCAGAGAAAATCACCTTGAGGCCTTTAAAGAGGTGTTATTTTTTAGGTTTTGCAAAAGCATGACACCCTCAAAATTCCCTTTTATCCAAAGAAAGATTCAAATTTCACATAAATAAAAAATTATAAACAAATGCTTTGAAAAAATAAGCCATCACTGATACGTGATTGATCCTTCAAACACATTTAACTTTAAATTTGTTCACCATTTCAAACCTTTGATGCAGAAACTTTCAATTTTACTCCCTTTCTTCAGGAAACAAGGCATGTGGAGGTGTAAGAGCTCAGACAGAGTAAGACTTGTTAGATGGAGTCTGAATGGTGTTGCGGGGCCACACAGGGGAACCAAGGCCTTACTGTCACTGACTGCCAGACTGAGAATGGAAAGTAAGGAACACCCACACAGCTGTGAAGTGGCAGCATGAGATGTCTACTGTCTGGACCAACGAGAACTTGCTCAGACAAAAAAATGAGAAAAAAGTTTGAATAATTATCAGCAAACAGACACTTTTTCAACGCTTTAATGCTTTCATTGACTCTGCTTTTGGTTTTCAGAAATAAGTAGAGAGGTGTCTGTAAATGATCTCATACAGGCAGTACAATCCCTGCATGTTTTCCTCTGCTGGTGACAATGATACATAGATAAGCACTCGCTTTATTCACAGAGATCTAAACTCAGTGTATCTGGTCCAAGCAACCACACGCCATCAACAAGGTATCACATGTTTTACCCTTTCTTACCACAGGTCATGACCTCCATCCAGCTGTGGTTTTGCCATTGTGACAGGAAGCAAACACACATCCCGCTCACACTCATTGATCTATTATCCCTCCTTCTTCCATTAGAGTCATGGATCTCCTGTTTGAGAAGACACATTGGTGCCATTGTGTGCTTTCTCTGAGCCCAGACTCATGAAAATAAGTGATGTTTTTCACTGCTTCTACATGATTCCAATCTCTGCTCCCTGACATAACACACCCAGAAGCTGCCTGGCAAGAAAAGCTGTCCAGAACACTGTCACTTCCAAATGAGCAGCTTTTCTTTTCCATCTCTCTTCCTGTGACATGAAATAATGACTCTAATCTTCTTCGCTGCTGTTTTTTTTCTTCCTCTCTTCCCTTTCGCCAGGGTCCTCCCATCACAGTCAATCTGTTAAGGCCACTGTGTGTAGGTGATCTCCAATCTGTCGCGCTGATGTCACTTTACCAGTCATACATGTCTAATTCCACTTTATTTATCTGTGATATCACCTACAAAGCCTGTCACTCACACAAAACGGCACATAACACACGCAGTGTTTGCTCCCCTAAACGCAGATATGTGAGGGTACTGCGATCTCTTGCACAGACACGTCACCTCTTTCCCCTCACTTCATCACTCAAATATCTCTGTCTCTTCAGCTTATTTATTTTGCCTCCTTGCTCTGCTTTTCCTCCCCGCTTACTGCCATCAGTCGCCTCTCCGCTTGGCTGTGTCCTCATGCACAATCACAAACAAATCCATTCCTAGCCAGTTGTCCTGAACAGCCCTCTGTGGGGTAAGTAGATAGGAGATATGTCGAGCCGAATAGCCTCCTGGGAATACTAGCCTTCCCACTGTTAGGAAACTGCTGTAGTGGGAAGGTGGTGGAAAAAGAAGGAGTCAAATAAGAATAAGCCTGGAGTGAGGGGTAATTGCAAAATGTGTGAATAGTGTGTCTGTGTGGAGGGGAAACAGACACAATGATATCAGAGTGCCACCCTTATACAGGTGTTTGCCACAGTGTGTGATGTGTGAGTGAGTGTGTCAGGCTGGGTGACAGGGCGTCAGGTTGGGGAAAGTAATCTCCTCAGGATTAAGAGCGCTGCTCCTGTGTTAATGTGACTGTCAATGAGAATTAAGTGCGTGGACAGATTCTCTCCACCGGCCTCTCCTCTCGCCTCTCGCCTCTCTCCCCCTCTCCTGTCTGCCCTGATGACACCGCTTTCTGGGGAGTGCCAGTGCCGAGGATTTAAAAACAATGAGAAAATAATTAAACTCTCTCAATACAGTACAAATTACCGAGCCGAGCTGTGGGACGGCGGGAAGATATAAACCAAGTGAGGGAGGGAAGAGGGGATTTGGGGGGGGGGGGGTAAGGATGACTAACCATTACAACACGATAGGGGTTGGGTCTCATTACTGAGCCCATTAACATGCACCAAGTAATTTTCGCCTCCCAGTTTATGTGTGTGCGTGCTTGCTGAATGTGTGCGTCCACCAACAGAGTGAAGCGATTAGGTTTTGCAAATCACACCTCCCAGTTTCCATGCGCAATCTGCCCGTAAGAGCCGGCGGCGGCTGATTTCTCTCCCATACATCGGAGCTCCGCGCGCTTCCCTCTCTTTTCGCAGTCTATAAAAATCCATGCAAAGCAATTTAAGAAAAGAGCCCGGTCAGCGGATCGGTCTCATTGAGTTGCTGTGTAGCACTGAGCTCTCACCCTCACCTCCGCGCACACACAAATGATGAAACACTGCATCAATCTCACATCAATCTCCCCCGGTCTTCCAAACACCACGCGCTACCTTCAGACAGAGAAACTGCTGGCCATTTGAATGGGCTCATCGTATGTTCCATTTTTACGCAAGACGCGGCAAGAGAAGTGAAGATCAGCGAGGTTTTCTCTGGAAATTCCCGCTGGTCTCTAAAAAACACTTCCTATATAAAATGGTTTTGCTACATATGGGCCAAAGAACGTTTAAGTTGCAAATAAAAGTCAGCAGCCTCTCTTTTCTTCTCGCTGCTTTCCAAAGAAAAATGATCTGGGTAAAGTCCCCCATTAACCCCATCCTCGATTCATTGACAAGGTTATAAGAAAGGGAAACGATCCCCCTAAAAGGCGAATCTAGCTCACACAAACTAGATCTGAATTAGGAAACAACACCTTACCCAAATCTATAACCGCGATGGCATGATTACTGGGAACTGTCAAGGGTCCAAATAAGACAGTCGAGCACTTTGTCACTTTCTGCTCCAACTCCACTAATTTCAGATTTTCCACACTAGTAGATGCAATCCTGTTAAGCCTCTTGTCCACCTCCCGCACAAACAAAGTGAAAAGGGGAGTAAAGAAGGCTACAGCTACGCTGGAGAAACGTCCCTCCGAATCTGGGTGAGAAAGCAGAGCTCGCGGAATAGCGACTTTGTCCAGTTTGCCATGATCTCGCCGAGTCCCATTTCAAGATCAGACTGAGGAGAAAGTCACCAGAAGTGCGTAATCCCCCCAAAGCGACACTTGGCTGAGGTTTTTGGCGAAGGCTCCACACAAGTTCATCCCCTCTTCACGGGTCTGTCACGCAGCGTCGTTTAAGTCGCCGGAGAGATGCTGATGAGACTGATGGTATAGTGATGCAGGAGTGATAGTTGCTCTCCCGTCGCTCCTCCCGAGCAGGGATCGATTGGGCATGAGAAATGCGAAGTGAGCCCGTATTCCCAATTCAGAACACGTGCAAAAGCGCCCGCCCAGTTCACTAGCTCTCTACTACACCCCCTCTTCCTCACTGATGTCATGTAGTTTCCGAAGAGCCTAGACTTTAGGTCCAAGGAGAGGTAAGATACGTGGCAGCCTTTCTGTGAATGCAAAGAGTTAATCTAAACAAGACAATAAGACCTTGGTCTTATTAAGCATTGTATTATTTCTGGACAAATCTGAAATATTTGTTCAATAGAGATACAATAAAACAAGTTAGGGGACAGATGAATAAAGATAAGTTGGTTATGTTGACTCAACTTGCACGTGTGAGGGTTTTATGCTTCCTGAGCTTTAAGTAATTACAAAGTTTTTTAAGGTCTAATCCCATTATTTAGTCGTTGCTTAGAGTTAGAACAGCACCGAGAGGACGTATCTGACACCTCACTAATCACTTTTTCATTATATCTGATCATTGCATGGTCATCGTTCCTGACTGACGGGTGCATACAGGATTGTGCCTGACCTGGAGGCCCACCGTCTTCAAATAACACACACATCCACAGCAGCACTACCAAGATGTTAAACTGAATTTAATCACCGCTGCCTCTCCGTTACGCACCAGGAGACAGCCTATCAATTATTCCATCCAAGAATATTTACAAATCGATCAATCTGGCTTTGAATTGAGAAGAGATTACGCAATGATGCAGGTGTGCCAAGAGTGACGCGAAGCCCTTTATTAGTAAGAAGCAAACATGGGAAAGGTCCTAGTTTCGGTACCGTGGACAGTTCCAGACTGCCCCGGTGTTGCTCTTTGCGTTTCCAGCTAACCCCGTTTGAAACTAAAACAGACTTACGTATTTTAACGGTGAACCATAAGGAAGGAGTGGAGGGGTCGATATCCTGCCTGCCCAGCAATTTGTTGTATCTACAGCACTAAACTTGCATGTTCCAGTGGGTGGGGGTGTGGGGGGCGCTTTTATCTTAAAGTGATGCAGCTAATGGATGCAGCCTCCAGCACTTATCTCATCTACTCTTCGTCAGAGGGGCCATATGGAAACCGCATCATGTGACGTCAACACCTTTGTAGACGCTGATAAATGGTGTGAAATTTAATTTGGCAGCGTTTTCCTCCCTTTACATCGCTGTTGTTTTTACACAGCCATCAGTTTTCTTAAAATTGTTCACCATCCTTTCCGCGTGGAAGTCTTAAACAGAAATGGCACGTTAAAGGCCGCAGAATTGCGGTCTTGTACAAAAGGTAAGAGTGTGGACTGAAGGTCTTTGTTGGCGGGTCGTGTAGCATAGAGCGGGGTTATAGGATCTCATTTGGCATTATTCCCCCAATAACCGTCACCCAGGGGAGAAGAACATTAAGGCTCATAACTTGGTGGATATTTCTTGCTCCCAGATCAATATTCCTGCATCCGTCCTCTTGTTTATCTGGTGTGGGGTCGCCTGGAAAAGTGGCAAAGGTAAGATGAGCGGAATCGATTTATCAGAGTTAAGCGGTGAGAAGTGTTTGTCTTTAGAGATAAATTAGAATATGCTAATGATCATGCTGTAAAATGCAGAGACATGACTATGAGGTCACCTTTGAACAATGATTAAAGAAATTCAGCCAGTGCTACAGAAGAAAAAACATCTAAAAACTTCAGGTTGGAGAGTACTAAGGGATTTCAGGGAAAAATCAGGCTTGAAAAACCCAACCTGTTGGGTGTGAACACCTTCCTCAGCTTTAATTGGGAGTAACCGCGCATGTGTGATCTTATAACGCGCAGCTTCCAACATCCAGTAATTACACCCAAGGCTTTATTGGGAGTCAGCCTTTCTGTCCTGGAACCCTTAAGCCTCCATAAAGGACGACAAAGTTAAGTAATTCCACATTTCTAAAAATGTGGGGGGGCACCCTAAGGGCTGTTTAAGATTGGACAAAACATGACATTTCTGCAAAAAAATTCAACATGTTAGTTCCTATTTGGACACGGAGTGGAGGCCTAATGAAAAAAGGTAGAAAACAAACATCATATGTGTATATATATGTATATATATATATAAAAGAGAGAGAGAGAGAGCACGTGCACAGCTTCAGTACACATGCAACCAAGACATTTTATATAACCCAGATAATAACTTACATCGTTTTTTTTGTGTTTTTTTTCTAACTTTACGCAAAAAGGTGGTGTTGATGATGCGTCTTCTCATCACATGACCTATTCCGTTTAGGATGCACCCAGAAGCAGTTTTGCGCTAAAAAGAAAACATGGCGTGGTCATCGATTGCTGGGCACGTGGAGGTTAATGGACGCAGACATCTTGGTTCCTCTGCTTTTGATCCCCAAGTATAGAGATTCTTGATTTCTTGAAGAGGTCAGTGGTAGCAACCCGAGCAGGGCCACAAATAGCGTCCATCCCAGACAGGCTCGGTGTCTGTCAATATTCAGAAAGTTCAGACACAACATCGCAAACAGCACACAGCAGTGCGTCTGTTGCCAGCAAACCTGTGATACAGACGCAAACATTTGAACAAACATTGTCGTCTTATGATCTTTTAAGTATCTTTGTGAAAAGATTACTGCCAACACCAGTGAACTGAGTCAGGGACAGTCACGCGGAGGGTTCAGATCTGGCGTCATGCGTGGTGTCATACTGCCCCCATGTGGCTGCGAGCTGTCACTGTTAATTCAGGTAGTTTTTGAGGTCATCCAGATTTATTACAGTGACAGTAACAACCGAACCAGCGCCCTTTTGCGAAGAGCCCTTTTCCTCCTTACACCTGAACTCAGTAAAATAATGAAACCTACAGCAAAGGGCTGTCTGGCATCAGCAAGAACTGGCCAGACAATAACATCAGTCCCCACCCCCCACCCTCCAAGGTCAGACTTCAAAAGATGATTGATTAAATTTAGATGAATTAAATCTCTGACGCCTAACGTGCTCTGCCAGAGAGGAATACAAGCTTCAGCTATTTTTAAAACTTCTTTATTAAAAAAAAACACACACACCACTCTTAAATATAAAATTATCCACAAGTCAGGAAAACTATAACCCAGGAGGTCATAACCAGATCAACATGTTTGATTGATAAATAAAACATCAAGCTCACAGAGAGGCAAAAACAAAAAGGATCTTTGAGTGTTAAAAATATTCATGTGCTCATGTTGTGCTCATCCCCTTTCTGCCACATATATAGTGAAATATAAAACTAAGCATACAAAACAGACAGGAATGGAAACAGATAGCAGCCCCCCCTCCAAAAAAAACAAGCCTCATCAAACCAACATAAAACATTTTTAAAGTTAGAAAATGTGACAAATGTAAAAAAGAAAGCATGTAAACAAACATGTGTAACAGTTAAATATTTCTGAGTGTTATCAAATGTGTTTAATGGGACTAACCCACACTGAAGGTTCCCAGTTCTTACTGTTCAATAGCTGATTAAGGAAACTTTTATCTTTTAGAAATAAAGGAGAGGAGCTTAACTTCACCCCTAAACACCTGGTGTCGCAAATTTGCATCAAACTACTTCTGGCCTGTGTTTATTTAATTTATTTATATATTATTATTCTATTTTATTTATTAATTTCCTTTAATTTACTTTTATTTATGTATAAATGTCTATATTATTTATTAATATTCTCTATTTTTTGCTATTAATCAAACTTTTTTTTGATGTAGCCTTTCTTTCTTTTTTCCCAGATTAAATTTTTTTGCCTTTATTTATTTATTTATTTATTTATTTATTTTAATGTTATTAAATTCAGACTTTGAGGCCAGTAATAAAAATAACTGTTGTCTTGACAACAGAGACATTGTTATAGTGTTAATGTTTTGCTTCTGTTAAAACTGTATTGGTGGCAGATTTAAGGCCTTTTGGATCATTTGTTTTTTAGTTAATCATTTAGCTTTTACTTCCTGTAAAGAGTTAACTGTTCTTCTGTTGCCTTTATTAGTGAAATAATTAATAAAAAAGACAAACTATAGAAGTTAAACATTAAACTGAAAATTTCTATATTTTTCATACAACTTGTTATGTCGTCATTTACATTTCTTTCAGTCAGTTTAGCTGTAAAGTGGAAATATTACAGTGACAAAAAAAGAGAAAAACTGTGAGACTAATGCTTAGCGTGATGAAGCCAGCACATGATGTGGAGGGTTTATGCTGGATGTGCTCCAGAATCAACTCCAGAGAGATTGTCAACAGCTCTCAGGGGGCCCCCCATCAACGTGACACTGATGAAGCCAGACAACGTGTCGCCTGTGAAGGAACGCAGAAACAGATGCTCATTTACTAACTTTCACCACGTGGAATAAAGTAGCCGCCGTGGAGCTAATGAAGAAACACAGTGCGCATCTTGCTGCTTGAGCTTCACACGCCCGTTAACTGATCTGACACTAATAGAGCCTGTGAAGGCGGCTCAGACTTGAGCTGTCACCATCCTGCTTTCACTCATCCAGTGGCAGACAACCCGCTGCATGACGGAGATTCACTGCTGAGTGAGGTAACTGTTAACAATATCACGAAGAGGTTTTTCTTCAGCTTCTACCTCTTCAGCAGCCGGATGTCTGCGTTCCCTCCAACACTCACAGATCTTCTAGAGCTCATCGTGACGGACACCATGCTGCCGTCTGGGATGGCGTGTGACATAATCAGCTGCCTCCAGCACAACACGCATGAACTCCCTCACATCGAAGGAGTAGTTGGTAAACTTCGGATGGTCCCCAAGTGTGGGATGATGGCCCTGAGAAAAAAAGAGCAAATATAAAAATTCTCAATACTTGTGTTTTCCAGCTGCGCCACGTACGGGTAGATGACACATAATATATAACATTAAGCCAACGTTTTCCACATGATTAACTGTGTGCATGTTGGATCGGGCATATTAATTCATCCCACTGAGGTACTGGGGCGCTAATGGTTTGTACAGGAGTTTCCCTACCTTGTCCTGTGGGAGAACTTTGTCCATTTTCTGCCAAGTCACATAGCGAATGCCCCGCAGACGAGCCAAATCCCGATAGCAGCTCTCATCCTGACAGTTATATCTGAGAGGGACAGATGCAAACACTTATCTCATGCTCTTTGGTCAGCCCCTCTTTTACTCATCTTCCTTCTGCTTGCTATAACTGGGCTGTGCTTCCCGCTCGGTAACATTCATGTAAATCCACACAATAACCCGCCACATGGGTGGATCCAACAATCCAACAAACGCACACATCCTGCCAAGGACTGGCAGGTGTGATGAACACCTGATTAATAAGGCAGTATCTCACAGTCTGAGAGACATTTTGGAAAGAGCCCGCTGCCAAGCCGATTGCTCTCCACGCTGCACGCCTTCTCTTGACATGGTTGGGCAAGTAAAAAAAAGTCACTCACAACTCAAAGATGACAGCCCAGTCAGGGAGGAAGAGGAGGTGTGTGAGACCAGCCCCGTGCATCCCTATAAAGATGTCCGAGTTGTGGGTGATTCTCAGTTGCTCCAAGAAGGGAACATCCCTAGAAGACAGACATGGAGTTGCACATCTCCTGCATTGAGCCACACTATTAGACCATATTTAAAGCCATTTTATCTATTCTTAAACAGAAGTGTTCCAGTTAACAGCTCCTGCACGTAGATGGTAACCACTCTATAACTCACTTGTATTTGTAGTCCACCACATTGACCTGGAGCTGAGGCACAGTCTTGAGGGCGTTTACCAGCTGTAATGACAACAGAGGGACATGCTCTGTGATCAATGAGAGAGCAAACAAATATGGATGGTGACAGAATAAATCACAAGCCTCTTCTGCTTGTACTGCTTACAGCAAATAAGATTGTAAAAAAGCACTTAACAGAGGTGGGCAGTTAATCAATGGAGGGGGAAAGGTGGAGGGGAGGAGGAGGGATGTATAAGTAAGTAACAAAAATAGGTAAAAGGAGGGGGGGTGAGATAAGGGCCGGGAGGAGAAGAAAAAGGACAGAAAGAAAGCAAAGTAGCAGAAAGAAGGAGGGAGGTGCTGAACTCACCTCCTCTTGGTTTAGTATCCGCCTGTATTCTGTGCTGCGTGACAGCAGGGTGACACGAACACGCCCCTCCTGAAAACAGCAATGTAACCACAAAGTCAATCAGCCAAGCCCAGCACAGATGGGCTGCCAAGAAAACACAATGCTTATTCCAAATAATACAAATCTATGCGTCGAATGCCTGCGTGTAACAAAGAAGATTAAATAAAAAGTATTTTTATTAGTGGGGAAAAGGTTTGTTCTATTAGTTTGTGCACTCAGCAGACAGGTAAGTTCACTTGTGTAGTCTCTACCGCCACCTTGTGTTCATAAAGACTGTTTTAGAGGCAGAAACAGTTCTAATAAATGGAACTGGGCAAAAAGAATCATTTTTTGTGTCAATAAATCAAAGAGCACTCACTAGAAGTTTCCATACAAACATTTAGTTTAAACTTTACATCCTTAATCTGAGAGATATAAGATTAAAAAGTATTAAAAAGACACAATCCTGAAATTGATTATGATGTGTCCCGAAGTTCATCACAGCAACGAAATACCCCACAGAGAAATCAGAAAGTAGCAAACCAAAGCTCTATGTCCACACTAGTCATAGAAATCTCTTTTTTGTTCCCTTTTTACTTTCTCTGAACACCTTACAGACTATTCTTATATTTATATTATATACATATTATTCTTCTGCTGAATCAAGTGATGCTCCATAAGATAAATTTATCACTGATTAATATGACATTCATTATCTTTTTTACATTATCCAACAGTTAATCAACATTTCCAAGATTATCTATTTAGGTTCACAAAAAGAACAAAAAAAGAAAAAAAAAGGTCAAGAACCAGAATGAAGGAGGCTTGAAACAGTGGATAACCAACATAACACGTGATGGTACTAGTGTATCAGTAATTGCACGTTCCCATATGCGGGTCTTTGAGCAACAGCCATCATTTTTATATGGAAATATCAGCATAAATGAAAAATCTATAGAATCTAAAGTTCAGTATCATACAATCAACAAGGTTCCCCGTGGTGAGATGAGGAGCCGCCCTCTAAAATCAGAAAACCCTTAACTGAACGCCAGCAATCAGAAAAATCTAAAGAAAGCTTGCTAATGACGCAGTGATCAACTCACATCCAACAAAGTCAAAGTGCCCTCAAGCTCCAGAGTCACAAATGAAGCCTGATCATTCTGGTCTAGATGCTCCTTCATATCTTTCACCAAAGTTTGAAGCCAAAAAATGCTAAAAGGAATTAATTATCTTCTTTCCTGTTGCTACCTCTGTAACTTGAATGTGAAAGTCAATTGCAAATGATCAAATGATTATGTGGAGGGGAGGGTCAGGGTTCTCAGCAACCTTAAAATCTTCTCTGAGTCTTTTTTCCTAAAATGTTCTAATTGTTCAGTGACAGGGAATCAAACCTGGGCATTCTGGCATTTTTCTCTTTGGTATGCATGGTTTATGCATTTTAATAACATGTAAATTGTGCATTAATAACCTCACAGGGAGGCACTGCTAACACAGAACAATCTGCATGTTTACCTTCATTTGTGAAACTATGGTCTGGAAAAAGAAACTGTCACATTCTTGGAATAACATTTGTGGAGTGTTTGACAGAACAATTAGCATAAAAAAGCTTTCTGGGGAGGATCATATGGCTTGCACGAAAGCTTGTTGGTATGTAGAATTAACACCATTCAGGCCACATTAACATAACAATCATTGTTATGGGACAACAGATGCGCAAAAATGGATAACAGTCAACACTGTTCATTCCTGAAAATAAAAAACAGACGTTTCCTAACTGTGCATCCAACTAAGGCCCCAGCAGTGAGGACACCAAATCCTAACCACCAGAGCACGTAAGCCAGCCACGGCACAAACGAGACTCGTAGAAAAAGGCTCTTACTGAATCACAGCAAGAAGAAAAGTGGATCCACTCACTGCAGACCTGGGATTTTTCTTCACTACGTAGCCGGAGCTTCTGTCCTTGCAGACACTTAAATCATAAGTCACAATTCACGAAGAAAATCTCACAGCCTTGATTTGCTTGTCCGTCCCTTTAACAGTTCCTTTCACTCCCACTGTTTGCACCAATTATCAACAGATACGCATAGAAAGAGAGACAAGGAAAAATAAATCAAATAAATATTTTATTTTCAAACATAATTATTTTAATCATGTGTAAAATAAACTTTATTAATAATGAATGTAATCATTTCCTTGCTTAAGATGCTTTTTGCTTGTATAACAGGCAGCGGGAACAACTGATCACATCTGAACTGGAAAAGGATAAAAGGACATGACTTGCCAGCTTTTTTCTGTCTGCGCAAGCAAACACACACAACTGACCGACCAGCATTTCCCAGACATGATATAATATCCCAGAGATTCTCACAGATGAAAGTTATTCCAGAAGGACAGCTTAGTTTACTCTTGTTTATGTCAACCGCAGCATTTGTTGTATTTGTTGAGGGTTGATATTGAAAGGGTGGCTGAAAAAAACTTCTGGGAGTCATAATTGATGAAAATCTCACATAACACATCCACAGCTTTTCAGAACAACTGCAGTAAGCTACTGAGCAGTAGGGCTGTGCATCTTCACTGGTCTCACAATTTGATTAGATTACAATTATCTTGTCAACAATTCGATTAAATACCACGATGCATCACTATGTGCTGCATCCTCAACTGTCTTTATCACTGCACGTTGATACTTTCTCCATCGGTGAATACAAGCAGTCAGATAACTATGAACTCCCTGTTTATTTACAATGATTTCAGAAGTCAATAAAAAAGCCCTGATATTGATAAACATCATAAACATGTAAACAATTGTTATTTTCAACTTCATTATTGAACTTTATTGTTCCATTGTCAGAAAAATCATTACTATACTGTACGTTCTGTTATCACAAATGCTTAAGCAGCGCTCTAGTGGTGAGATTTGAGCGTTTTGTCCCTTCGGTTTTTCCGTAGTCAGATAAGCCAGATATTACAGTTAAGAAGATATTTTTCATGATCTCCTTCATGGCCAGAAAACATTTGCCTGTAAGTATTTTAGTCAATTTGTAATTGAACACCGAGAATATTGTTGAGGTAAACATTTGTTGGTGAACAGATTTTTTTTTCCACATGCTAACCGCTAGCTTACAATAGTATTTTCCATAGATGTTAGCCTTAAGCTAACTTTTATATATTTTGATGTGTAATTTTATGTGATTTCACTGAGACAATGAATACATTTCCAGTGAAATACTGGTGTATTTTTTGTGTGTTTGCTTAACTTTACAGTTAAAGTAAAGGTTTGAAAATAGATTCAGCCTCGGATCATTTTTGGGAGACTGCCGAGCTGTTGCAGGCTAGATCACGTCACAGACGCAAGCGGCGGCAGAATATAAAGATAAAGCAATTATTTTTTGTTGCTGCATCGATGCAAAACCGTCCACATCCACATTGTGATGCATTGCAGTAATGATTAAATTCAACACCCCTACAACAATTACTGGACTTCAATTCAACCTCTATATACAGTGGCATGAAAAAGTTTGGGCACCCCTGATAAATGTCAAGATTTTCCTTTATAAATAATTGGTTGTTCGGATCAGCAATTTCAGTTAAATATGTCTTATAGCAGACAAACACAGTGCTATTTGAGAAGTGAAATGAAGTTTATAGGATTTACAGAAAGTGAGCAATAATTACTTAAACAAAAGTAGGCAGGTGTATAAATTTGGGCACCCCAACAGAAAAATTACATCAATATTTAGTAGATCCTTCTTTTGCAGAAATAACAGCCTCTAAACGCTTCCTTCAGCTTCAAATGAGGGTCTGGATTCTGGTTGAAGGTATTTTTGACCGTTCTTCTTTACAAAACATCTCCAGTTCAGTCGACCTGATGGTTTCCGAGCATGGACAGCCCGATTTAAATCACACCACAGATTTTCAATAATATTCAGGTCTGGGATGGCCGTTCCAGAACGTTGCACCTGTTCCTCTGCATGAATGCCTTAGTAGAATTTGAGCAGTGTTTAGGGTCAATGTCTTGTTGAAGTATCCAGCCCCGGCGCAACTTGATTCTTGAACATTGTTGGCAAGAATCTGCTGATACTGACTGGAATCCATGCGACCTGCAAGTTTAACGAGATTGCCAGTACCTGCACTGGCCACACAGCCCCACAGCATGATGGGACCACCACCAAATTTTAGTTGGCCATAAGGAGCATACAAATTTATTCTATTTATAGTCAGGGCTATTACATCTCATGAATATAATAAAAAATCAATCAGCATAATCATGTTGTTTTGTTTTATTTTTCTCTCCTTGATGTAACAGCTATAGCGTCCAGTTAGAAAAACTACTTCAGAAGGACTACAGCCACTAGCAACACTGCAACATCGTGTACCAAATTCATTTAGAGCAGACGTCACTAACAAGCGGGCCGCGGTCCGGATCTGAACCCAGAACCTGTCCCACATGGACCCCAAGTTCAAAATTTTAATCTGACCGGGTGCATTCATTTTAACTGGTGCAACTTTTAGAGTCTTAATGGTAGCGGTCAGAAAGCATGTGGACCAGTTGCAGGTGGGGTAAGCCACGCCAGAGTCCAGACTATAAGAGGGGGGATCTAGGTCATAATATCTAACAGCCATCAGAATGTGTACCTGCTTTATAATGAGTTTTTAAGACTTCCCTCGTCTTCCAAGACGTACATGCAGAGAAATATATGCTCTGCACGTACGTCACATGACAGAGCAACAGTGACAATGTCTGCGAATAAATAGGGGATGTGTAAAATATAATAAAGAGTGGAAAAGAGAGTGTATTGGAGGGCTCATCATGCAGCCCATCAAAAAAAGTTCTTAACCATGAGGCACAACTCAGTTTCACTGTCATAACAATATGAGAAGGAGAAAGTTTTTATTTATTGTAGGTCTTACCCCAGGCCTTTGCAAGATAAGTCATGTCTTATTTTGAATAAAGTTCAATTTATTCAATTTTTTCATTATACATACTGATTGTGTGTATATATATATATATATATATATATATATATATATATATATATACACACTTCTTAAGGCACACAAGCTGTTCTGTATAACATGTACTGATGTGTAATGTTAAGTGGCGAGCAGGGGGAGGTTTATGCACTTGAACTTTTTTATAGACCAGTAAAGGAGTTTTATATTAAACATCTTTAATGGACCTAGAACTATAGATGGACTGAGCAGAATAAAAAGTCAAAAGTAGACTCTGATCAAGCCCTCTTCAAGTACAAAATTCATGACCTGGCAACAGATGCACAGTCCACTACCAAACCCTGAAGGGCACCACCAGCTAGGGTAACAACAAGAATTAACCAAAACAAAGCCAATGCTTTTATGGCAAGGCAGCACAACCACCCAGCTCCAACAATAAATTAAGTTTGTTCATTAAGACGTCTGAAGGAAAATTCATATGGTCTCAGAAAAGAAAACTTTTCCCCATCCTAATCCTTGAGCAGCAGGAAATAAAATAATGATTTGAGAAAAAGACAATTTTTAAAAAAACACCTTTAGAAAATGCAAATCAAAAACATTAATGGTGTACTGCCGCAGTATTTTCACAGGTGTAGCCAGTCAAACCAGCGAAGCTCCTCACCAGCCAAAGACTCTTACTTTTACTACCACTACACAGTTAGCAGAGCTCCAAAAGTGTTAAAGACTATAACAGATAGGGTGAAAGATTCATAGCTAATCCACACTTTCATGGATACTTTAACAAACAAAGCCTTTTCTTTGTGTCTGGGCTGCAGTTTTGGACTCTGAAAATAAATGTTTTGGAAAACGCCCTGCAGTGTCAGACTGGTTCCCACCATCTGTGCAGTTTGACATCACATGTGCTGTTATCTTCTTTGTTTGCATGGCAACGTGAATTCTAACCTTGTTAACAGGAGTCTTTACAAGTCTGTATATTAATGTGGCATTATTCAGCGCCAACATATTCATCAGAGGTCGCTACTTTATAGTCCAACACGAAACCAGTTGCCAAGATGGTTTGTGTTGGATTGGACTCGATTGAACGGATCTCTTGTTGCTGGTACAAATTTTAGAATAAAGATGTTATTGTTGTAGAATAACAAGAGAATTTACTCTGTTATCTGTAAGAGTCAACTATAATGAGCTCACCTGCCAGTGCTTTCAGAAAAGTTGCGTACTGAACTATTTAGTAGGGGAGGGCCAACGTGCATCACTGCGAACGCCTCTGGATTGTTAATATGAGAGCTTTGGGAAATTGTAAAGCAAGCACGAACCACTTATTCTACATTTAGCTTGTGTTGTTCTGGTTGTGTTTCTGCAGGGTTGGAGTTTTTTTTTTAAATGTTGTGTGGACTGTGAGAACAAAGGAGGAAAAGCAAAACAGTCAAAACACCCATGTATTACATATACCTTTTCATCGTAATACACTTTGCAGCATAGAATGTAAAGCTGTGGCAAAGAATGGTGGGAATACTTCTTTGTAGAAAATCCTTTCCTTTGGTAGAAGCTTTTCCTCTGCAGACACTGTGGACATAACTTTGAAGAACAAAGCAGCCCCTGATACGAGGAGAGTTTGCTGTGTTGGTGCAATGGTAGCCAACTGTTGCCATTTCAGAAACAATAACCATGTAATTCAACACAGAGATAGTCTGACATGGAAGTGAAGGTGGAATATTGTCATCAGGGCCAGTGAGAGCTGACCTGCTTAGGATGGAACACAGCACAGTTTTCCTGTCTCATTACCGAAGCCACTGCTCTCACATTTAGCCTCGTTAGCTGCTCTGAATGAACATCCAGCAGCCCGCTGAGGATTCAAGGGTTAATTGTGGCTTGTGTCAGAACTTGGACCTGGCCAGCTCAATAATGGGCTGCAGTTATTGGCTTGCTGGCTGTGTGTGTGTGTGATTTTGGAGCTTGTGTATGCTTGCCTGTCTTTGAGTATTGGCTTTGGTGTTGACCTGGGGCCAGCTCTGCCTCTCCATGCTGTCTATAATGACAGACGGTAGACTCAAGGGAGGACTTCAAGATCTGGAGGCCTCCTCGCACAAGAGATACACACCTCGACTAAGTAGGGTGTCCACACCACTGAAAACAAGCACACAAGATTTGTAAACAGTTCTTTTGAGGATGTACATAAAAAAGAGACTTACCCATACAATACTACACTGACACACACACACTTCATCCCCCCCACTCGTCCCCTCCATCTGTGTTCAACACGTCAGCCCTTCATCATCAGACCTTCAGGGGGCATCTACCCACATATGTGTTCTTCTTCCCATCCATCCATCCATCTATTGACTGTGATTAAAGTGACCTAGAACCGATCCGACCTCTTGAGACCACCAATGACAGCCCTGCCCCTTCTTAACCCCACACCCCTTTTTTCAGCAGCATTATCCGCAACTAGTTAACACCCCATCAACCCCCAGCTAATCCATGGATATTATGCTCAACACAGTCGCTGATACGCGACATGTTGGTGGATATTTGCTGGGCAACTGTGTGTGACAGCAAGTCTTGTTCTGTTGTTTTTTGTTGGGTTTTTTTTTTTCTTTAATTTGGGGGTGTGTTCAAAGTTTCCTTTTTCCTTGCTGCAACAAGGCCTCCCACGCCTCACAACCAACTTCATTGCTGTTTGCTAGAAATCGCTCATCAGCAGCTTTGTAAATGATCGTCTAGCCCACACACACATGCAGTGTATACACATGTTAGCTTAAAGACAGGTGTTGATTAATGGGGGGTTATGGCTACAGTCAATGTAAATAAAAATTGGACAAACTGAAAGATGTTGATACAGAATAGATAAACTCCACAACACACTGAAAGGATTTACTGGATTTGCATTTGTTCATAGCTGTTTACAGTGTAGTGTTACAGGCGGTTGTGTCTGTTTTTGGTGGCTCTAATCCTCCACATTATCATTATTTCTTCCTTCTTAAAACCTTTATAACCCTCTAAATGTTTACGATATTAGAGTTGGGTCAGGGTGGGTTTTGCTGTTTCTTTTACTTGTTTTGAACTGTTTCCTATATTTTATGTTTTGCATTTGCCTTTTGTTTTTAATGAATCCGGTTTTATATGAAAAGTGCATATAAAGTCTCATTAATTGATTGATATACCCATTTATTATTGGCATTATAAAGTCAATTACTCAGCTAATTTCAAAGGTTTAAACAAACATTTTATTCAAAGCAGTAATTAGGAAATAATTGATTGTCTTTTTCTTTTTTTTCTTTTGTATTTTTAATCAAAAGGTTTTGGAGAAAGTCCATATTTTTAGTTGACTCATAAATGCCTGTGGTGCCAAAGAGATCTCTAAATGTTGTTACTGTTTGCTGCAGGTAATGGTTTGTGATGGAGCATTAAAGCGTCATAGAGAGGAGCTAAATGTTTGTCTTAAACACCGACAACATCGTCCTGTCTTCTGTTAGTCAGGTTCGGTTTCTTTTATCTGAACATTTTTATCTCCCTCTGAACAAAATACTTTCTGGTGCCTAAACTTTCCACCTTGGCTTGGTTTGGTGAATAAAATACTCTGTGGTGAACATCATGTTTAGTTTTTTATTGAGTTGTTTAAACTGAGCCACAGTGATGTTTTTAATATACGTATTTAAAACTAATTGAAGGTGTTACTCTTATTTTTGGTTAATTTTTTCAACCTCTTTTGAAGTTCATGCTTTCCGATTAGAATATTCTTGAAGTCTCTGCATCAGTTCTCTAAACCCTTTCCATACTAACTGTCCTTTTAAGGTTTTGCTTTCATCTAATTCTTACTTCTTGCAGTAGTTGGAGTCTTTTATACAGACAAGTCTGTGCATTAGGGTACAGTATGTGACTCTGGTCCTTGAGCTGTGTTTTGAACAATAGGCCAGGGAGCTGTGCTAGAGAACACAGAAGAGAGCTGCCAGTTTTTAGGACTCTGCCTTGATGCTGCTTAAAATACTCAGCATGCTTTTTACTTTAATGAGGGCTGGGTTCTGCCACGGTGCACTGTAGTGTGTGCTGCATGAAACCAGAGGTGTGTGTGTGTCTGTGTGGGGGAGATACGGCCTTATACTGCAGACATATATACAGTATGTAAACATGTGTGTTGGAATGAATGAATCACTGAGTGTCTGTCTGTAGCTTTAAATGCTACAGACTTCAGTTAAATAAGGCATCTTGGTTCATGTGTGAGACTGTCTATTTGAGTGGATCTGCGTGGGTGTAAAACCATTGTGCATTTTCTTTCCCTTGCTTTCTTACAATATGTTTTCTTAGAATTATCTCTTTTTCTTATCCCACATCCCACCCACACAGAGACCCACACACACATGCACACACACAAACACACCACCACCATCTCTGTTGACAGGGTAAATTGTACGAAAAGCTTTTAAGGCAATTAGTGGATTGAGCTGGAGCCTTTCTTCCCATTCGCACTGTTCATTAGCAGCTCCTCCAGTCTGTGATATTACCATCACTCCAAGCTGGCATCAACACTATTCATTTCTTATATGTGTGTGTGCAGATGTGTTTCTTCATGTCTGTTATTTTACACATCTCCGGGCCGAGGCTCAACTTCAAGGGGTGCAGTTGTCAGAACACGGATCCTCACAGCACTATTTTAATCCATTTCAATAAATGCACATAGGAGGACAATCCAATGAGATACACACTCACATACACACTAAAGTCCACTAATGCTTTTCTGGCTAGATTGATTCTTAAACAGCCATTTATTTTTCCTGAAAATTAATGATGATTATTAACTTTTCTGTGTGCCTCGATCTTCATCTAAGTTTTCCCCTCAGAAATGAGCTGGGACATCTCTGAAAGATTCAAATAAAAAAGCAAAAGGCTGCAGCGTCATGCTTGCGATGCCATGACGCCTTGTCACTGTGTGTTATGCAAACTGTAAATGAGCCAGTCTTGCACAACCAAATTTGTTCACTCGATATCAAATTGAAAAAAGTTTGCAGTTTTGTTTAAAGCCTAAATTACATTAGATGTTTTCACTAACTATAGCAGGGGTGGCCAAAGTCGGTCCCTCGAGAGACACAATCCTGCAGGTTTTCCAAGTTTTTCTGCTCCAGCACACCTGACTCAAATGAAATGGATCCAACAGCCTAAACGGATCTGCACAATGACTCATTAGTTTAAGTCAGATTTGTTGGAGCAGGGAAACATGGAAAACCTGCAGGAGTGTGGCTCTCGAGGACCAACGTTGGACACCGCTGAACTATAGTATTACCTTAATTTTTCATGAATAATTAGGTAATAAAGGAAAAGAAAAAAAAGTTTTGTCTTGATCTAATCCAGTCAAATAAATATGCATTACATCAGGTTCTTCTTCTAGGTCTTAACTTGTCACCTGTAGTAGTTTTACAAACAATGAGTCACACAAGTAATTTTACATTCAGCATACTAGAATCTAGTACAACTATACTATCAATAACCAAATAGGTTCTTGTTGAAATAAGATCAACCCGGTTATTTAATAAATATTTGACATATATGATCGAGAGGCCGTGTACTGTGACCATGTGGTACATGGATGCATACAGGATTGAGACAGCTTTTGCAAAAAGAGGCTTTAACCCTTTAAAGTTAGCTTGAATAATAAAAACGGCTCAAATCTTACCATGAAAAAGGTTGATGACAGAATATATTGACAGAAAAAAAAGTGATATAGATACCTGTGAGATCACTGTAGTGCCTGAAAATATAAATATGAAGATTAACTTCAGGAACTAAGGCAGTCACAAGATATTTGATTGTAATTGTATTGAATTATCATAATAATTGAAAAATTAAAAAGAAAGTATCAGACTAATTTATGACTAATTTATATTTGTTTAGTTTTTTTTTTCTCAAGCTAAGAGCTGATGCACTTCAAAAATTGTACAAAAAACATTTGTTTTCAACAATGTTTGATTTTATTAGCTGAAATAAGATAAATAAGAGAAATACTCAAGTAATCTTTGGTGCTTAAACAATATTCAATTGGTACTAAAGAACCTAAAACCCAAAAAATATCTCCCACACCATAACACCAAGTGTTGATACAAGACAGGATGGATCCATGTTTTCATGTTGATTCCACCTAATTCTCCCCCTAACGTCTGAATGTGGAGCTGAAATGGAGACTCCATCTTCTGTTGTCCAGTGTTGGTGAGTCTGTGTGAATTGTAGCTTCGGTTTCCTGTTCTTTGCTGACCGGAGGCACCCGGCGTGGTCTTCTGCTGCTGTAGCCCATCTGCTTTAAGGTTGAACATGTTGTGTGTTCAGAGATGCTGTTCTGCAGACCTTGGTTGGATTCAGCACTTATTTGACTTCATGTTGCTTTTCATTTGTTCCCAACCAGTCTGACCAGTCTCCTCTGACCTCTGACATCAACAAGACATTCTGGTCCAGACAACTGCTGCTCGCTGGATATTTTCTCTTCTTCAGACCATTCTCTGTAAACCCTGGAGATGGTTGTGGGTGAAAATCCCAGTAGATCAGCAGTTTCTTCTGCAGTTTACTCAGACCAACAACAATGCCACGTTCAAAGTCACTTAATTCCCCTTTCTTCCTCATTCTGATGCTCAGGTTGAACTTTAGCAAATCATCTTCCTCATGTCTACATGACTGAATGCATTGAAATGCAACCATGTGATTGACTGATTAACTGTTTATGTTAATAAGTGATTATACAGGTGTACCTATTAAAGTGTTTTTAAAAAATGGTATTAGTATTAGTATATAACATTTTAGAAAGGATCTTGAAGAAATGTCATTTTGTTTGATTTTCTTTCTTTTTGTAGAAGTTAAGCTTTATTTTGTGAGCACAGTGCTTATATTTGCTGTGCTTAGCAGTGGCTGTGTGTGTGGGTGTGTGTGTGCGCGCGCTTGATAGAGAGTTAATTATGTGGAACACTGGAGCATCACCAGCTTTGAAGAGGGGTGAACCAAGCGCTGTACATTATTGATGAGTGACACACATTGCCAACGTAATCATAAACACAACACACAAGTGTATTTGTGTGCTCACACACACATACAACCCTAAAGTCTGAACATGCATGCATGTGCACACACATGCTTAAACACATAAATTCTGTATAGATCTGGCAGCAATCGTTCCACAGTAGTAAACAGTGGTTGCTGACACACTTACCGCACAGTGTTTCTATATGTTAGGCTTCCATCAGCTTCTTCTCTGGTCCGTATGGGACTGTCATCAACCCCATGCACTACATTATTTAACAGACGGCGTATTTGATCCCACAACTAGCTGATCTCAGTCCATCGTTAATGCTGGATTTGCCTTTCGTAGCCGTGTAACTCACACACAGAACTTACGTCCTTATTATAATCATCTATGCAAAAGTCCCTACTTTTAGTATATTTCACTCTTCAGTCTAGTTGTGCTGCTTTAGTTAAGTTTATATATATATACACTGTATATACATATACATATATAAAAATCTACATTTTTTTTTTAAAACCCAAAATGGCATTCAAGTCAACGTATAGATCAGAAGAGTTTTTTTTAGTAGGTCAATGACAGCTTTTTTTGGTAGTAGAACGTGCCATAGGGGACTTTCAGAAGAAAATGGTGGACACTATCATCTTCATAATAAAATATCTTTGATGGAACGTGTCAGCGTTGTTATTTGGCCAGTCACGATAACAGTATTGCATGGGGGGACATTGGTGTGTGTGATGCCAAACACTTACTGGTCCCTGTTCAGATTTCACCAAACAATAATCAGGATTTTTATGTATGCCAGGAATAAACAAAAACAAATGCATTTGGCTTTTTTTTTTTTTTCTTTTCTTTTTTCTGTTTGCTAGCTGCTTCTATCAGCTGACCAGGACATGCTCGTTAGGTTTTAGACACAGAAGCACAAAGATTTAGCAACTTGTCTCCCAGCTCTGCTTCACTTCTTGATTTACAAATTTGAAGTTTTTCTGTTACTTCGCTCTTTTCGGTTTTCATGATCTGGATCCATTTTCTATCCATATTCATCAGTTTCCTTTAACAAGGGGTAATGCTGCTTGCTGTTTACATGTTAACATGTTTACATGTGATCACTAGATAAATTGATCCCAGCAGTGTCACCTACACGATGAACTGGGTAAATACAAGTGCAACGCTTTCGACATGTGCAATGTATATTTATTCAGAAGAATTTTATTTGTTTTTTTTTATCCTTTTGACTGTAAAAATGCTCATTAATCCTTAACTTTTTAAGTTTTGAAAAAAATTAGTCTGCCACAGTCCTGTTCTGTTTTGCTGCCACCCTTTTTCAAGTCTTCCCTGAAACTCCAGGTAACACCCACATGCACCACAGAAACGATCTCAATGAGTGGATGCATGGTTATTTTTTCCTTCTGGTCTGATCATGATAAGCTTTAAATCACCAAACTTGATTGGATTTCAAATTCTTTTCGATCGAGGTTGATCAGATAAGATCAGGTATTTACATGGATTTTTATTCTTCAAGGTGTCGCGTAACCAAGATATTCTGTTTACAGCTTTTCTTCTTTACAAAGTCACCAGGCCTGTATGACACTTACGACGTTTTTAAGCAATAATATTTAAACCAGTGGTGATTAGTTGACTGTTTTCTGGTGGCTAATGGTATGGTGCTATTGTCATGTACACATGATGCTACCTTTCCATTTAGTCCCCACTGTTCAGTAACCGTAGAACAGCTCTGTGCATTTTTCCAGTTGACTACGTAATGACGTGACTGTTATTAACGAGTCAATTGTAAGTGCTGTCTGTGAGTCTGTGGTGAGGGACGCTTGCTGAGTGTTCAGCTCACCTACATGATCATCATAAAGTTTCTTCATACGGTGCCCGTCAAGAAGAACCATTGTGTTAATAGGTTTTCTTGATGCGCCTGTAAACTCAGGCACAAACTTAGCAAACCTTCACCTTCAACAGAATCGATCTGCTACTTGCTCACGACGCCTGACACCAAACTTTATCTGGTTACAAAGCTGCTTATTCATAGATGCTTCCTTCTCAAATGGCTGTGCTTAGTAGTAGTAGGCTGACGATATGCCAGCTTCACCTGGCAGAGGCTGAACTAGACCTCATTTTTTAATATATTAATGAAGGGATTTCACTCAGAACTTTTAGGCTCTGTTGTTATATTTGGTTCTGCATGTTTCTTATTTTTGAACTCCATTGACATTAAATCACACGATAATACAAACTTTGTACCAGAGCCTAGCAATAATAAGTGTTTTTCTATTGTTTGTTTGTTTTCTTCTTTTTGCTGGTGGTTTGTAAACAGCTTGGCAAATTGATGCCCCCTTGTGGTGGAAGTAACTCATTACAACGAGGTGCTGATTAGAAATGCCATTAATTGAGACATTTTTTTTTTACAAGCTCTTTAATTTTTTACTATTTAATGCCCATTTTAAAATGCATAATCCTTACCCATCCCTAATGTGAATACATGCTGTTTGTTTTTTTGAGTATTTTCTAATGCTAGAATCCTAGAAGTATATTGTCCCTTAAGGTGTGTTTACAGTATGCTGGAGGAAATTCACAATGCTGTGTTGTTGCACTTTGGGCAATATTAAACCAGAATTAATAGGCATTAAATGTAAAACTTGGCCCAGAATCTATAAAAGGGGACTGATTTCATTTGATTTCATTTGATTTGATGAATGTCACCATCCTATTAATATATTGTCCTATAATTTTTCCTTCTAATGTTAGCTTGGTATTAGATTATACAATAATTGAATGTGAAATGGGTTTTAACATAGTTAAGTTCTTTCTAAATATTTTGGCGTGTCTTTGTTTTGATAAGTATGGTTGCCAATATTCTGCACTGATAATTGAATAAAGTAATGTTCATTTCAGTGTTGGAGGTGTTCCAGTTTATAGCTTTGTAAAGATTAACTCCCACCACGGCTCTACTTAAAGAGAATCATTCTCAGTATAAGTGTTATCATTTCAGTTTTTTTATGTTTTATTTTCCATAAAATAAGTGATGGGAGCACTCTGTGAAACAAAATTTACTGAAATGTTCAGATATCTGGAGATAATGAGCTTAAGGAAGCGGTGAACAGTCACTCTGTGACATATTGGACTGTACTGGTGCAGCTTTCTTTCTCCAGTCTAGTAGCTGCTCAGCCAGTCAGTGCAGGCAGAGGAACACATTGTTTATTATAGTGGGATTTTATGGTTCTGTTGGGGTCAAACGTCAAGCACATATACTCTAGGCTCTAGCTGCAGATCAATACAGTATAGAACAAACTGTGGAGCACAAATATTGATGAATGATTATAAATAAATCTCATGTCACGTTACATTTCTCTCAAGCACATGCATGAACCTATTAAGAAGAAAAAAAATCACTTTCCACACACACAACTGTAGCTTGTAGCTGTATTACATGTTTGTCTGTGTGTCCTTGTATTTGTTGCACCATTTCCCAATTCATGTATGGACAGTTAGAGGCTCAAAGATCATACCAGCACTACTGACCCTTTTTTTTTAATTTTTTCCCGTAGACGCAAAGAGCACCTTAAATCAACCCTGCTTCTTTATTATTGCTTCTTATTAAATTTGAGGAAAAACCTCCAAAATCCATAAAAACAAAGATACACATGTTGTTGGAAGGACTTTGGTGGTTTTATTATTTTGTATTATTAAGTATGTGTTAATAAACCAATAATTTATTACTTTAGTTCAGTGATGGAGTGCTTACATGAAGATCACAATGCAGGATAAAAGGTGTCTAGTCTTTAAATGTTAATATGGCTTTCATATTAATACTCTGATGTAATTGCTGCAAACAAATGAGGCCACATAACAGCTGCTCATGTTTTTCCACTAGAAGAAATGTCAGACTCTAACCAGTGTTTTACTGGAATGCAAAAGATATATGTTGTGAAATGGGTGATAAGATCATGCTAATTGGAAACAAGCAGTCAAAGTAAATAGAAATTTCTTCTGGTAAGTAGGAACTTTAGCTTACTGAAGTTACGTCTCCATTATATAAGAATTGTCATTGTTTTAGTCCAACTTCAGCTCTTACAGCTTTTCAAACTTTGATCATGTCACATCATCAGAGACTGGACTGGCCAAAAAACCTTTTGCTGGTTTATTATTTTCGTTTTAAAAGGACAAAAGTGCACCAACTCTCGTGCGATGTTGCCGAGCCTCGCATGTTCGAGTGAACTAGAGAATCTAGCCAAGGCAGATACACTCTGCTCTGAAACACCCCTGGTGGGACATGGTGCCATCGGAAAGCTCTGCATAGCTGCTCCGCTTCACTTTTGCAGCGCCCCTCAACAAAAGCTAATTGAACAACTGCATTTTTTCTTACGTCTTGAATCCTTTTTCTTCTCTGCGCTCTCTCCAACCAGTGAAAGTTTCTTAATCTGTCCCTTCCTCTCTTTCTTCTCCTTGCTTTCTTCAATAACGTTCTGAGTGTTGATATCCAGTTGCTAGCGTGTGACACGATGCTGTAAAGAGAGATGCTGCACTGGGAGGAAAAAAAAAAAAAGCTGTGAAGTTTAGTTTCTCAGCTCAGGTGTTGCAGGGCAAAGATGGCTCCAGGAATATATATAATTAATGTCAGTGTGACATCAAAATAAGTTGGAATTCGAGTTTTAAAGTGGGAAAGTTGTGTAGAGCTACTTTAAAACAACTTTTACTACATATTTTATAGTTCTGTAACACAGATAACATTTATGCTATTTCAATCGTTCTAAATTAGTATGAAAACAGGTTGCAGTAATATAATTTTATCTATGTTTGTAATTTTACACACCTATTTGATTTGATCTGACAAAGACTTTATTGATTTCTAAATAAAAACAAAAGTGTGATGGAGGAAAAAAGTAGTATACAGTGGGCGATAAAGGAAACTCGCTAAGGCTTATATGATCCTTTAATCCTTTATGCTGGGCTGTAACCTTTGCCCCTGAACAAGGACAAAAATCCTATTACCTTATTCTACTTTCCTTTTACGTCTGTGATGACACTGTATGTGTGTGAGAGTGTTTTTGTGTGTGTGACTTTGTGAGAAAGGAGACTTCTGACGTTTTCTAAGCTGCTGACCTCTTCACATTGAAAGCTGCTCAGTGGTGGATATTTAATGCTCCTCACTCTCCGTCTTTGTCTTTTGCTCTTTTTACCACTTCCCTATCTCTCAGTCACCCATCTCCCTAAACCACTATGTCATGAACGGTCCCAGGTTGCTATGGTGACAGTCTTGCTGATATGAATGAATGAATGAATGAATGAATGAATGAATGAATGAATGAATGAATGAATGAATGAATGAATGAATGAATTTATTGTCATTGCACAACAATTATATCAACAATTATTGGCAATGAAATTCTTGAATCCCAGGCTCACCTAACTATGATAAAAAGAATATAAACCACAATAAGAATAGTCGAACACAAAAAGCTAGAATACTACAAATACACAATACTGATACTGTGGTAGTGGCGCTGGCAATGTTGAACGGTTCTGTGTGCGCTCTTAGTTCCCGTGGGTGTAAGTTCCCAATACAGTGTGCATTCAGCTACTAGTGAATGTGTGTGTAGATACCCATTACTGTGTATGTTTCAGGTTTGTGTGTTCAGGTGAGTTGAGTTGCATCCTTCTGCAGATGTTTTTAGGCCCCCAGTGCCTCCTGCCAGCTGCTCCGCCCCCAAGAACACACGTTTGCATACACTCCTCTTAATTAAGTGGACTGTGCCATGGTAGGCGACTCAACAGGAACACACATCAGACACTCAGCAGAAGTGCTCAGCACAGTGTGTCTATTAGCACTTTTTCCTGTGTGGGCCGGCGGATGCGGGGAGATGATCCACTGGCATTGCCCTTGAAGCCCTGTGGTTGTGATAGTAGTTATGGTGGTGGGTAAACATGCAGCTAATCAGGCCGATGTGTCTAATCCAAACACTCCACCAGGCACCACAGGCAGGGATACTGAGGCTTTCTCCTTGTGCTCAGTGGGAAATAGAGAGGCAGAGAGGAGGAGGTGGAGAAGAAGTCAGGATTTGGCTGAAGATTGGGATAGTAGATATTTTAGATCAGGGGTTTGATATAGTCACTATGTGGAGAGTAAGGAGGGAGCAATAAATGGTGTGTAGTTGAGGGCTGGGCTTGATAGGATTGGATCAAATTCGGCATTTCTATGCTTCAAGGTTATGAATAAGCAGGTAAGGGACCAGATGTTTAGAGTTTTCTTTAAAATGAACATGAAATAAAGCTGCCTTTTCACAACTTGCTGATGTAGTTACCAATAATTAATGAGATGAAGCAACAGTCAGAATCTCCCAAAATCCAAAGCCTGCTAACACTTACAGCATGTTTTCACTTCTGGTTATGCTAATGAAAAGTAAATCAAAGGTATAAAAGGTTCAACAAGAAATCTGTTAGCTACGGAGCTTATCAAGTCGATGTGTCTTGATATTGTCTTGGCATTTTGCCAGCCTACAGGTGTATCCAGAATTAAAAGTCTATTATTGAATCACTTCGTCGGAACAATTTTCAGCCCAATCTCTTTAAAAGACTTTTTTTTTTTTCCACACTATGTTTATGTTGCTATGGGGAAGCAATTTCCTTTTACTAAAACTTACTCTGAAGCACAAGCTCACAGTTTATTTACACAAGGCTTTCTGTAGACATATCATGGGACCACATGTTAATGCTAGTCTGACATAATCTTACAGATTCAACATTTATCATTAAATGTCAAGTTTATTCTACTTTAATCTTATAACTGCATGCCAATTAAATTCTCTATCTTAGTTTATTCATGAAATTTACCAATATTACAGACTCTCTTTATTCTTAACAATTTTACTTTATCCTCAAAATTAAAAAAAGAAGAGAGAAAATAATCTAATCTTATTATTTTTGCCTTCATGTGGCTCCAATACTATATAATCATATCATATTAAAAAGAAAGAAATGAATAAACTGACAGTGGCTGCCAGAAACATTGTGGAGAATGGAGTTATGTTCCCAGATTCCTGCTCCAGAATCTCATTCTCCCGTCGGTCAGGTAGCTGCCAGTCAGGTGCCGATCATCTATGATCTGTGTCTGACACACACCTGGCAGCATTTGAATGGCAAAACATAAGTTAATTCCAACATATGCATGATTCTTACAAGTTAAAGAGCTCTTACACGTTATTAAAGATGCACTACAGAACTTTTACAATTTTCCCCTACTGTAAATCGATCCATCTCGCATCCTACCTGTGCTGTGAGGTCTTATCTTGACTCTCATTCTGTCTCTTTCTCTATTTCTTTTCATTTCTTCCTCCGATTATGACTTTGCTGAATCAGTCACTGTTAGCCTTCAAAATAGCTGGTTTGATTATATCCGTTTGCTAGCGTGGGAAGCGAAACTCGACTGCAATATAACGTGGCGTCTCAGATGAAAAAGTTGTATAGTGCTGTTCCTCAGCTTTAAGACACTACTGGGCAACAAGGGTTGCCATGTCACTCTGCCATTAAACAAGTCCGGAAAGCAAAACTTTAAGGTTGGAAAGTTACGCAATGCGTCTTTAAAAAAGTTTTTAAAAAAAACATCAAATTTGTTCTTGCGTGTCTGTTAAGCCATTTTTCTACCAGATGAATTTCTGCGTGCTGCAGAGCCTGTTTGTATTTTCTTCCTGTGCCACTGTAAGCTGGAGCCTATTCCAGCAATTAACAGGCGAGAGGCAGGTACACCCTGGACAGGTTGCCAGTCCTTAGCAGGGACAACACAGAGGGACAAACAACCACTCACACCCACTCCAAGGGAGAATTTGGAGTGACCAATTAACCTAACATGCATGTCTTTGGATGGAGTACCCAGAGATAACCCTTTCATATACAGAGAGAACATGCAAAGTTCACACAGAAAGTTAGTACCTCCACCCAGCCGAGGCTCGAACCAGCGACCTTCTTCCAACATCTGTGGTCTGAACTTCCTCCTTTGGCCACCATATTATCCCAGCAGGGTATCCGATCACTGGCAGGGCATAGCTGTTAATTACTTGGATCTTGTTCTTTCCTTTGAGCTGACTTCTCAGGCCTTCCCTAACTCGTTGCAGTTATATATGTATATGTATGTATATATATATATATGTATATATATGTATATGTATGTATATATACATATATATATGTATATGTATATATGTATATGTATATAAAGTGTATCCAGGCGAGAGGAAGGGGACACCCTGGACAGAACGCCAGTCCATCGCATTACTGATTAAATGCATGTTTGTAAGTACAGCACTATAGTAATCTCTGTAGCATACAAAGTTTCCTAAACCTGCTGTATCTTCACATTGAGTTAAACATCACGGAGTAATATCAGTGAGAGAGCAACAGCATTTTCTAAGAGGAATTTCTGTAATCCTGACTTCAAATGAGGTTTGTGTAGATGTATTGTTCATAAATCCAACCTTCACTTGTTCTTTTTCCTCTGTTTTACGTTGAACCTTTAGTCCCTTATCTTTAGAGTTTGTCTTTGCCTTATCTACATGTACAATCCCTCAGTCCTGCTATTCTTCTTGTTCCTCGGGTCTTCTTTAACTCATCCCTCTCTATATTGTTTCTGTTTTCTTACTATTGCCCTTTGTTTTTCTTTTTTTTCCTCTCTCTCCCTCCGTCCTCCACTGCTCTGTCATCTCCTCTCCTTTTCTCCCTAACATACCCGGACACGACAGAGCACCACGGATAGTTAATAATTCTCTAATTTCCGCTCTCACGGTGTGTAAAATGTGTCGTAGATAACCTGATTTATCAGACGGCTATTAGAATGTGAATCAGGAGTATTAAAGCAATGGACATTAACGCGCACATTGTTTAAACAACGCCACGGGACTAATGGATTTCAAAATGAATTTGTCAACACCGTTCTCAGTGAATATAATTAGTCAAATGAGAGCAAAGCAGTGAAGGAGACCAGAGGAGGATTTGGGAAGCAGTGTAATGGGCAGAAAGGGAAGTTGTATATGCAGACACTGCAGCTATCAGGATGATAGATATGACATATACAGGGATGATAGGGATTACCTGTATGTCATATATTACAAAAATAAATAAATATATATGAAGGACTTCCACCTGCATATATCCTTGACACCATGCCATTTAGCTCTGGGTCTGATTTCTGGGTCTTATGGAGTGCTTTGAAAGTGAGTAGGAATTAAAACTGGATGTGTTTAGGGTTGGGGATGTACTGGGGTTTATTTAGTTTGGAGGATGAGCTGTAAAGGATGATGTTGCAGTAATCAAGACATGAGGTGGCAAATGCGTGGGTTAGGGTTTCTGCAGTGGAGGAGGAGAATGAACGGCGAATGTTTTGAGATGAAAGAAGGCGGTTCTGGAGATGTTGCTAATGAGGGGCGCTGCCAAAAATTATTCCAAAGTTGCAGATGAGGCAGGAGTTCTTGATTCTGTGAGAGGACTCGATCTGGTTGTTAATATGCTGGATTTCTTGTTTTTGACTTGGTGAAAATATTTTTATTTCCAAAAGGCATTTGGTGAGAGTGTAGTGGGTTGTGAGGATTATGGATTTGGTCGAGATGCAGATTTAGATTTTGTCAGCATAGAGTCTGTGACTTCTAATGATATGGTCAAAATTTAGGAATATAGGGGAAAGATACCAGATAACAGACACTTTGTGTCTAATTAGGGCTACATTTGGCAGCTGTGGCTCAGTTATGGCACTGACAAGCATTTTATAGGACAGAATTCGTATGTGGAACTGGACTGGACACAGGCCACATGTGGTGGTCATGCAGCTAAGTTTTGGCAGTTGTCTGAAATCTTTGCTTTCTGGGGAAGAGACGACCAAACATAGAAGATGGTAGAATGCCTTGAGACAGCGGAGCCAGGGAGTCAACATCATGGCTCACAGGAACATCATAATAATAATAATAAAAACCATGTCCTTGCTACAAATACAGAAGTTATTAGAAACATTTACTCTCATGTCTATTGTGGAAGTCAATAACAGTCTTGGTATTATCATCCTCTTGCTCAAAAAGACTGAAACCAAAAATCTAAACAGTTTTTATTAATGTGTGCCATAAAGCAGTGGTTCTGGTCCCTGAAGCAAACATTATCAAGGCAAAGTTGCTCTCTTGGGAGCTTCTGGAGTGCTCGAGATGTTTCACAGCAAGTTACATCAATGACCTCTGCAGATCAAACATGAGCGTGCATCTTTAGGCTTGGCACAGCCTTCATCAGTTCTCTGGAAACAAAGTAAATTTGGTTTTCCCAATGTTCACTAGTGAAACATAGAGGTCCAATCATGAATGTTAGGCCTCTACATTTCCAGCCTTGTGAACAGAGAATTCCCTTAGATGTGATGATGTGTAAGTTCAAAGTTCCCAGAAAATATTTGCAGAAGGATGTGTCCAAACTGTTTTGTACTTTCTGAAGATTTTAATGCTTTTTAACCTATCGGAAGCAGTTTAAAGCTGAGTTTAGTTTAAGGAAAGAGAACTTCTAATATCATAATAATTTTGACCTTTGCATGATTCTTTGGATGTGTGGAAGAGGCAGCAGGTTTACATTGTTCACTAGAAACATATTTATCCTGCACATTGAACACAAACTGCAACTTGCATGGTCCTGCTGATATAAAAATCATTTTGCAGCAAAAATTAAATGTGAAGCGTATTTCTGCTTTGTTTTTAAATATTTACTAAGTTCTCAGTTGAAATTCGTGGTGTTTCAGCTTAAAACTGGAGAGGGTCTTTAAAATCTTTAAAGTTGAACTTTCAGGTAACATTTAATCTATAATCTGAATCATTATTGTTTATTGTATGTTTGTATTTCACTTAATACAAAATCCCAAAACAGAACAAAAAATGATATAAAAAAAAAAGCTTTTACATTAAATGTGGTCAAAATTATGTCCCTAAATGAGTTAAAATCAGGAAGCTTTTAATTTATTTTATTAAATTTTTTAATACAAGATCATAAATATATTTCATTATGTTATATGTTTAATAGTTGTTTTTTTTAATTTAAATCAAATCAAACTTTATAAACAGTTTTCATACAAAGTAGCACAAAGTGCTTTACATAATATATATGTATGTACAAATACAACAAAAAACACAACCCTCCACACACTCGAGTATAAAACATGTCAGTTCAAGAACACACATCTGACTGTACTTTCTCTCACGCACATCATCACACATCACACCCACATGGTGCATATATAGCCTACAACCCCCACCCCTCTCTGCACAACATAAACTCTGACATTTAGCTTCTGTTTATATTATTTATATATTTTATATTTCGAACATTTATATAATTTATATTTGTTTATTTTTTGTTTTTTAAATGAGCTCAGTCAAAAGAAAAAAATGGATGATACTGCAGTAATAGATGCACCTAAAGTGGCATTTCCATAAGGTGGAGAGTCTTACAAGACAATGTCAGAGCCAGCTCCTTATCATACATCTGTCTGTTTATGTGACCGGTCGTCCTCCAGTCTATCAGTTGTCATCAAGCACTGCAGCTTAGCAGAGTGTTTTTTCTATTTGAGCAGAGGAAGCTCAGAAACAGACATAACTAGAAAAGTAATAGCAGATAATTGAAAATCGCCGTAAATAACATTAGATTTAACAGATGGATGTTTGTTTCAGCTGTGTTAATGGACACTTAACATCATAACAAGTTAGTTGATCCATCCATCCATTTTCTGCCGCTTATCCGGAGTCGGGTCGCGGGGGCAGCTGCCTAAGCAGGGAAACACAGACTTCCCTCTCCCCGGCCACATTCACGAGCTCATCCGGGGGATCCCGAGGCGCTCCCAGGCCAGCCGAGAGATGTAGTCCATCCAGCGTGTCCTGGGTCTTCCCCGCGGCCTCTTTCCGGTGGGACGTGCCCGGAACACATCACCAGGGAGGCGTCCAGGAGGCATCCTGACCAGATGCCCGAGCCACCTCATCTGGCTCCTCTCGATGCGGAGGAG
>JBAMHW010000003.1:33384421-33425308 GCA_037177495.1 Rhadinocentrus ornatus
AGATAGATAGATAGATAGATAGATAGATAGATAGATAGATAGATAGATAGATAGATAGATAGATAGATAGATAGAGACACCTTTAAAATTTTAGTTGAATACACCTGATTAAGAACAAAGTATCTGACTCACATTTCTTCAAAAGGGTGCTTCAGAATTGCTTTGCTATGAATGGACCCTACTCAGATTTATGTGACTACTGCATTGTTTCCTGGAAATTCAGGAGATTTTATACTCGCCACCATCGAGACGAGACTTCCTTTTTTTCGATGCATACAATCGATCTGAAGAAATGAGTAAACAACACATATGATCTATGCAGATGAAATGTCCCTTGTTCACAATTAAAGCCATTATTCACATTAGTTATGTGTAGTCTTAATTATGTAAGGGTGGTGGTATTTACAGTGGTAGGTCAACGAGTCTCAAGAGTGTGTGAAAGAACGGTTACTACGAGGAGTGCTCAGAGATCCCATTCTCCGCAAAGGACAATGCTGTATTTCACATTTTTAATGAAGCCACACCAGATTTTCATGGGTTCTTCTTTTGTCCGTTGCTCCAACAAAAAACTCAGCGTCGTAATCTTTAACAAATCTTGGTAAAAAATTTTATATTGTCCTTTCAAATTATAATAAAGCTTTTATTACGTGTAATTTTATTTCAAAGAAATGGCAGTACTCAACTGTACCTCTTGCAAAGTCTTGCAATGTACTTCATGGCAAAGAAATGATGGAAAAAAAAAAACATCGGCAAAAATGACTCCCCGAGAGGAATTATCACCTCTCTGACACTCAGGTAAGCCAGAACACAGTTCAAGCTTCATGTTGTAACATGGATTGTAAAGGTTTTATAAAGATGAAAAGAAGAAAAGACAGCTCACATGTTTCCTTAAAGACATGCTTCCTACCTTTGGCCTGTCTTGTGGGATGTTCAGCCGGTGCAGGACGTGCTGCGAGAATGCCCTGAACATCCCTTCACTGTAGCAGTCTGAAATCTGCAATCAACACAAAACATTAAGAGTCTGATTCATTTGAACGTGCAACTCATTTTTCATCTGCACAACATCAATTACAGTACGAAAATATGTACAGAGTCATGCAAAAGGACATTGTTTAGTCTGGTGATTTAAAATGAACTGACCTTAAACTGAACCTGACCATAGTGGTGCACCACTGCACTGGATAGTGGCTCTGGGAATCTGACAATTGTAAACATATTTCCTATCTATTTCTTCAGAATGAATATTATATGAGCCTTCTCCAGTCGTAGCATCTCACATACAGACTCCTGCAGTGCATTTCTAAATGTGAGCACATGAATATAAACATGACATATGCTGCAGGGGTAATCAGCCACAGCTTGAGGCTGACCCAGCAATATTTCACACTTCAAGGCTGGAGACACAGGACAGCACATATTTACATGGTGTCGTCTTTATAGTTATCTCCTTGGAATTATCATTTAAATAACATAAGCACATAAGCGCTTGCAGATATATTGAATACATTACAGAAATATTTGACATAAACTACATGTTTTTGACTGAACGGAGTATCATCATCATCATCGTGGCGGTGAGATAAGACCAATGAATAATAATAAATATGTAAAAAAAATCGATGATTTATTCCTCATTTCACGAAAATAAAAAGTACTTAATTTAAAGAGGGAAAAAAATACAAAAACAAGATTTGACAAATGCAAATTCAAACTCTGTATTCATTACATTTGTTGCTTCTGCAAATCACTCAGGAAAACAATAAGAGGCTTTTTGACCAGTGGCAGCTCTCATAATATTCTCCTTCTGCAATGCTGCTGAAGTTATTCCCGGTTATCCTGCACATTAAAACAGGAGATTACAATAAAACTGTTTGCACACATTAGAAATGTAACATTATTGGCTTTGTGTCCACACTATTTACTCCGATATGCCTATTTAATCAGAAATATCAGCCTTTATAGAGTCATTTTCCTCACAACAACATGCCGTAAAACCATAATAACCCGTGCTAGAGAAGCCTGTGTGCAGTGATACAGCAAAACACAACATTTTCTACATGTTAAAGCTTGTTGACCAGTCAGTGTTACGCTCAGAAGGGTTTATTTGAACAACATGGAGGTTTTAACTCAAGAACAAAGCTTTGTTTATTTCCACTGAGGACACGTCACTGTAACACAAAACTTTTTTAAGTCCTTCTACAGTTCATTTTCATTTTGCCCTACGAATTCACATCGTGTTTTACAAAGCAGCAGTGGATGGGAGCAGTTAGAGGGCAGATGTTCAACACTGAATCACTGCTCAATACTTAATATTAAAGCAGAGAAAAGTTTGGACAGCACTGTGATTTATCTCATATTGTGGTCTGCCCTGGAACAGCTGATCATATGTCGAATTAACCTACTGCTGCCTGTCTGTCCGTCAGTGAGACTGCAGAGGTTCACACTCGTACGCTTATATCTCACCAGGTCAAACTTACTCAGACTTCCGCATCATGACGGAACTTAAAAGCACCAGCGGGGTAATTCACACATGATGCTGACAGCTTTCATAGCTACCAGATTCATGGAAAGTTGTTCATTTGTTAAAAAAGCTCAAGTTAAATTTCAACAATGCCTTAGCTCTGAGAAAAACTCTGCATTTGAGTTTGTTTCGTTTTTGTTTTTATTTCATGAGGGTATAGTCTATAACAGAGATCTTCAACAGGGGGTCCTAAAATTATTTTGGTTGATTAGATTTTTTATATGGGGCGGCATGGCTCAGTCGGTCGCCCTGTAAGGGTTGCCGGTTCGGTCCCAGCCCAGAGAGCTCATGTCGAGGTGTCCCTGAGCAAGACAAAGAACCCCTAATTGCTCCTGATGGGTCGTGGTTGAGCGCCTTGCAAGGCAGCTTCCGCTGTCAGTGCGTGAATGGGTGAATGTGATGTGTACTGTAAAGCGCTGGTAGTACAGAGTACTAGTACAGACCATTTATATATATTTTTTCTCACAAATTTAAATATTTTTTAACCTGAATCCAACATATTGTAGTGAACCGATAAAGGGAGGCAACAGATGTTATCCTTTAGTCAGAAATGCATACGTTCAACAACACACATCTAAAGCTTTGCACTTTCGCAGCACGAGTTTAAGTTAGTCCCTTCAAGCTTCCTCCACACAAAGAGGAGAATCGTCTCATCGCTACTTTTTCTGTGCCAGTCACAAGGCTCCATGGTACATGACGGCTCTGCCAGGTTCCCTGTCATTGGCCAACTGTTGCTGATTGTATGAACGTTGATATGAGTGAAAATTGATTATTTTGTAACTTGACTAAAATACTTCCATGAGCACAAAAAAGTTATCTTCCACTTCAGAAACTGAAAATGAAATGAAACTGGACGAGCTAGGAGACATGGTGGGCTGAATCTGGGCAACTTTTGGCATTCATGGTCCATTCACGGCACTGGCAAGTGTTGTGTGAGCCAGAAGTGGACCAGATGTCAGTTGTCGCTCGGCTTGGATTATAACAGGTCTCTTGTGGGCCACATGTGGTCCAGGTGCCAGTTGTTGGTCTGAACGTGGGTAACGGCAAGAATTTTGTGGGTCAGAAGTGGTGCTAATACGGGAAGCCTTCCTTATGCTAATTTTCTTGTGGTGGTCACACTCACATTCAGTCAGTGCTGTAAGTCAAGACCAAACAATATTTGCTTTGTCTAAACTTAAAAAAAAAAAAAAAGAAAATTCACACGTTTGAAAAGGGTACAATGTGAATTTATGGCATTTTTACATGAAATATTAAGAGATTTTCTTTAACACTGCATTGTACAATTTTCATAAAGTTTGTGCATGTCATGATCTTATTTTGAAACCAGTAAATGAAACTTTATGATAAATATTCTAAGGTCAGGAGTACAATATTTTTTCTGACATTAAGTGGAGTAGTTGTAGTGAAGTAAAGCACATGTCACTTTTGCTATTCTTAACCGAGAGTGATTACTTCTATTCTTTTCCATTCTTTTTCCATCCTGTAGTTTCTTGTATCAAACTTAACCAAACACACAAGGAGAACTGAGGGGTAACTTACAAGAGGTGTGTTGTAAAAAAGGCCATATCTCATTCTTGGGAGAAGAGAGAAAAAGGAATCTTTGAAACATACCTGTGAACATACCAAAAAGGCAAGAAGTCAGCATGGTACATAGAAAGTTAATGTGTAATGATGAAGCACACACTTCCACAAATTGGCATAATAACTCAGCAACACACATTATTGGGACATAATTGGAGTTGGAACTCAACTGTTGATCTGGGACTGATCCTTCTGTATTGAAAGTACCAATATCAGTACCCATATCAGGATTGGGTACTAAGATTCAAACAAATATAAATGTCAATACATACGACTGATATCTTTACTGGTATCAGTAATATAAAAGATAAGAGTACCTGTATTTGATGCATCAGTATCAACTGTTAGGTTGATACTGATGCATCACAGGGAAGGGAACCACTAACTCTTTAGAAATGAAACCCTAGAGCCTTTACTTACTCTTTTTAAGTCATATATCTTCAGATGGATGATATCATTCTCTGTAAAGGCCTTCCACGTTTCACTGAACAGATCGCCATATCCATAAAAACTCTGGGAAAAGACAGACAAAAGCACAAATTTTAAAAAATAAATTGAAATTAATGCCTTTGATAGATAAATAAAATTTGTCAGAGAAATTTCTTAGAGTGCAGACTAAACTTCCATCAATCTAACATCATTTTCAGTCAGTATAACACATTTAATTAACTATGTTGATCAGAACTTGATTGCTAACTGTTAACCTTTAACAAATACTGTAGAATACGTTAGAAAATCCATCATGAAATTAAACCTTTCCCTCCACAGAAGTGGCAGAGGGAAGCAACGGGTACCTACCGTGTCCCACATGACGATGTTGATATCTAAGCTGAAGGAGTTGTTAATGTGCTGGGAGATGTACAGGTTGACGAAGTCACAGAAATGATGGTACATGTTCACCCCTATTAGAACAAAAAACATTATTAAATGTTGCAACAGGGACAGAACACAGAAACGTGAACATTTGTGTATACAGAATAAAGATGTTACTGCAACAATCAAAACATGATTTGATAAAGCAACATTTAATTTAATCCGTGACAGGTCAAGTCTTTTTTAAAGCGCTTTTATTCTTTTAATTTCTTCTAGTGTATCTTAATCTTTTATTTTCTTTTAGTCTCTTAATTGTTTTTAGTCTTGTAATTTCTTTGAGTGCACTCTACATTTCTAATTGCTGTATGTCTCCTCTCTCTCTCGCTTGCTCCACGTGTGCTCAAACGGGTGAATCTGAGATCTTTCCCCATGTGACATCACAAAGGAATAAAAAGATTCCCCCTGGCAGTGGATACTGTCATTGACCCGTCTTCTCGGCTGGCCGAGCTTACCGTCTAAAATCCCAGAGTGGGCGACAGGGATAGCCAGATCCTTTCCCATTGAGGGGTGAGGAAAGGCACCACTCATGAACATTTAAAGTTTCAGAAACAGAAGCAGCCCGTTCTCACTAGAGCTCACTAGAGCCACTTTTGGAATGGCTGAAATTAAGGACCAAGGCTGAATTTGGGGTAATACACTTTGAAAACACCCACATGAAATTGTTGAAAAAATGTCCAATATGGGAGCAACTTGCCTTTAAGCAACCTGTGCTACAACGCAGCACCATTCAAACACCTCTTCTTGCTTCTTAAGGAGCATTTCTCAGAGTATAGCAGGGGTGTTGTATTTAATTGTTTCTACGATGCATCGAGATGCGGACAATTCTGCATCAGTTCAGCAACAGAACATGATAATGTAAGAGTATATATTCTGCCGTTGCTTGCATGTGTGGCTGATCTAGCTGCTCAGAGGCTGAATCTGTTTTGAAACCTTTACTTAGGAAAACCGAAAAACAGAGCAAATACACAGAAAATACATCAGCATGTCACTGGAAATACATTCATTATTACACATGAATGTATAAAAACTGATAAGTTAGCGCAAACAAACTAAAGGGATTTAAACAACTATGTCAAGGGGGGCTACGCTCCTGCCACTTACACACGCTGGCACGCAGCGAGCGTTTCTTGTCTCTCAGGGCAACGAACGTCACCGGCTCCTTGAACCAGGGGGCGGACCTGCTCTCCAGGGTCAGGCCAATGTATGGTGATTGGACGTGACCACACCTGCTCCACCTGTTGTGGAGCAGGTGTGGTCACGCTTTGGCCAAGCCTCGGTGGATCTGTTTGCATTGAAAGAGAAAGTGCAGTGTCTGCTCCTCTTTTTGATGCGTGACACAAGCATGCCGTTAGGTGTGGACACGCTGGTGCACGTCTGGCCCCGCGCTCTCCTGTTTGCTTTTCCTCCCCTAGCCCTTGTGGCTCCCACTATATCCAGAGTGAGGGAACAGGGGCACGCACTAATTCTGATAGCTCTGCTCTGCGTTGCATTGTCTGGCGGAGACAGCCATGTGGACAGTCATGGCAGCTCTCACTCCGCAGGGATAAATTGTCGCAGGCACTGTATAAATAAAGTTTGGATTGACTAAAAATAATAATTAACTACTTTTTAGTTGTTATTTTTTGGATAACTTACCAGCATCCAACTTCATGAAAACAGTAGGTTTTTCAATAATGATGTCACAGTGTCCATCCTCTACGGGATGGAAGTTCAGCTCCATGTACGTTTGTAGTTCAGCATACCTACAACATTAATAAATTATTGTAAATGAAGCTGTAAAATAACTTTCAGGCTGCAACAAACAAACTTGATGTTTTCTGTGTTTAAATACTTAATTCGGGCTTTCTTATTTCTAAGTTGCAGACAGTTGCAACTGAAGTGACATATTAATTGTTCCGTTGTCTTCAAACCAGAAAACCCCATGAACTTGTTCTTTACAGTAGCTCTTCCTTGGCAAACTCTGCTCCTTTCATTTCAAGTCTATCAATAAAACTCAACACCAAGCATTGCATGTACTGTAGTGCAACAGAGCACTCACTAAGCTGCCATTTTCCTGAGGAATTCTCTCTTCAAATGCAAAAATGACTGAAACAACTGGTACATGGTAAAAAAAAATGCTAAGAATTTGTTTCTGGGTTTTTGTGTGTTAGTTGGAGGAAATTAGATATTTAAAAAACATAATGTTGGGCTCCAAACATTTCTGTCGAGGCCCTAAAATGGACATAAGTTAACAATGGCTGTCCAATAAACATTACATTTACATATACTGAATGAAAGATTAAGTGCATCAAACACTAGGGTCAAGAGTCTATCATGAATCTGTTTCCTTTTGTAACACTAATCTTAAATTGATCTTTTATTTACTCTTAATGAAATTAGCAATTTCGTGTTTATCATATTAGTATTTATCAACAAGCACAACATTCATCTTGAAGGAGAATCGTTCCTTTTAAATTACCATAAACTGTGTTTTCAAGCAGGTTTTCTTTAAAAAGCTTTAGACTTGTTTAACTGAGATTACTTAACAATGATGAGAATTATTGAAAATCAAGCTGATGTAAGAAAAAAATGATTTTACATGAAAAAAATAAATAAAAAATTAGATTAACTAAATTGTTTGATGAGAAGAAAAGATGTGATAAATTGCTGGATTAGTGGAGACTGTTAACAAATCTGCTCTGCAGTAGTCTACTGCAGTATTGCCCTCTACACAAAAAATAAAGAAAAGAATCGAGCCAGCCAGGAGTCGAACCTAGAATCTTCTGATCCGTAGTCAGACGCGTTATCCATTGCGCCACTGGCCCTCTGTAGGCCCAGACGGGTTTACAAGAGAAGAAACCAACATTCACAGGGGGAGGGGCGAGAACAGCAGCAGAGGGGGTGGGATTTCACTCCACATGGCAGCTATGTGTCTACAGCAAAGCTAGCAGGCGTTTGCATCTAGTTAGCATTTAGCTTATCTTGCTGAAAGACAACAGCACAGACACTATGATTACTTAGCTGTGTAATATATTACCATATTCAGACTGCAGCACTACAGTTAGAGCAGCACCCAGAAATAAAACAGCTCCTACTAATGGCTGGTAATACTATTTACATTAGCATCCAGAAACTTCTCCAAACAGACAGAACACTGGATAGTGGTGTAGCATAGTGCTTCTTATCCGTTCTTTCAACTCTAACCTCTATGTGCTGTCATACTTCAGCAGTAGGAACGGCACTGTGTGCAAGGAAAACCCTGGTAGTCTGATGGTTCGGATTCTTTGCTGTGCCCTAGATTCAGTCCCCGTCAGAGAAATCTGTACTTCTTCTTTATATTTGTGTTGATATGAGGGAGGAAAGGGAGGGAGGGGGGCTGTAAGCAACAATATCTCGAGACAATAAAAAATGCCAGAAAGTAGTTATGGGCTGCTGTGAATTTGGCTCAACAGAAGGAATCAAACCATACTCCATCCCCAACTTCGACCAGCTGGTGGTGCCAGAGTGCTTGAGGTCCAATAAACATACTTTCCAAGCCTTTGGCTGAAGTTCAGTAAGTGTGTGTGAAAGTAGTGACTCACCACGACTGCAACGGGCTCTTGTGATCTCCTTCAGCAGCAAGTGCTTGCTTGTTCAGTTTGCAATGTCCACCGATCTCACCCCTCTGAATGAAATCCTCTTTGTACCTACAGCATCAACAGTCACTTTTATCAGGGAGTTAATAGTGGGAACTGTGTTTTTTATCACAGTAACATTGCATTAAGTGTACTTACCTCTCATGACTTCTGCGTGGATTCCGCAAGTCCAGGTACAGATTTGTTGCCCTGCAGAATCTACTGTGACTACTGCATCTTAATGATGAGTCCCCCTGGTAAACAGTATAATAAGAGTTCTGTCATATTTAAGTGACATTAATAAACTCTGAAGTTGAGAGAATTGACTGCACTATATTCTCTCTGTACCACAACTTTTGAACAGCAAAATATTTCAGGCCCATTGTCCGTGTGTCTATTTCTACCTGCTGTTTCTTCCTGTTGACTCTGAAGGCCCGTGGGAACTAAGGAAATGAGCGGACTTACCGGCTTGCTGGCCTTGCAGAGTGTTTTCAGCTCAGATAGGCGCTCCTTGACATAGCCAAAGTCAGCCTGCTTCCAGAAAACCTCCTGGGCTGCATCCAGGGAACGGGCCCTGACAGATCAGAGAATTAAGCAGATCAGCAAAGCTTTAAACCTAATGGATCACCAATAAAGCACACCACAGATGAGCCCACTTTTACTTTAGAGCAAAGGTGATCTGTACAATTTTAAGACTACTGAGGACCTGACGCCTTTAAAAGGGTCGCTAGGAGACTGTAAAAAGCCATTTATGTTCCCCTATAAAGGTGATTTTGTATGAATGCAATTTTAGAAATAATACCATCCAGAGTTCGCTTTGGTACAGAAAGGATAGCTGAAGCGTTTCCCTGGTTCACAGTTCTTCTCATAACCCCAACAAACAGACAAATCCTGCAGTGCATCCTGTTGCAAAAACAAGTGTTGTGATATATTAGTGTGTTTAAAGAGCGAGAGAGAGAAAAAGTAAAGCTTAGATTAAAAACTGAAAAACAAGATGCAACATGCACAAATGTGCGACATTACGGCGAGGGTTGGCTATTAGCTAATCCTTTTAATGAGTCCACTAAGTGTCATTGTGGTAGCTGTACATACGTGCACCACCCCTGCCTCACTGCTGATGTTGCATGCGTCATCAACGCAATCATGGAGATTTTATTCAAGTTTATCTCCTACCCTTCCAACTTTCCAACATTTTCCAAATAGTTTATTTTAAATTGTTAATTCATTAATTTAATTCTCTGTGATATTTCTTTCATGAGAGTTATGAAGTCTTATTAGATTCTATACAATTCAACTCATGGAAGCTGAAGAAGAAACGTATTTTAAAACTATAAATGAACTAGAAAAAAATCCCTTTGGAGTATATTTTTGATTGAACTCCACATTTCCATTGCTAAAGAATATAAAGTATACATCTCTTTGTGGGAAGGGATTCAGATACTTTCTGTACTTAAATAAAGCACCATTAGTGAGATACAGCAAAGAACCAGGATCGTGTTTTATATTTTCTCAGAAGTAACAGGAGAGCAGAGTTTAATAATAAATACAGAAATAAATTTTCCAAAACTGCTGCTGAGAAAAATCTTCGTTTGTACTGCTGCCTGAAAGTCCAACATTCACAGAAAATACTATTAATAAACAAGTTTGATGTTCTTTTTAACGCATAAATTACATCTTGAGCTACTGGACGGTCCTTAAAGGAACCAACATGACACGACTAAATAAACTGACAAAACATCTGAAGAATGATAATTACAGTGACAGACTGCATATCTTACTTTAAAAGGGCAGAGTGCGTCCTGGCGACATTGCTGGGCGACCCTCTTGTTGTTGTAGAGGAAGCAGGGTACGTGCTCTGGAGGCAGGGAGATCCTGCTGTAGTTAAGCAGCGGTGCAGCTGGTCTGTGGTTCCCAGCCTTCTCAGTGGTAACCACAATGAGGGAAAAAACTATGCCCAGTGCTACCAAGAGCAGCATAGTCAGAATTACACAGACATGTGCGATAGCTGCCTCTCTTCCCAGCACCCTGTGAGAAGAAACACAAACTCAGACTTGCACTCTGTTATCTTGGTTGCAAGTTTAACGCCACAGACACACGCATGTGGGCACAAGTAAGCATGTGGGAACAAAGCTGGAGGCGGATCTGAGCTCCTCATAAGGATCGGTCCTGTTGCAGGAAATACCACTGACCTTTTTCCGACTCCTGTCTGAGCAATCAAAACTGAGACTGGAAGGGCAAATATGCACTCCCAGCTCATAACATGACCTATTCGGGTCAAATATATTTCCAGGATCCAAGCTATTTTGTTAAAAGTTTCACTAATGCAGGTTTCCACAGCCTACAGCCAATGATATCTTTAACTTCCAATATCAATGACTGATGATTGAATATTACAGTCTGACCTTTGTTAAAGCTGTAACCTCATTGTGTTATATAACAATGGCGTCCAAACCTTTTCCTTTCTAAAGGAAGGGTGGCGAAGCTTCAAGAAAAACTACCCAATAATTATGTTTTAAACTGTTAGTTTAAGAGAAATTAGTACTGGGACATAAATGTAAATGTACCCATTTACCTCCCACATTTACCTAATTGAAATATTTTAGTGAGTATTTCCACTTTTATGCTTCTTTATTCTTCACTTGTCAGGGAGACCAGCTGTCCTCTCCTCCAAAGCATTTATTAGACAGCTTAGCTTTTTGTTTACATTATTCATCAAGTTTAGATATAACACAAAACATAATATCATAAGCTTCAATTATATAAACTGACGTGACAATAAACCGAGGCTTTGCAACCTTTTTTCTTTTTATTGTCTCGCAAAGAAAAAGACAGTATGTAGTAATTTAACAGCTCCAACAAATAATTATTCCTACCAAACTTTTCAATCTGTTTAATTTTAGTCAATTTGAAAAAGTACCAGTCAAACATTTAGACACCTTTGCATTAGATTTAATAGTGAAAAGTGTCCAAACTTTTGTCAGGTAGTGCATATCCTTTAAAAGTCTAAAAACTAAAAACTTCACTTCTTTATCAATAGGCATCCCACAACACCGCATTTATACAGTATTACCAATTTACTTAAACATAAAACACTATTTTTAATACTTTGCTGCTGATTTCAGTTGTTTTGTTATTTTCTTATGAGGTGACAAGTATTTAATTTAGGACTGTAACCTTAATCGTATCAATTTGCATTAACCAAATAAAAGGTCTCATTGTTTGTCCTTATAAATATGAATATATTAGCTGCAGCTAATTAATCTGGTGAGGTTTAATTTGGTTTAAATGCTGTGAAGAGAAACTGTTGTTTCACCCCTATGATTTTGTCTTACTGAGTCTTCCAGGGGAAAAAATAAAGAAAAAACCTTTATTTTCGGCAGCTAATTGTCTAATATGTTACTGTCAAACTTTAAGCTAGCTTCGTGTAAATTAAATTAACTAAGCATTGACTTTGACTTCGCAAACTATCGGGAACATTTGTGTATTTCACAGGAGAAATCTTAATATCGAGCAGTTGCAGGGATTATAAAGCATTACTTACTCTTTTGCTGACCAGAGGGACAGTAAATGAATAAATACTTTTATGTGCGAACTAATGTCTAAGATGCATGATGCGGTGGCTAACATTTAGCGCTAGTTCTGGACAAAGCCAGATAACCTCTTAAGATTAATTAAAGCTGTACCGTTGAAGAGAGAACAGAATAAGGTAGCAAATTCAAAAAAAGTTCTTATTTAAAATGTCCCAAAATATCCAACGACACAGAAATTGTATCAGCGACTGTCTTAAAATCGTGGGTTGGAAGTTTGAAAGAGACAGTTTACCGAATGGCAAAGCTTGCTCAGTCCACACTGAAGCGATGCTGTTGCCGGTGGTCGCCATAACACCGGAAATCTTCCTTAACGGGGTGTAATATTGACCTGCGGCCACAAGGTGGCGCCACACTCCAACTTTACAATGACGGTCACAGACACTGCAGTTTATTTCCAGACCGTCTAATCTATTTACTGAACAGTTAGAAAGAAGACGCTCATCAGAGCCTTTTCAGCACCTCCGCATTTTATAGAGGTTATTGTAAACCGATAAGCCACTTCCACCACTTACAATAAATATTACTAGCTCCATTTTAAAACCATATTTTAAATATCTAAACAAAAAACATTAGACAGCAGTGTGAAATTGCCCACAACCTGGAGATTTATTTTTAACAGCTTTTGTGTAGTATTGACATGTTTGCAATGAGTGAATGCTGTGAAAATGCAAACTTATGTGATTAATTATATTCCATTCAAATAATGATTTTACTGCCATTTAAATACACATTTATTCTTTTACATATGTATAGGCTTTAAAATCCAGTCTTCAGGATTTAACTGGACTACTTTCAGATCTACACATTTTGTAATACGTCGGTTAACACATACATTTCTCTGTACAGTAGTTTTTATAGATATACTCCATAAACCAGTAATAATTCCTTTTTATAGTGCAAAATCTTGTATCATTTCATACAGTTAAAACCTCTATATACTACTATGTCAAAGATCCAGCAATACCGAAGCAAATCCCAAAGATTTGAATAAGACTGACTATCCTTCATACTGATTCAGTAATATGCATTAAATGTTTGGCATCATTCCAACATCCCCACTTAAATAAAGATTACGGATTAAAATAATACAAATGTGATTCAAATAAAAGCTTCAGTGATTAAACTTAAGTTCTTTGTCCGATCTGTGAACACACTTATGGCTGACAAGGTCGACTGATTCATATCCAAGAAGGTAAACCACGAGTGAAACTAGTTTATTTCTGGTTCTTCAGCAATTCATCAATCTGAGTTTTATACATATTTTTTACATCTTCAAGGTCGAGTTTCAGTTCCTCTGCCTCCTCAGCCTTTTCTCCATACATCTGCAGAATGGTGTTGTGTCTTTGCTCCAGATCCTGCGACAAAGAGCAGCATGAATGAGAAGAATGCTCAGGGAAATGGGGAGCCTAAACACAAGTTATGCTCTGTTGTCGAAAAGTAAACTGATGATGTTACATTTATTGGATAACCCCCACCTTAAGCTGAACTTTCAGCTTGGGTATGTCTTTCACTTTCTCCTCCATCTCATCATTTTGATTTGTGAGTCGAACCAGCTCTTCTGCCATCACAGAGCGACTCCTCTCTAAATTAGTAATTTCAAGCTGAGAGCAAAAAGGTTCAGTGAAGATTTTGCACACAACATCTGACATACAGAAAGAAAACTAATGAAGAGCTACATGAGCTCTTTGTGGCTAGCAGCTACATAGAGCTGTATGCTAGGGTAGCTATATGAAGTTTGCAATCAGTTGCAACAGAGCGCTACCTGTAACTGTGCTATTTCTCCTTCTCTCAGTTTGAGTTGAGACTGGAGGTTCTCGATGATGCTGGAGCCTCCGGACAGCCTGGCAGCCTCATACAGGTTGGTCCCACTCATGGACATAGACATGGTCATTGTTCCCTGTGATTGGTCTAATGAGTCATCCTGTGGAAGAATAAAACAGGATATTGAAGCAGCAAAGCTACGCAAATCCAAAACTGCACAAGCTTATAAGAATAGATTTTTGTAATGTATTCATTTATATTCAAAGATCAGGAGGACACTGGCTCCAGAGCCAAAGCTGTGCATCGAGATGTTTCCAACTATATCTAATCAGAACAGCTCAACCTTGCACGAGCTTCGGCTCCTTTACCCACCAGAGAGGTGACGGTCCACGACCCTAGAGCTAGCTTCTGCAATTGAGGTTCGGCCTAACAAGGACCCCACCTTCAGACGCTGCCCAGCTCACTCTGCGTCCGGGCGAGGGAAACTTGACTCCAATGTCTTTATGCATAATAGGGGTCTTTGAGCCACGCTTGGTCTGGTTCCTCCCCTAGAGACCAGTTTTCCATGGGTGACCCTGCCAGCAGCATAAAGCACTGACAACACAGCTTCTGGGATCTACAGGACCATAAACCCCTCCAACGCAAAGACTGGGAGGAGGTCCTGGGGAAGACCCAGACACGCTGGAGGGATTACATCTCTCGGCCAAGGAACACCTCGTGATCCCCCCAGACAAGCTGGCAAATGTGGCTGAAGAGAGAAAAGTCTGGGTTTCCCCACTTAGGTGGCTGCCCCTGCAACCCGACTCCGGATAAACGGCAAAAAAAACAACGGATGGATATTCAAAGAAACAGATTCTAACAAGCACCACGAGGACCAGGCACCTGGGAAAGAAGGAAGCTGTGGAGCCCAGAATTGTCTGTCCCACTGATGGAGCTGGAGCGGGACAGGGAAGGTGTGGAAGATGCTGGGGGTTCTCCAACAGGAAATGTCACAGCCTTTCGCTCCTGATTGGGCAGAAATTTGGATTTATTAAAATGGACTAAGCATAAAATGAATTTTTGACATTTTACAACTGTTTTGAACCTTTTCTTTAAGTGCTTCTTGTGCTAAATAGCATTTCTTCTTCTCTTGCTCCACTTTCATCTTTTCCATCTCTAGCTGGTTAGTCAGCAACAGCTGGTAGAAGCGGAGACAAAGTACACATGAGAATATGTTTTATGCAGAATAACAACAAATGTGACACATTTATTATGGTACCTTCTCTTTTTTGGCTTCTTCTAGCATGCGAACGTGCTCTCCTCGCAGATTCGTCAATTCAACGTGTTCCCTACATTTAGATAACAAGCAATAAAGATGAAAACATCAGTGAGATCATACTAACTTCAGCATAACTATGGGGGGAAAAAAAGCCATTTTCTTCTATTGTTTTTTTCAAGCAGCCAAAATTTTTTTCTAACCTGTATAACGAAAACTGCAACAAGTCATTTATTGGTTTATAAGATAGATATATATATAGTACAGGAAGTCTGTGCATGATCAAAAGACTTCGAGCCAGCCAGGAGTCGAACCTAGAATCTTCTGATCCGTAGTCAGACGCGTTATCCATTGCGCCACTGGCCCAGTTACAAAGGCTGTGTCTGTCAGGCAAGTTAATCCAGTGGACAAGAGCCATTTGTTCTGCATGAGTGCTTCTCCGAGGGAGGGGTGTCTGTGGCCCCAGCTTCACACAGACTCAGTGTTTGTTGTAAAACAAAAACACTCCAGGAACAATTAGCCTAACAAAGGAGTTGTGGGGGCTAAAGTTTCCAGAACTTCTCCGCTATGTTTACTATGACTGTGTTAACTTAGCTTGTTCTGTTTACTTTCTTTTATCCTTTAAATTCTCCTGATTCTAATGTTCTTTATAATGTAAAGCACTTTGAGTTGTCTTCTACATAAAATGTGCTTTTCAAATAAACCTGCCTTGCCTTGAAAGTTTTCTCATTTGCTTTCCACAGGCCCAACAGCAGCCTCGTGGTGACAGCCACGTGGTTTTTATGTTTCATTGTTTTCTTTTTTCCCATCGAACCTTTCTGAATTGGTGCAGGTTGGCAGGGGAATCACCTGCAGCTGCTGAAGAGAAAATTGCAGCAAATTTTAAAGTAGTATTTCATCAGGCTGCTGAATAAAGCTCAACAAATCATAATTTCTGAAACAGTGACAAGAACTGGGATTAAATTAGGACAGATTAATTCCAGTTTGGGGTTGGGCGTTTAAACAACACTCTGGCAGGAAAAATCACCTTTTCATTGGATATTATAAGACACCCTAACTTCCAAATCAAATAATTTTTTTTTTTGAAGTGCTTTTCCTGCCAAAGGCAACACAAAGTGCTTTACATATTAAAATCAGTTCATGCATATTAAAGTAAAACAAGCCTTCACACACCAAAGTAACATAGCAATTTAAAAACACACACTCACACAACTCTCTCACATGCAGTCACACTAAGCGGCAACCTCCGGCGGTGAAATGTGAAGCCTATGCGGAAGTGCAAATAGTTGCAGTTCCCCCCCTCATCCACTAGGGGCCGGCTCCAAAACAGAGCAAATCCCCAAAGACTCCCATGTTAAAAAGACCAACTTCACAGCAGAAATAAACATGATTAAAAGGCCTGGTACAAAAATCCACTTTAGGATTATTAGGTCACGTTTACCTTCATGACAACTGTGAGGGGGGTAAAAAAAAATTCTAACTTAATAGTTATCCAATCTTGGAATTACCTGAATATTTTCCATAGTTGAGTTTTTCTTTCTTTAAAACAGTGATGGAAAAATCTGAAGGTCATCTGTCATTTTCAAAGGTTGCAATTCACACCCCTGGCCACTTGGTGGCGAGTGAGCATATTAACTATTGTCTCTTATGATGCATGACCTCGTTGGCTTTACTGGGAAAACTGACCACTTCGGGTCAGAGACCAGTGCAGCTGCAGAAGTACTGCACGCTGCAGGATTTCCTCCCGCTGAAGCGAGTACTTGCGGGATCAGGAAACACCACATTCAGCCGACTTCTGGAGAAATGTTCCCTGATTTAACTAATTTGGTTTAAGTGGCGCTTGTAATTCAGCCTCCAGAAAAACATCAAAACAGCCATGAGAAGTCCTCTGTCCAGAGCAAAAGTCCAAAATCTCATGGCAATAGCCTCTGCAGAAATCCCACTGGAGACATTTAGTCACTCACAAGCGGCGCACGATTCAAGTCCAGGGGGACCAGGAGGAAGGTGTGAGAACATATTTTAAGTGCAATCGTTTAGTTTCATTGTTCAAAGAGCTACTGGGGCCACAGTCGGTGGTTTTTGTCACTGCAGAGAAAAAGTTGCATACACCGTATGGATTTTCCGGTCAGCTTGTTCGCACTGAATATTAACTAAATGCTATTGAATGTGACATTATCGTTTAAAAATGAAAGTGACAGGTAAATATAGATTATGACGGGATGTTTATGACCCTGTCAGTCAAAATGGCAGACAATGAAATGAAATTTCTAGCACAACCTCTGATATCCACCTAGCATAAGGGCAATTCTGCATTTACTCTTCACGGTGACTGACAGGTGGATGTGCAGCATCATTCCAGCCGGCCTGCTTGAGTTTATAGTTTACCTGCTGCTCTCGTCCTCCAGTTTCTCTCTCTTGCTTTTCTCAGTTTCCAGTTGAGCCAGAAGTCTAGACTTCTCCTGGCGGACTATGGAATTCTGGGACTCCAGAGAGGCCAGCTGGGACTTCATCGATAAGAGTTCCTCTGATGCTGATCGCTCTTTCTGCACAGCGACAGCCAGCTGTGCCTGAGCGTCCGCTGTTGAGGAGGAGCAGATAAAGATGTTGTGCTTTCTGTTAGGGATGCACCGATCCGATACTGGTATCAGTATCGATATTAAAGAAATTTCTCGACTGGGTATTGTGTCAATGGGCCTGATCCATAGGCGCAGAACTATTTATTGTAATTCCTTGCTTTGCGCTTTGAGTGACATCATGTGGTACCGACGCGCCATTTGCTTTCTACACGGAGCGAGTGAAAGGATCCGCCATCTGGAACTTTCTGACACCACACCAGCCAACACATTCAACGGTTACGTGCAAAACCTGCGCAGTGACAGCTCAGAGAGGCTGGAGAAACCTGCTTGAGCAGGTCACTGACAGAGTGGCATGTGTGTGAAAAAGCTCGACGAGTTGGGACTATCATTATTTTATTTTTTTTTTATTTTAAACCAAGCTAGTAAAGCTGTTGTTTTATTTAGCAATGTTGGAATGGATGTTTAATTTTCAGGGTTTAAAGTATTCTGGCACCAGACCGGATCATCAGCTTGCAGAGTTTTTGCGCTTAAAAATAAAAATAGAAAAAGGAACAAAACTATTTAATAGGTTAACGTGCACTAATGTGGACTATTGTCACATTGAGCTCAGCTACCAATGGTGTGAGACACATTAATAACCGATGACAAGCTGAGCTGGGACTTAGTCTTGGTTGAGATCCAGTTTGAGTTTAAATCTACACCAGACCACAGAACAGTCGTTGGTGAATAGCTGTAAACATGAAATAAAACTACGATGAAACTACACTACGTCAGTTTTATCGGCGGGATGGAGGGTAACTTAGTGAAGCCTGGTTATTATCTGTTATTTACGCCAAATATTTTCTGACAAGCTCTCTGCCTGTCAGCTGGTGGGAGTGTGCTCACCAGTGTGTGTGCGCGCACGTGTCGTTGCACGTCGTAACAGAGGAGAATTGTGAATGTGCAACCACGTAGAGTCAGAAAGGACATGCCATCATTTAAATAACATCAGGCTGAATAGTTTTTTAAAATTGGTGTTAAAAGTGGATAAAATAGAATAGTTATACTCCACCGGCTAATGGAGATGAAAATGAATATAAATAAATACAAAGTGGAGTGATTGTTGTTTTGTCCCTTAATTTCAGCTCCATTAAGGTAGTCAAGCTATTGTTTTTTTTTCTAGTTTCAGCATTTTTTTATTTTACATTGGCTGTTATAGTCCTGCTGGCACTGACTGAACCAGGAGAAGTTTTGTTTGCCCAAGTGTGTGAAGCTTATTTAAGATTGTTAAAGTCGATTTAAGGTTGCTGTACTGGTGCACTGTTGTTAAATAAATAATTCAGTGCATTTCTATTTGTTTGTTTTTGAGTAAAATCATTTTTTAGTCACAATTCAGAGCTGTTTTTCTGTATCGGATCGGTATTGGCCAATAATTGCAAGGGAAAAAACTGGATCAGTGCATCCCTACTTTCTGTGCAATATTCTGGTGATCATTTAACAAATGCACCACTTAACAACAGCTGAGCTCCTGTTTCTCACCGAGTCGGTCAGAGATGTTCTTCTCTAGTTTTTCCCAGGAGGCAGTTTGTCCGCCCAGTGAAGCCTGTAAGTTCTCAATTTGTCGCAGTAAGGGTCGTGTGGCTGAGGTGACACTCTGGCTGAGCTCCTGGTTCCTCGTTTCTGCCTCCTGAAGTCTCTGAAAGAGGACAAGAAAAGAAAGAATAGCTATATTTTCATCTCATCAAAGGGTCAGTTGGACACATTAGATGAATCATTTTACCTGCTGAAGATCACTAATCTCCTCCCTCAAATAATCTTCTTTCCTTGCTTGTTGTTGCTCAGCCCTCTGCAGAGCAAGCCTCAGGTCAGCCACCTGTACATAGTGACAGAAAATATTGGTCAGAAGGCAAGTTGTCAACTAATGAGAAAGTTGAAAGTCAACCACTCCGACTTTTGGATAAATGTGTGTCTGATAAAAGCACACTGCACATGAATGAAGAGTGGTACGTGAACGTGGCTTATAGTGTCTAACATCTGAGGTCAATGAGACTAAAAAGGCAAATAAATCTAGTCAATTTGCCACTTCAAACTTATACATAATCACATTGGCGTGCTTTACCTGACTGGCCAATGCTTCCTGTTGCATCCTTGCCTCCTCCTGGGCCTTCTCAAGAGCCAGACTCAGCTGCTCTTTGGCCTGCGTTTCCCTGCTCAGAGCTGCCTCTTCAACCTCGCTGGCTCTGCTGGCATTTGCCTTATGAAGTTCTGCAAGCTCCCTGACAACAAACATCCAGATAACAACCATCAGATTGTAATTACACTGTATTACATCTGCACATGTAAACATGTTTGGTTCTGCGCATCTGCAGACTGGATGTGAAATGCAACAATGCCCGATAGAAATTCTATATGATGCATTAAATACGAACATATTAAAGGGTAGGTTCACACCCTGCATGATTACATCACAAAATGTCATCACCTGCTGAGCAAGAAGAGCAAATGCGTCTCAGGAGGAGCAAAGTCATGGTTTTGCTACCCAACAACTGCTTGTTTACAGGGACGGCAAGGCTCAGTGGGTAGAGTGGTTGTCCTGTAACCCAAGGGTTGCCAGTTCGATCCTGAGCAAAACACCAAGCCCCTAATTGCTCCCGATTGAGCAATGGTTGAGCGCCTTGCATGGCAGCTTCTGCTCAGTGTGTGAATGCGTGTGTGTGTGTGTGTGAATGGATGAATGTGACGTGCATGTAAATATATAGCGCTTATATAGCTTTGGATAAAAACGCTATATAAGTCCAGACCATTTACAATTAGCATTTCCATTTAATTAAAAATGTTTTTCCATAAAGTCTTTTAATCTACAAGACTTGAGCTGCTAACAAGGATGTGAAACTTTTTATTTAGCTTAATGACTGATAAGAAAAAAGAAAAAGATAAGCAAGAGTTTGTTGTATTAACTTGTTGGGCCTGCTGACTGCAGCCAAACTTTTGCTCACTGATCAAAAAGGATTCAGATAAACCGAAATGACGTTCATGAAGGAAATGAACCACAGACAGCTCATGGAAATGTCGCCACAAACAGGGTTGCCAAGTCTCACATTTGTCCATTTTCATATGTCAACCAGCCATATTTACATTTTTTCAAGCAAGAAAATAAAAAGATAATTTTGCATGATAAGAGAACGCTGGGTTATCTTAGCCGATGCAGCCGTTTCACATTAACATCTTTTTCTATGGGAAGGTGGGAGACCTCTGCTAATTGTGTGCATTATTAAATCTAAGCAGAAGGCAAAAAATGTTCCAAGCACAGAGTGGGTTAAATTTCAGGCAAGAAATTATCCCAAATACTCCAGAAATCCTGTGATACACTATTTGCTAAATGTGTTTGGGAAAGGAGGGGAACGATTCTGACTGCATACTATTATAGAACTTTGCACACTTCAGGAAGCACTGACAAAGCTATAACCCCGTTTGTCATCAGATCCTACACTTTGTTGCAAAGATCCTGTAGCTAAACAGGTTCAAATAAAAAAAAATGGCCCCTTAAAATGGTGTATATGCATTTCTGTGTATTATTTAAGAGGCTATGATCCTCAAAGCAACATAACAACCAGACTACAGAAGTGCATACCAAAGTTTTTACAAAAAAGGAACTGCATAAACATATCCTGTTGATGCACAAAGTCCATCTAAGCCTGTATGCATAGAACTCAGGTCGTTGAAGTATTTAATGGCAATAACAGCATGTGACAATATTTACTTATAAGAGTTGTCCAGAGCAGCCTGTAGACTCCTGTTTTTCTCCTGTAGCTCATCTGAGTCCAACTGCAGCCTGCTCAGGTCCTTCTCCTGCTGCTCCACAACTGCATTTAGCTTCTTGATGTTCTCCCTGTGCTGTTTCTCGACCTCCTCCTTCCCATCAAGAACCTATACACATGAAAGTAGATAAAGTTTTAATGTCTTTCAGGAGAAAAGAAATTATTGGTGTGAATACCTTCACATTTTTAATAATAATAATATTAATGCACAGTAATAACTCTCTAATAGTAAAGTTATTACGTGTGAAATGATGCTTGGTCCCAACCTGCTGCAGGTGATTAAGTTCTTCCTCTTGCTCTCTGATTTTCTTCTGCTGCTTGGTGATCTTTGTGTCGCTTTCCTTCTCCTTCACACGCAGTTTCTTGATGATGTTGCTGTGCTGCAGCTGCTGCTTAGACAGCTTTTCGCCTAAAATTGAGACACACAAACACTTGTTTGGGCACTATAATAAAACACACAACCAATGGTGAGGTGAAACATTTTATATCCAAGCAGTAGCTTGCTAAGTAGCAAAAAAAAAAAGTAAGGGTACCAGCTGTGATATCATTTTGTATTCACACTTTCTCTTTAGAAGGATGTTTGATGACTTTGTTCACCTTTTAGAAAAATATAACACCTGTTCTTTTGAAGTCCATTTTTTAGCTTTCTGTTGTTGGTTTTTTACTCATGTAAGGTCTGAATATGGAGATACATAACCCAGCAAGTTAAATTTATTTCACTCAGGCCCACTGCACGTACACTTCCTCGGGTAGTGGTTGAGTAAGAGGCTTGCTTTTCATTAAAGGCTATTTTGTTCGGGATGATGAAACGCTTCATCAGTGCTACGTGACCACTTCTTGTAAAGCTCCAACATAAAAAGTACCTTTAGTTTTCTAGCCAGTAAAGATAGATAGGTTGGGGAAGAAAAAAAAGAAAAGAAATTGTCTCACCCTCTTCCAGCAGACCTCTGATCTGCTCCTCTTTCTCTCTGATGATTTCCATTGTATCACTGGAGTTTAATCTTGTAGAAAGCTCCTCTCGCAAGCCCTTTATCTCCTGTAGCACAAAACAATTCAGTCTTGACACAGAAATATTTTCCTTCCATATGAATTGGGCCAAGCTGGAAACAAAACTAATCAAATGGCCAATACAACACTTGTGTCAATCTGACACACTCATCAATATCCAAGTTACCTTCTTGGCTATGTCTCTTTCTTTGCAGGCCAGCTGAGCCTTCCTTTCTGCATCTGCTATGCGCTGTGTGAACTCATCTTTCAGGGACTGAACAGTAGAACTCTCTTCCTTCAAGCTTACCACTTTACTGAGGGATGAACACACTCATTAGTGGAAAAGCTTATTGTCAATATGAACACGGCTGCTAGGCCGAGAATGCCTTTGAAAATATGCACAAGCACATTTTAAGTATTTAACAATCAAACATAATAGAAAAAGGGGTCCAATCAAAAGAAGACAAATTCTTTAACAAGTGTCAGCAAGATTTCAGAAAACAATAACCAAACTTTGTAAAATCTCTACCAGAGTTTGCAGGATGTTTTAATAGAGATGTATTGTTGGAAATTTCTAACTTTGGTCTGTATATCAACAAATGCAGCTCTGTTGTGTACATTACTTGCATTACTTTCGTGAATCAGGTGTACGTGGCAGATACTCACTCTTTCAGATTATCACACTCCTCCTCCAACCTGGCCTTGTCTTTGCTAACTGCCAGCAGCTGAGACTCTCTCTTCTCGAGACGACTTGAAAGATCATCAATGACCTACAACAAGTCCACAACATTTTGTGGATTTTGTGGAATATCAGAAGACATTTTTGATCATTAAAGATGATTAAAATTACTCTGGCATTTTCCTCATCAAGAATAACAGATTCTGAGACCTGTGGAGTAGAAGCTAATAATAAAATGAGGAACCACAATGAGTCCTCCATTCGCTAAGCTAATGGAAAGACAAACTATACAAAGTGTTTTGAATGATAAGAGTTTGGAAAACTGTACATGACATGACATGAGACTGCAAAAATAAACTCTATACTTGTGCAATTTAAATATAATTGTTGAGCTGTTTTAAAGTATTTTATTTCCATTTTACATGTAAAAATGTTTCCTATTATAACAGACAATAACTGATTACTATATCACTTTTCATTCATTTCAAGTTATCAGATTAACACCTTCAGACTTTTGGATTACATTGAACTGTAAATAGAGCTGTCACAATAAATCATTGTAATTAATTAAATAGTCTGGGCTCAATTTTAGGTCATTATCATACAATAAGTCTCTTAATCATTTAATTATTCACACTACACTTTTTAAACAATAAACAGCTATTTATTGACAATACATGCATGAAAAGGGATTTTTTTATATATATATATATATATATATATGTGCTGCAAAATTTCATTAAAATAGCATAAATTCCAGCTGTCCGTTAGTAGAAATATGTTGGCTTTTTATTTGATTTTATTTTTTGTGAAGCGATAATGCAGCCTGGATCAAGATTATCTCAAATTATTATAATTACGTGATTCAATCAATATTTGTGACTCGCCTACATTATAACATTTTGTTATAAAGACATTTTATCTGTAAGTGACACGTGTTGAAGTTAACAATTATCTCTAGTGCGCTCACCAGGATCAGTCAAACTATATCGACCCATACTTGAGTAAAGCTACCCTTTCAGAAAGTAAACAAAAGAGAAACACAAAAAAATGATGTGTTAGAAATGGGTTTTAAAACAATTTACCTTTTGAAGCTCCAATATTTGAACAGTTGAGACACTTTTCATCTCCTCCGTGATTGGTGGCGTTCGCCGTTCTTTAGCTTTGGAGGTGGAATCGAACAGTGTCGCATTAACGTCACATCCCAACTCTGTCAATTCTTCAGGTTGCTCACTATTGACGGGCGTTGCGCTGCGCCCACTTTCCTCCATCTCATCCAACGACTGCTCCCTTGTCGTCTCTGTGAATCCCTCCTCCTCATCATCTTCCTCCTCACGCACCTTCTCCTCTGCTTCTTCCTCCTGCTTCTGACATGACACTGCTAAAGAAGCAGAGCCTGCAGTGACAGATGCTAGAGTTCGACTGCCAGGGATCTCGTCATCTGAGTTAACCTCACTGACGCTCCGGCTATCCAGTGACTGCAGGCTAAATGAATCAATTCGCTCAAATGCATCTGAGGAGGAACCACAGCTCTCTGTGAGTTTGGGGTAATCCTCTAGTTGGGGAAAATCCCCACAGGTGGAGGCAGTAAGGAGCTGAAAGGAACCCTGCATTAAATGAAGGCCAGTTTTGCTCTCACTAGTTTCTTGTCTGGAGCTGGCTGAGCTTTCACTCAACACACTCTCGTGGTCAAGTACTTCAATATCACTAGTGGTAGATGTTCCTGATGAGAAAGCACTGACTGGAGGCGAGGGTGTGTCATTTTGACGATCCTCCACTTTTAAGTCTTTATGATCTGGGAGTACTTCCTTAGCAGATGCGGAGGCCGAAGGATCTGCAGGGGTAGAGCTCTTGGCTTCAGATGGGGATGGTTCAGAGGAATTTGTGGCATCCTGCTCTACATTGTGTTCTAATAGAGCATCCGATTGCTCCACATTTGATTCTTCAGAAACCGAAGAATCAACATCTGTTTTTCCACTGCTCGTTTTACTCTCAATGTCACAAGGGAAATCACTAGGACATGAAGCAGGAGAAACTGGCTGAAGGAGGACAGTGTCTGCATAAAGTGCAACTGGAGAGGACTTGGGTTCCTTAGGCTGGCTCTCAGCAACTCTTAGACTCTCAGAACTCGTATCAGCAGGTCCTGACTTTGGATGTACGTCATCTGTTAGGGTCTGAACCACAACTCCTTTACTTGCATTCTCCTTTTCTTGAGGTCGCTGAGCCTTAGTAGGGGGTACAGACACAACCTGGGTTTTGGTGACAGCTTGTACATCTCCAGGAGGCAGAAAGGCACTGAAAAAGTTTTCGGATTCGTCCACAACAGTACGAGTGACAGGAGTAGTGATGGCCCCTGACGAAGGGGGAGGAGTGGTGGTCTTTTCCTCAGCAGGCGCTTCCCACTGCGTCATACCCCATCCTCCACTTAAGGAAAGCTTTCCAGGTAATGAAACGCCTGACAAAAATACAAATTGGATGTAATATTTTCGGTAGAATAGCTGTTTATTATAAACTTTCTTTGGCTGGTTTTGCTCTTACCCTTATATGTGGCATCACTTACCGTCATAGGGCATTACAACTGTGTCACTCCATTGTTCCTCTTCTTTGATATCCAGAACACGGTCAATTGACTTCTGAGCTGATGTTAAAGCTTGTTTGGCAAAGCTGGACAGGTGAGACGCGTTGAACCAACTCATCCCGATTACGAAGCTAGCTAGCCAACAACGACTTCACAATTTGTTAGACGGGTTAAAAATACGGTTCAGCGTTACCAAGCAAGCTGTTACTTAACCAGTCTCGGCATTTCTCGCTAATTATGGCCAAACCGTGGTAGAATGTCAAAACTAAATCGGTAATGTAAAGCTTTGTTGACAGTTGGCTACCACAAAGCTAGTTAGCAAAGCTGGAAGTGATCGCTAGCCAATGCATAACGCTGGTCTACACGGAAAGCATCGGTCCCAGACAGATACACTCAGACACTGGCATGCAAAATAGGATGCTTGCTAGAAGTCTGTCACGTAGAAATACATACGACTAGCGTAACATTTAATGCCCTACCACGACTGTTAAAATAAACCAATTTCCATGGTTATTCCAATGTTTATTCGGCTTCTTTCCTCGACTGTCATCGTTTGTTTTGGTCGCTCTTAACTTGAAGCACGACTAGCATTAGCCTGCTCGTCGCTACTTCCTTTTCCACGTAGCAGTATTACGTCGTAATCTGGTCTGTGTCTGATGCTGCCTTCATTTACTATAGGGACTCTAGGTTTCCAAATTTTTTACAAGGAAAAAAGATAAGACAAATCTAAGAAATGGCTCGTAGAATTAGGACTTTCTTGTCAACAGATAGGTCAAAACTGGCTTCATCGCCCAAGCTTTTTATATTTCCAATAAAAAGGCTATTAATGTAACTGTTACTGTAAACAATACTATTTCCGAGGAGCATGTAAAGGTAGCATATAAAATGGCAGGACGCATATCTAATCTACTGTTATTGTTATTGTTGTTTTGGAAACATGAAGCAAGACTCAACCTTAAAAAAACAACATTTTATTCCAGTTCACACAATTCAATATAGTTAACAGCATTTGTGGCTAAAACAACAACAAAAAAGAAAATTTAATAAAATAAATAAATACACTGAATCAGAACAAGAATAGAATAACATTTAAAGACAAATGTTTGTCTTGTTCCTTGCACAGAATATGCTGTAACATTTGCAAACAATCACAGAACATGTCTAGAGATGAACTACAATTTGGCTTTTCAGTGCAAAAACATGTCAATAAGTACTTTAAACCAGTTAAATTGGTTATAATTGACTATTTGATTGAATACGCTGTAAACTTTATAATTTTTCAGCACAGTGTGGGAGTGCTTTACATTGTTTTATGAGGTAAAGGAAAGTTTAAACAACATGGTCTGAGGTGTGGTGACATCAGCTACAGCCAATTCTTGTCCATTTGTCAGCCCAAGCTCTGGAAAAACATGTTCATAACACAAGTGAGTCTGTACATTCAGCAGATTCATTTGACCACAAAAAAATTCAATCGATACAGCACCTTACCCTTTAAGGTTTTGGACAAATTTGGCCGTGTCCTCTGTTCAATTGAAGCAACTGACTATGAAAGAAAATAAGTCCGATCAAGCAAAATGTGTTTAATTAAATTTTTTGCAACAACATAAAGAAAAAAGTTTTTGCAACTAAAGCACAAAATGAAATAATTGATTTTTATTACCTGTAAATATAACGTTTTGTTTTTTCCCTCCACGGTTGCGGTTATAGCAGGCGATTTCATTTGTCTGAAATAAAATATTTAGTTTTTCAAAAATGCTTATTTTTAATTAAACAAAATAAATTTGCCCCCAAAATTAAGCAGGTTGATGACAATTAATGATGACACAGGCAAACCTACAGAGAGGCATTCTCAGTCAGGTAGTCCATCACCTCCTGAAGTTTGGAAGATGGAGAAAAGTGCAGGTCCAGAGGTATTTGGCTGCAGGCTGAGCAGTTTTCCTAGAACAAGAATGGACACAACTGTACCTCAGCCAAATGGGCAACTTAATCCCTGAAGCAACCATGAAGCAGAGGATGCATTTTAAAGACAAACCTTCCGTTCTGCCGCAAACGTGTAGCTGTATAGGCCATCGACATCATTGAATACCATGTAGTTATTGAGAGGTAGATAGGCACTGCAAAACACGTCACATCAAGAGAAATGGTAAAAGGTACCTGATTTGTAAACAAATTTACTTTATGGATATGGCTGTCAAAAAAAACTTGCAAACTCACCTTGTAGCTATTTTGAAAACCTCAGTTGTGCAAGCAGCTAGGTGAAATAAACGAGAGAAAACAATTACATGTTGTTTACTCAGTACTATTTAGAAATTATTACCCCTATAATAAGCAGCAGGTTCATTGGTCTCTTCTAAAAAGTCCTTACATACATCTAGTCTTGGCTTCTTACCAGCAATGACAGCATTTGTAGATGCTACGGCTGGGATTATCCTCTTAACAACACCTGCAACATTTCAAGAAGATAACAAATCTGTTCAGCTGACACATAATTATAAAATCAGAATAAATAAATAGAACATCCAGTCACATAAATAAGAACTTTACAAATGTGCTGCTAAGAGTGAATGCCAAGAAAACATCTTCTGCACAAACAAAATAAATAATAATTATTATTATTTAATAAGCCAAAGAAGATCACACATAGAATCACCATACATCATTGCATGGGCTCCTTTTTGTAACATTAAAAATTATAGAATATCGTTGTGAGGTCCCCACACATACGTTAACATTTCCTTCATAAACATCAAGGGGAAAGAAAGAAAAGAAAAGGGTTGCACAAGTTAAATAAATAAATATGGCTCTTTGGATTGTAAAGGTTGCAGACCCCTGATGTAATGCATTATTCTTTAAATAAAGTAACTCAGTTATGCTGCCCTGTGGTATGTTACTCTGTTACTAGCTAAATGAATACATTTTGGCCCGCAGCTGTGAGCTTCTTCCTGTTTACAGCGGTGATGCAGCACGACATGGGCCGTGTTGCAAAGTCCGCTTGTTGGGCTTTTTTTTCAGTAAAGCAGCTTGTAAGTATCGTCAGTCTGGGGTTGAGGGTTCCTCTGCTCCCTTTGTGAAGCCCTCCCAGAGCTGTCCACAAAGCAGTCACCCCTGGATGTGGAACGGAAACGTGCAAGTTTTCAGGATCTAGTGTCCACATCCCCATTTTCTGGGTTACCGCGGGCGTCTGAACTGGCAGGCCCTTACCCACAAACACACTCACACAACTTCACTTGAAAGAGACAGTGACAAGGCCAACAAATAAATAAAGAAATATGTAAATAAAATATATATAATGAAGAGTAGGAGAAATATTGTGCATTGGAGGGCTTAACGTGCTGCATAGATTTAATTTTTGAGCAGCTGTTATATTACTTTTTATTTTTATTTATTTATTTATTTATATCTATATATAGATATAGATATATATAAAATCTGCTGGCCTGAGTTAAATAAATTAGTGTTGAGAAATTTTTTTGTTTTTGAGTTTAATATTTCGTACAAAACTGTAATTAAGTTATAAGGATATTAATGGGAGAAATTTTGAGAATGTCCTTTTACAAACATAACTAAAAGATTACGTTTAACAGTAATGCATTACTTTTTGGTGTAAGTAACTGAGTTACCTTGTGAATGAAGCAACTAGTAACTGTAACTAGTTACTTTTTTCAACAACTATCACAACACCGGGTGTAACATACAACAACAAAAGGTTCCAAAGTAAGTTATGTAGTTATATGCCATCAGCTCGCTCTGTTTATGTACCTTGGCTCATCTCCCAGAGGAGCTGCAAGGAAACTAGGAAGTTGTGATGTTGCAATCGCAACTATCAAAACAAATTCAATAAAAATTTAGCCATCCCAAACTTATCATATTACCAGTCATTTTTCTTTGGTTAAATTTGTGCTGATAGTTGCAACTTCCTGGAGGGAGCATGCTCACCTTGTGCAAGTCTATATGTGACTCCTGTTATGTTGAACTCTGCAGCCCTCTCCAGAGATCTCTGGTACACCCATTGGATGTGCTCTGGGTCATCTCCATCCAAGACTACACCATCTGATCCACATCCACAAAAACAAACAAAAATCCAAAATCTATAAACACAACAAGAACAAAATGACAAAAATGTAAGTGAAGTTAGTGAGACTTTTTACCTCCAAATGGTGCCTCTTTGGGCCACTGCAGTATTCGCACATACTCAATGCAATGCTCTGGCAAACGGGGCATTGACGCTATTGTACACATGGGGAAGTTGATCTACAAGAACAGGAAGAAGATCCATCATCTGATTCCATACGATGACCAAGATGCATTAGTTAATACAAAATCTGCCACCTTACCTGGGGAGGGTAAAGCTCAAGGGTGCAGTCGATGCAGGCTGACATGCCAGGGAAAATTACTCTGGCATTACCTTTAAAGCCTTCTGTCCCACCATCAATTAGTGGAATGATGGATCCTTGATCTACCACACCATCCTCATACACCAGCAAAGATAGCTGCACAGAAGCACAAAAGGGTTACGCTTCAATTCATAAAACATCTTTCTTAAAGCAAAATATCACAGCTTTGCTATTTGAACCATAAGATTAAGAAAAAACATGTTAAGATTTGAGTGAAAAAGAACAACTTACCAGCATACCATTTATCCACCTTCTAGCAACAATAGAGTCAAGTCCACAGACAATTATATGGAATTCTACATGAAGACAGGAAGGTACAGAGATTAATATTAAATCTTGATAATGAAATACTGAAAACAATGGAGGTGAAGCTAAAGCTTAGGGGACAAAGCATCAATCATATTACTGAAATCAATCAATGGTTTTGTAAGATAGGGCATTGATAGCTGCAGTAATTATTTTATTAAAAAGTACTGTTAGTATTAGGGCTGGGCGATATGAACCAAATCTTATATCTTGATTTTTTTTACCTGAAGCACGATATATGATATTAATCTCCATATATTTTTTTGTTAAGTAACCAAAGAGACAGTTCTAATTTACAGCCTTCAGTGCTAAATACACTTTTATTAAGGATCAGCAGCACATGTGCATTAAAACAGCTGGCTGAAATTAAAATACCTTTATATTAAATTAAATTATCCTGAAACAAAATAAATGAAAAATGCTTTTCAATGACCGTAACAAAAATACAACTGTGCAAAATGCCAAAAGATGCTTTTAACCAAAAACAAGCTATCTCCATATAAACGATATTCCCTCCTTCTTTATTGCGTCTGATAAAGTCTTGACATATTTGAAAATCTCGATATATTGCCCAGCCCTAGTTAATATATATGAACATGAGCCATGTATGACTTAAAAAAACAATTTATGAACTGAACAGATCAAACCTGACATTTTGAAAATAAACTATATTAATGATACTTACGTCTGTAGAATGATTCATCTAAGTTCTGAATTTTCTTAAAATGTCTGAACAAAACATTAAGGAAAAGATCATATTTAAACTGTTAATTTATCAAGCTTTAGAATTAAGAATATGGTCTTTGTCTAATGTATAAGAATTAATTTCCGACACTGGGACTGTCGGATTTTGTGTATTTTCCCAAGGAAACTGTTGAAAGACAAGCGATTAAATCTCAAGCACTTAAGGATACGGGACAACATGGCATCCCAGTATGCGGCTGTTGATAAAATCCGCTGCAACTTCTGCCTTTGGTTGGCCAACATCTTTTGGCCTGGTGAAAATTACACACATATTTTTATAAAAAACAACAAAACGTGCTGCCTTTTTTTTTTCAAAAAAGAAATGTACAAAAACTAATAATAGTTGTCAGGAATGTACAGTGCGTATTACGAATACTAACCTGAAGAGGAACTGACGATTTAGGTTGGAAACATCAATAGTGTCCATGTCAATTACATCAATGTTTCGAAAGCCTGATAAAGCCTGAGTCACAAAAAGAGCAAAGAAAAAGAAATCTGACTACATATCAATATTCATGTTGATCAAATGTTTATAATAGTAATATGCATACCAGGTCTTTAAGCAACTCGCATCCCAGTCCACCAGCACCAATCACCAGGATTTTACAGGTTTCTAACAAAAACTGCAAGGACTGCGAAGAAAAATTACAACACTATTACATATCACAGCAATGGAAGATGGCACTGAACGGTTGAAAAGACACTTTTCCAGACACTACTACCTCTGTGCTGGGCTCAAAGTCAGGATGTGTGAATGGCCCTGATCTTTCCAGAAACTTTTTGACGTGGTTCCATCGACCTTCCCACTCACAGGAACATCCACTAACTCCATCCACCACCATCCTGAAGACAATACATATGTTTAGGATGCAACACCAACTGCATCGCCAACCAATTAAATGAGTGACAACTTAGGGTTTGATGGTGCACAAAGCTTCAATATCTACTGGGATCGTTCAAAACAACACGAAAAAAATAATGTTTGGGAAGAGGATCATATAGTTAACAGCTGGAGATGCAATAGCTGAAAGCGTTTAAGGAAAGGAATAAAGAAAACGAATAGACGCTCTATGTGCTTTGGTGTCTATCATATATAAACGTCTACATCTAAACCTTGTCTGTAATAACAACGGTCTAGAAACCTTGCCGATCTGGCAAGTAGGCGTTTCTGACCCTCTGGATTATTTGTTGTCATCGCTCCTGACTGGACATTTCCCGGTAGCTAGGACAGGTGATTAGCCTACCATAAATAGCTACTATGTCAACAGTGAAAAGGTATAGTAGACTTCTGACCAGGCTAAAAGGTGAATGGCACCGAAGAATATTCACTGTTTAGACACACTGTTAGTTATGGTAAGGTAACCACGATATTTCCCTCCTAAACTAGCTATTCGTGTATTTTGTTTACAAACAGGTTAGCTTTCCATTCTCGCTAACGTTAACCTACTTCCTGTCTAAAGACCTCAAACCTTCCGCCAGTTCTACTAATAGATCACTAACTTCTCAGTCTGCTCCACTACTCTCCTTCTTTTCTTCTCCCTAAAAAGAGAGAATAAAAGAAGGTTGATCCATGCTGTGCTGTCATAGGTTAATGAGATTTGAAAGCATCTTTCGGGGTTTCTTGCTTGTTTCTTCCGCAGCTACTTACGGCTCGTCCATCTCCGCCATGTTTGAGTAACTTCAAATGTCTAATTTGGCAGTCGTAAACACAAATTTCGTAACGTTAGCCATATGAATATACAAGGACAAAAATAATTTCACATTCTTTAAGATTTAAGGTTGTCAGGTGTATTTTGTTTGGAAATGAAGGGTAGATGGGTTTTTAAGGCAGCTTTGCTGAATGTTCACGCTTCATGTTTAATTTTAATATTCCCATTATCATGAAGGCAGCACTGTCATTAGCGCACCCCAAAGACTGCAATAGCAATAAATGTCAAACAGGTGGCAGCGTTTACTGCATGTATGTGGACAATTCTGCACCTGCATAGAAATGATTCTGTAAGGGCATTAAATAAAAGACTGTTATTTTTTTTGCAGACTTTCATGCGGTCAGTTTTCCACATAGTGACTCACCCAGGTCATCAAAAAACAAAATTCCTTATTGTTTGAACTAAGATTGTGTAGATTGAAGTGTTTAATCTGTTAATTTCAAATGTAAAAAGGACAGTCAAGGTACAAGAAGCACAAATGGCATTGCTATAATTTCCCCCCTCTTTTATTACAATATTCTATTAAATTATAATGTTAAGGTTTCTGTAAAAAGGATGAAAAAAACGTTGGACTCCTGCGAGTCTTAATGCAATTGTACAATAACGGAAAGAACTCAGACTTGACCTTAGGAGAATGCCCCCGTCAAATCTGAGCGAACTGGTGCAGCTGCCTCAGAAGGAGAGTCAGTATGGAATAGAGAGAGAGAAAAAATGAAAATTGAATAGAAATAGCATACCTAATTTTTATTTAATTTTTAATTAAGACAAATGTGTTATTTTTAATTTTCATTAATTAATTAATTAATTTATTTATTTATTAGTTTTATATACAGTAGATTATTTTTGGCCATATTTGATTTTTGCACACATGCACACCACATTATATCAGTCTCATGAAGTTTATCACATACATCAGTATAGTAAAAGAGTTGTTTGTATTACAGGTGCCTAATTGTTGATAACTTGGAATGCAACTTGTGGCCTGTCACAAATTAATTATACTACACAACAGCTTCAGGCCTGAGACTTTAGCAAAAAGCTAATTGAGACTAGTAATCTCCTTTATAATTGTTCTTTTCTTTATGGTACATCCCTGTAACCTCAGCAATTATCTGTTGATCCAGTCAGACTCCCTTTGCAGATTAACTGACCTGTTTGAGGAATTAATCAGATTGTCCTCACTGGCCTGAATGCAGACTGGAGAGTATGATTAACTCCTTTAATGTATGAAGAACATTTATCTTTTGGCTATTATCACATTATTATCATTAAATTAAATTAAATGTAGATCCTGTTGTATTATATGTAAGGATTTACCAGTAAAAACACCTGTCTCAAGTAGCTTTTCTGATTCATAAAGTCCACATTGTGTTAATGAATCTATGTGTTTAATCTCTCATTATAGAATGAGTAATAAACCTGAGACAGGCTCCCCTGCATTGTAAAAGACATGCCTGCGGGTACATGGACATAATTGATCTGTCTATCCACATCTTCTCAAATATTAAAGGAAATGTGGAGTTGGTATCTTCTAAAGAGGTCACCAGAAATCTATTAATGTATGTACTGATAGACGATAGCCTTGTGAGCTCAGATTATTCACAGCTGGAAAACTGTGTGTGCAAGTGCCATTGGACCCTGAGCTTTTATTTATTTATTTATTTCATTCAGAGTTTCTGTGATTAGAATTTCTTCTGACTTTTAATGAGATGTTCCGAATGACAGCCTCTGAAAACTGATCCCTAAATAACTGCTGAGGCCATGTCCTTCATAGATGGCTGCCTGCTGTCTCATTCCCTATTAGTGCTGTCTGTCTTGCACATTTAACCTCAACTACACTCCCATGTTAAACAGCAAAGCAATGTGATTAAAACACTATGAAAATGGAAGATGGGAACAAAGAAAACACAAATAGTGATGTTATGAATGAGGCCCATTTCTGTTTTTCTGGCACTGATGATGTTGCCAAAGTCTTGTGTTTTTCTTCACTATTGTTCTGTGGGATTTTAAAGCTGTTGCACACAGTTTCCAAAGGAGGACAGTTAGTTGAGGACTAGAAGTCAAAATCTCCTGTGCAGACACATTTTTATAGATTCGCTGGAAATGCCATCCGTCATCCCCCCCATCATAAGCAGGGACTTTCTGAATGTCATTGCCATGCCTTTGAAGTGACCCACCTCTCTGCCATCCATCAAAGCCGACTCCAGTTAAAATGCTTTCAAAGATTAAAGAGTCAAAAAGAATGGCATCTTGTTAGTGGAAGAAGAAGCTCAGAGCTGCTTTTGCTTTAGTTTTAGAGAAAACAAAGAGAATCTTGTCGCATTTACATCCATTGGCATGCAGTCTATTGCTGTCAGCTTTATGGCTCCATGTGTCTTCATATCTATTTCTCTTCTGATGATTTCTGACAGGACTTTAAAGTGGTGTTGATTGCACTAATGATAATGTGTTACAGCAATATGGCTTGTGTTTGGCACAGAGCTGCACTTCCAGCCGGAAGACAAGGAGAAGCTACAGGCTGATGTGGTGTTGTGCTGTAGTGATTGATGACTCTCTCTGTTGTAGTGCTTTGATTAAGACTCCAGTGATTTATCACCACTGCTCACAATGTAATTAGACTCTCTATATATACACCCAACAAAACAGTGCTGTCTTGCTATATGGTGCCTGCGAGTGAGGGAATGTTTTTGTGCGTGCACAGGTTATCTTCATATAGCCAATGTCATTATATTGGATTGATGTTCACCGAAAGGGCTTGAAAGTCTGAACAGATTCCCCATGAAATACACCCCTCTGCTTCCTTTATTGTATTGTTATTGTTATTGTGTTGTAAGTAGGAAATGCAACCAGAAAGCTTTTGCACATCATTATCAAATTATTTAATTTGTGTTGGATGTGTTTACTATACTAAAATGACTTTGTGTGCATTCACTTTTCTGTGGTCAAGAAGCTATAAATAGATATTTTCTGTAAAATTAAATCCATACTGTGCTGAGAGTTGGTTTCAATTGGTTACAACACATCTGGATTTATTTAAGAAATACCATGAGGGATGTTTCTAATGGATAATGAAGTTGATGTTTTAAATTATATCATGACAGCTGCAACCATAAAGACCTTGCAATGTCATGAGATTTTGTCTAAAAGTGTAGCAAACATGCGGCTTGCAGCATCACCAAAGTGTTTAACAACAGCACTTTGAGGGCAGTGCCATCACCGCTGGTTTGCATTTTGTTCTTCCTGTTGATGGCGGGCAGAGCGCACAGACGATTAGTGCTTGGCACTTCCTGTCTGCTGGGTGGGGGACATGCACTGACTTTGGAGCATGTAGTTTGTTTTCTCCATGTTTGCTCCCAAAGAGTTATCTATGTAACTGAGGTAAAGTTAAGGACTTTGAGCCACCTGAAGTGAGTTGGATCAATATGCTAAAAGACATCTAACTGATCTCATTAAATGCACCACAGCGCTGATTATATATTCTTTACTGCAGGTTCAGCTCCCTCACCTGGTTAAAATTCACCTTAATGCAAGTTTGTTGTAGTGACTGGAGTTTCATTAAAGCTCAAGTCCAGAACTTTAATATCTGTTGTTAAATTAAAATATGTTCAAACGTGGCGTCACATTCTACCCAGTCATTCCCCAGTAATTACTCCCCTGATCGTCCACACCTGTGTCAGCCTGTTAGTCTCAGGATTCCGGATCACTCACACCTGTGTTCAATCACCTGCCCTGGCCATATATACCCCAGCACCACATCCACGCCTTGCTGGAACCTTGATGGGCTTGGCGCCACGCCCTTCCAGGTGCCATGTTTACAGGCTTACCTGTCTTCTGCCTTCAGCAGTAAGACAATTCCTCTTGGTTTCTAAGTGTTCGTAAAGTTCTGTTAAACCTTCTCTTGTCTCTGAGAGGTCCGTGTATAAGACATGGTGATGTGGTGAAAACCGTTTTGAAAAGCAGGTTTATTCTGCCCAGACTTGACATTAAAAAAAACAGTGTCCAAAATACAGAGCCACTCCTACATTGATCCCCAGATATTTTAGGTTAGAAAGCTTCCTTGCGACTACTGAAGATTTAATTCCCTTCCCTTCCAAAGATTCTGAAGCCAATTCAGACTGCGCTCTGGGGATGATATAAAATATTTCATTCCTTGTTTATAATTTCTGACCACTTTTGCTATTTGTTGTAACACTTTCTTTTTCAACAAAAGGCTAACACACCTTTGTTTTCTATTTGTTGATTCCCAGTTTGACTGCTAGTATATTTCACTTTTTTGGCTGTTTCTTTGTCATTGTTTTAAATTATTATGAAAATTTTATCTCATGACAGAAAATATTGCAGTTTTATAATAAGTTATAAAACATATTTTCCCTACTCTGTTCTCCATACAGATGCAGCTTCAGTTCCAATTCACCAGCAGGTTCAGGAGTTTTCATATGCTTTCCCATGTGAAGTCTACTTCCCACATCTTGCTAGTCTTCATTAGCCTCAAGGGATAAAGAGGACTATATAGAGGGTGTAAGAAGGAACAAACCGACTAACTTGGTCTCAGATTTATCTTTTTTTTTTCTCAACCGATACATTTCCTACTTCATACCCACTCCTCTTTCATGACTTTTTTTACTTTGCTGTTACCTGAGAATGGTTAGACTTTGGTATTAAAGGACAGGATTTGCGTTTGAATTAATTACATGGTGCAAAATGCATGGTTGTGATTTATACACTTCTTTTATATTTATAATGACTCAAAATTCCCATCATGTCCTGGGAGCGCAGGTTGTGAAATTGCAAGCATATTTTTTGAGCATACAAACAAACATATGAATTGCAAATTTTCTGGTGAGATTGAGCTGCTACTCGACATCCACATCACAGCTTGATATAGCTGCAGTTGGATTCTCTTTGCCGCTTAGTTTTCCCAAGTCTGTGTGAATTGATGTCTGAGTTAAGGAGAAGACCCTTTCATTTGAACTAGGTTTGAGACAGGGGGGCAAAATCTACAACATGCACTGCAAAGATCCCAAAGTCCAGATAAATGAATGTGGAATCACTAATCTAGCTCATAAAAACACTTCTACATAGACTGATGGAAGAACAGGTGTGTTGGACAAAATACTTGTGCACATATCACTCAGGCCATTGTTACAAGAACAATTAGCTGTTGTGTTAATATAATCTGTGACATGTATGCCACATCTCTGCTTCTTAAATGTACAGGAGGGGCATTACTTAAGGAGCTACCTTAAGACAGTAGATTGGAAACAACTCTTTGCTACTTTAACATTTATTCCTGCTTGTGCTTCCTGTTTCCTCTCCTCTTCACCATGCTTCCTGTTCTGCCATCTTTATTGTTGCTTCATCACTATTGTTCTATTGCTGACAAAAGACACTGCATGATGCAGAAAACATCCAACCTTTCTGCAGTAAGCAAAACGTACTGCAATGCTCAGATTTTTCATCCAAGAATGAATAATTCCTGGCCTGTCTTTTTTTATCTATGGTTATTAATGAGTATTAAGCAGAAATGCTCTTGGCGAGCCATACTTTGTCCATCTAGATGTGTTTATATCAGGTTTCACTCTGATTAATCCCTTTTTTCTTATGTCATACCATATCAAAGTCATCTGAAATCAACTTTAGGAATTACTACTGAATTTTTAATTGTTTTTAACCTCCAGAAAAAACAAGCATATCAAAATATTCCATCAAAGATATGTCTTTAAGCCACATGGGTAAAGGCATTGCATGCCATACATACCTTACAAACAGCTGATTTATTATGAGGCAGCCATTATTTGTGAGGTCTGATCCCACCCAAGGTTTAACAATTAACAGTTCCTTAGCCCTTCATTTTATGTTGGCCTTTTTCCTCTGCAGAGCCCTGGCCAGGGTGGAGCTTTAGGAAGTGGGGTATATCCTTCCTTTCCATGGAGAACATTACTGAGGAATAAGGTTGGAGGCTTGGATGGCTGCTGTAGACACTATTAGCCACTTACAGCTCCTCTGTCAATGCACTGGAGATACTTTTGGATAATATTCCACTTATTTGACACCATTTTGTTTTTTCAGATGTTTGTCAATCTAATCCTCAATCCACGGTGCTGGCCGGTGGTGTTGTGTGTGAGAGTTTATCATGTCACTTTTTACCTCCGCCATGTTTTCAGCAGCATTGGTTTGTCTGTCTGTTAGCAACATAACCTTAAAAAGTAATGGACGGATTTTGATCAAATTCTCAGGAAATGGAATAAGAAAGAAATTATTTGATTTTGGGGGTGATCTGGATCACCGCGTGGATCCAAGAATTTTTTAGACATTTCTTTACAAGCACAGGTCAGGTGCAAACATTCGGGAGTCTTTCACTGGTGAAAACCAAAGGTTGCTAAACGTAACATCATTGGATTTTCAGCATCCATCCTCAAAGATCCTTCTTTGATTTTTGTAGTTTTCTTTAAATGAGCTAAAAATTGTGCTGCGGTTGGTTTCCATTAACATACTGTAGTTGTTCCACAGACAACAAATCATCGTTCTTCAAGCTACAGAAAAAAGTTATTAATTCTTTTCTGTTAAATTCTCAAACATTTTATTGTTTCCTTTACTTTACCATGAACGTTAGAGAAAAGCAAAGCCCATATTGTTGATTCGTTGTATTTATAGGTTAGCTCTGCACGTGATCCTGCTTCATATTTATTGCAATCCACACCATGTGTGTGTGTGTGTGTGTGTAAGGAAACATTTTCAATTTTCTTGCAGTTATCTTAGTAAGTTAAGTTGATGGAGACGTTTAAAAGTTGTATATCAGTCATTAATCAGATGCTGAGGGCTATATTTATCATTCATTAAGCTTTATTCTACATATTTCTACGTATATGTTCTTCTGGTTATGAGGCCATCATAAACATGCAGCCCAAATCATGTTTATAGTCAAATAAAATAAGTTTGTTGTCATATATTTCTGTTACTTTGCTTCACTAAATGTAATCTAAGAACTCATGTGAAACCGAACAAATCATAAAATCTTTTTAATCATAGTGTTTGTTTTAATGTTTTATCAAGTACATCATGGCAGGTATTTCACCTGCACCGGAACAAATATTAAAGCTCCTATTTTCAGCTTCAGTGTCCTGTATCCTCTGTGTATTCACCAGCTCTGTTCTATTAGTATTCATGGACGGATGCATCTGCTAATGTGTGTGAGTTTATCACACTTTGTTGGGGCTTAATTGAGTGTGTATAGCTGTAATGAAGTGTGCCAATGAGCAGTTTTGTCTGAGAATAGAGTGTGTGGGGTTGTGTACATCTTGTATATTAAGATTTCATCTCAGTATATAATCTGATTAAACTGTTAAGAGACCTTTGGTCTTTCTAAACTTTACATGCATTAGCAGGTGAAAAGTTACTGTTCCAACATGGCTCATCTCTCCTGAACTGCAGCTGCTGATGGTTCTGTTAATCTGGTCATTTTTTTTAATGCATTTTAATCTTTTATTTGCTTTTAGTGTATTTTAGTCTTAATTTCTTTTAATGTATTTAGTAGTTTAGATTTATTTGGTGTTTGATATAGATATATATATGTATCTATATATATCTATCTCTATGTTTTGACTGTTAATGTCCGTTTGGAGTGCAAATTTTCTGGCTGTGTGTGAAATATCTATTTGGAATATGCTTGTTAGACAGTAATGAATATAGTAATAATACGATTGGAGTACTGATACACAGTGCTTATGGCTGTCCTATGATTGTAGGCGGAGTCCGCTTCCTTGTTTTGGATCATAATTCGTTTGTCCATTTACAATTCCTCAAACAAAGTGGACTTTCTGAGAAAATGGACTTCTTATCAGAAAGGCTGGTGAGAATCACAGAACATGGTCTGTGGAAACCAGAGTTTCTGTTACAGTTCTGATAGGAAGTTGCATGATGCAAATCTACAGATGGACTAAAAA
>JBAMHW010000003.1:33434550-33474118 GCA_037177495.1 Rhadinocentrus ornatus
GAGTTTCAATGGTTACACTTAGCAGCTGCATAGCTTGATTTAATACATGGGTCTTATGCAAGCAGCAAAAAAAAAAACAAACCAAAAAGTTTTATACTTCACTCCACTCTTGATGTTGTGACATCATCTTAACAAAGATGTCAACAGCATCACAGAAGTTTTATACTTCAATTATAGACACATTATAGAAACACTCAACTTGTTGAGCAGGCTTCCGATATATGGAATAGAGTTGGGCCGATACGGAAACATCAGAAATACTCGCCGATCCTACCAAAAGTAAGGCGAGTTTATTTGCTAAGTAATTAAAATGTTCTGTGGCCATGAATTATATAAATAAATATTAAGGCTGTTAAAAGTAACGCGTTCACAGCAGTAACTATCTTATGTAATTGATTGCGTTATTTTTTTTACCGGAATTAAAGCTCCCCCATCCCCCACACTTTTCCCGGTGAGAGGGTTCAACACTCGTACTCTTTCATTTGTTTTCCTGCAGTTTTGTTCTAACATGGACCCTTAAGCCACTGTTTGATAAAAAACACATATTTATCTTAGTTATAGACATCCCATGGTAGCACTGATGTGTTACATAGAAAGCAATAAAAACATAACTGGGGGGGAGGGAAAGAAAACATATTTTAGTGGTTTTGAAGTCATTAAACTAAAACCAGTAACCTAAACGCAGATATCCCGTGAAATTTTGAGTATTTCTATCCAACATGGAGTCCTGTAGGCGAAGTCTGCCCATGAGACCAGCTTCAGCTAGATAAACATAATAAAGGTTTTGTCCCTCTCCTCATTCAAAGCCTGAAGCAGCATAAGCTACCACTACAGCTTTATTGCAAGGCCACAGATAAGCTGCATCTTCTCTAATCAGTTCCTGCCCAAAGCCTTTCTGTGTGAGGAAGAAGAGGTGGAAGACACAAGAAAGAAAACGGCACCAATTAAAAGAAGAGCCGTAAAAGAGAAAGATGCTAATGAGAGGGGAACATAAATCAAAGCTGTATAAACCAAAAGAGAGGAAAGGGAAGGTGTCATAGGAAGGAGGGGGCCACCGTCTGTGTCTGTGGAGAAAGAAAGTGGTGAACACAAGCATTTAAGCCCACGCTCCACAGATCACACCTGCACATCACCGAGTGTATGTGCTGAGGTGGGATATTTCTGGGAAAGGTTGGTTAAGAGGAAGTGTTGGCAGCTGCTTCTCCTCTGAACGGTGGAGGATCCGGTTATGAGGTTGTCAAGCCGATTCAGCATAGTTCTAATCGGCTTCACACCACACATCTCACACCAACTCCGAGAGGCCCAGAAGTTATTGTGTATATATTCATATGATAACATTCTATAAATTATAATAAATTACTCTCTCTTGCGCCTTCCGACTTGGATTTGTCAATCTTACATAGACCAAGAAAAAACACATGTCGCCTCTTGCAAAGTGTGGGGTTTGGCTGGTATGTTTTCAGTCATATTTTCTGTGTCACAAGTAGATAAATGTGTGTTAAATCATTGTGCTTTACAAAATGTGTTTTTGTGTTGTGTGTGTGATATTGTGTTTTTAGTTCTGCAAATCTGAGCTGGCTTTTTGTGGAAAGTTTGCTAACTGTGGAATGATTTTCATCTTTGCGGGTAAACAAAAGAAAACTGTAACATTGTGATCACATTGTTGTTGGGAATGCTTTTGTTCCATAATAATCATATTAAAAAAAAACTACTGTACTGTACTGTTGGTTTTTATATGTCAACTTTTACCATCCTATCATATTTAAAGGTACAGTGTGTAAGAATTTTGGACATCTGGCAGTAAAGATGGGAATAGAAATTATTTCCCAAGCGTGGTTGTTATTGGGATGGTGGCCATCAGTGGCCAAAATTATTCCTGACAAACATGTTTTGATCTGTTAGTGGGTCCAGTGGCCTCAGGTGCAACAATGACTGCACTACCGGTAACTACTTTTGGCTTCTTTTAATTTTCCCAAATGGTGCTTTAGCTCCCATCAAAAAAAGACGGTGGTGCAGTTTTTAAAACTCAGAGGGTTCTCACTTCTCACACACAGTTGTTTGTCCACTCAGAGACACCGTAGTAAAAATAGTAACACAAATATGGCAGTTTCCATGTATGAGGACATATAAATGGCTCATTCTAAGAGAATGAAAACACAACAGTAATTTTAAAGGTGATTAGATACCAATAGAAAAACAAATTTTTATGATATATTAAAATTTTTCTGTAATTGGATTCTGATTTTGTTACACACTGCACCTTTAAGGTAAATAAGGCAATTATCAGCCCAGTGTAATATAAATTGTTAGAGGATTTTTTTTTATTTCTGCTATGTTATGTTTGATTTGTAAATAGAAAGACTGATTAATGTCTTTCTGGTTTGGAAATTACCTGCTTTAAGGCTGTGAGAGACTGAATTTCGAAGATCCAATGTGTAACATTTTGCGTAATCTAATGCAATATTCATAACTATATTTTCTTTGGAGTAGAATTACTATAACTGTGATGAGAATGAGTGGTTTATATTTTAATAAACAATGGGTCACCTGCCTAATCCCTTAGACATTTTATTTTAACATTTTGTCACAATAATAATTGTCACAAACACTGGCTCCACAATGGGCCTTTCATGTTTTTATTTTTTTATTTTATTTAATGAGGACAATGCACATTAATGAACACTTTGTACAAATACATGACATTGTGTAAATATGCTGGATTTAGCTAAAAGCTATTTTCCATCCATAGTCCTCGGACATTTACAGAGACATATAACAACAGATTAACAGATCATTTACAATATACAATATACAAAAAACAATCTACAAACAATATATCGCACACATTAAACCTCACCTATGTTTACAGGTTTGACTGGTTTTGAGCCATTTTTTTAGCTCTTTTTTTTTAAAAGCTATAAGGGTGGAGCTCTTTTGCATAGAAGTTGGAAGACTATTCCAGTTCATGCAACCCTTAACAGCAATGGTATTTTGTGTTGTGGCAGTTCGTCTAAATGGAACCTCACATTTTCCTCTGGAGGCAGATCTAGTCCTGAGGTTACTGTCTCTACGTCTGATAAATTCCTCCAGGGTAGGAGGGGCTAGGCCATGAAGAGATTTGTAGATGAGGCAAGCATGTTATAAAGTTTTAATTTTTTCAGTGATGAGTTGAGTATAGCTTTTTGGCGAACACCTTCATGGCTTTTTTTAAAAAGTTCTATAGGTTTTAGTACTGTAATGCCTGCAAATGACCATATTGTAAAGCATCATTCTATATGAGACAAGATCATGCAGTGAAGGTAGGATTTAGCAGCAACAGTTGAAATAAAAAGCCTGGTTTGCTTAAAGTTTTGAAGAATAAATTTTACTGTGTTCACCATTTTTTCACATGTTTTTACTAGGTAAGATTTGACTCCAATGTGTTTCTCAGGTACTTAAATTGGGATACCATTTCAATTACCTCACCACCTATGGGTATGTTAAGGCTGTTCAACTGCCCTGGTCTTTTTTTAAATGTCATGCAAAATGTTTTGTTTATGTTAAGCATAAGATAATTATCATTAAGCCAGTCTTGTATACCTTTTTAAAGCACTGGTAAGTTTGGATGAAATAATATAAGTTGTAGAACCATGAGTGTAAAAAACTGTATCATCTGCATACATTTGAATGTTGAGATTATGACATACATCTGGGAGGTCATTAATATATAATGAAAATAGTAAGGGCCCAGGGATTGATCCTTGTGGGACACCTACAGGACAACTGAGAAATGATGATTTGACCCCATCAACAGTCACACACTGTGTTTTTATATGAAAGATATGACTCAAACCTTTGAATTGCTCCATGAGAGAAGTTAAAGTATGTGAGTTTGCTGAGTAGGACTTGGTGATTGATGGTGTCAAATGCTTTCCTGAAATCAAGAAACACTGCTCCTACATAAAAATACTTATCCAGCAGACACTTAACCTTTATAGTTAGAAAACAGTTGACAGCTGAACTCAACTGATTTCCTACCCATGAGTTAGTGGCCTTTGTTGTTTAAGTTTAGGTAATGAGTAATCAACTGGATGAAATATACAATTTTAGATTCTAGATATGACTATGTCTCACACACTCAGGCTGTGTCCTAATGTCCATCCTACTCCCTTACCCTTCGTTCACTACATAGGGCTGCACTATATAGCACACTACATAGTGCACTCATTCTCTTGGCGATTTGGACACGAAGCTGCCTATTTTTCCCTCGCCGCAGACCACATGACTACCAGCCGTCACCACGGCAACCATAACGTGCGTCAAGATGTCATTCCAAATCCAATCCAAAGTTGTTTGTAAATATTTTTATTTTTATCCCTTATGTTGTGTTTTATACTATGTTGGATATCGATTTAATAAAAAAAAATGTTTTTCCACCTCCTTGTGCTATGTTGAGCTTCTGCCCGCAATGCATTATGGTCTATATTGACACGTCTAGTGACCATCGATGCTCACTACTTTTCAAGATGCATTGTGGGTAATTTTGAGTGACCTACTTTTTTCTCTCTGGACATTCGGACATCCTACAAAATTGCATGATCCGTGTATAGGGCATTATGTAGGGAGTAGGGTGCACATTTGGACACAGCCCCAGCCTCTAAACTAAACAGTTAGCAAACATACTGTTAGCATCTCATCAGCTTTGCCACAGTGAGCATGCTAGCTTGCTAGCTAGCTGCATTGGTGCGGCTTCATAGCTTCACGGAGCTGCAGGCATGGCTAAAAAACAGTTTTAATTACAGCTTTTCACAGTCAGACCTCTTTATGTCCATCTTACATAATTTAATGTGTTATTATTTATAAAGACCATGTCATGCCAGAGGAATATTTTTTACTGAGTGGAGTTTGTCATCTCTAAGGGAGCCCTTAGGTTCTGTTGTTCTTGAAATACAGTTGTTATTCTGACTGATTGCTTTTGTCGACAAAGTGTAAAGTAAATGTTTACTTGATATATCGTAACCTGCCAATTTTTATGACCTCCAGACCATGCATCACAGTGATTGAATACCTTTAAAGGTATCAACAATTTTCACCAATCACTTGTCTGCCAAGGCTGAAAGTAAATTACATTACTTATGCGGTTTGATTAATTGTTAGGACTTGCCTTTTCGGTGCCATCTCTCTGTTGCTTACAGGAGTAGCGGCGGTAATTACCATAATCATGTTAGTGTTTGACTCTGCCCTTGGAGTGACTCTGTCCCATTGTAAATCCAAACAGTAATGGATGCACATTGCAGACAAGATTGTGACAGCCTTGTCCTTTGTAGGTTAGAACACTGATCACAGCTGAAAAAAAAAACGTTTGCCCAAATGTGTTTTGATCTCATCATATTTGCTATCTCACACATGAAAACATCTAACTAATGAACATTTTTCTTCATGAGCTATCGTAGTAGCTGAGGGTTTGAGCTTAGAAGTGAACATTTTATGCTGCGCTCTGCTGCCTGTCTCTGCGGGGAGCTCATAGGCTTTGCTGTTTTGTTATTTTCCGTCTGACTGAGACATCTCTTGTGTCATCTCAATCGCCACCTACAGCTTCATTTCCACTCCTGTCACCATTCACTTTGCTAGCTGTCTGCCACAACTGGAAGCACTGTTTATAACCACCACCCTGCCACACAGTACCTTTTATTTCTCCAACAGTAGTGGTGCAGAGAAGCTGCAAGACCTGAGGGGACCTTATGAGACCTTAAATGTACAGACACATTCACATACACACATCTTTAGATGCTGAGTGGCATTAAAGGGACAAGTTTTTTTTTTGTTTGTTTGTTTGTTTTTAGCAAAATAAGCATATGTCCATCCTGAGGAGAACAGGAACTCAATACAGAGGTGTGCCCTGAGGAAAATCTTGTTATAGCCTGTTTATGTCTGTGTTAGCACAAACTTTTTAATGGAGCTCATAAAATGTGCACACTGCTTGAAGGTAGATATTTTCTCACAGCAGGGATGCATGGCAGATACAATAAAAAGAGGACTGAAGCTCATCTAAATGGGTTTTTTTTATTATTATTGAATTTTTCTTGATGCTTAAAATTTTTAACACAATAAACCGTTTCAAAGTTTGCGAACATTGTGACGTTTTCGGTGGGCGGAGCTTAGCCTGGAGGCAAAAGCGGAGGCTAGACGCTATGTTATCAAGTGGCAGCTAACAATTTTCGGTGGCGTTTTAGTAAATAGAGGGTTTTCAAGCAAGTGGTTCAGTCTTGGAACTGTTGGAATATGTACAGACACTCACTTTACGGGACTGTGACAGCCATTTTAGAAAATTAGATGGAAGCCGGCTGGCTTACGGGAGCGGCATAAAGATCTTTTAGGACTGGCGACGATTGAGTGGCCAGACATCTACATGTACCTAATCGAGACACCATGTGTGTACAGCAAAACGAAACTCAAAGCATATAAATCACGGGATGCTTACAACTACATCATAAATAGCCACGTTCAAATAATAAAATACATCCATTTATGTCCCGATCTTTGTGTGCTGCGGTCTAAAATTTAGCATTCATGCGCTTGCTAATGTGCTGATAAAGGCAACCTTATATATCCAACATTTTCCTTTATAATGTACAATTTTGTTAATTTGGACTCGAAAGCAATCACTTAACATTACATTTATCGTACCTGATATAAAGTGTGCGCTGCAAACACAAGAATTGTTGATTATCGTGTCTGTCCTGTCCTTTTGTCTTATTGCATTCAGCTATAATTGTCTTCGTTTTTTTCTGAACTGGTATCCTAGAAAACTTTAATTTACTGCCAGGAATGTTGTTCCTCTTATTCTGGCACCCAAACACACAACAAGACGACATTTTTAACTCGTAATAACACTTGAGATAGCTCGTTTCTACAGAGTTTTTTTTACCAGCTTTCCTCTGTTTTTGCCGGATACAGTTGTGACCTCACTGATTATGTAGGCCATGAAAGGGTCTATTGACAACTGATATGATTTTTGACATTCACATTTGTAGGTTTTGAAATGATTTATTACAAACATTCGGACATTCAGCCTTACAACTTTGGCATGACTTATTTCTGATATCAAAGTTAGACTGTCTGTTGGCTGTCGATCACACAACGGTTTCATGAAGAGGTGTGAGATTGTATATGATTGGCTAAATTTATTGCAGTTCCGACACTGACCATCATCACATTACAAAGCAACTAAGGGACTTTTTACCCTCCTGCTGGAGGTAATTAGTTAAAACAGCCCATTGAGGTGGGACAAGAATGCAAAAGCTAAAAAAAATATCTACATAAAGCAACCTGCAAAACAGAACATGAGGAATATTTTCATCTATAAACACCTACCAATAATTAAAGAACTAACCTTGCAGCATAATTTCAATCAACATTTTATTCATCTCAACTACTCCCCCCTCCTCTTTAGCATGGTTTGCTCTAAAAGCTCTTAAGCAAGTACTTGCCCCACCAATAAGACAACAAGACGTGAGTACTGCCATTACTTTGCTGTCCATATCATTTTAAACACAAAAACAGAACAAAGTAGAAATAAGTAAGAGAAATGTTTGCTAAATTTGCACATACTCATTAAATTTCTCTTTTACTCAAGCAGGATGGTCAGTCCTCCTCTTCAAACAAACACTAAAACATTTCACTTTGGTCAATTTTTTAGTAAAAAGACAATCAATTGATCTGTGTGCTCATTAAACTCTGCCAATCATTCAGTTAACATCTGTATAAACAGTTCAGCGATAGGTGGTGATGGAAGCACCATTACATAGTCATAGCTGCAATGGCTATATCATGTAAACGCTACACCACCTCATTTCAGGAACAGCTCTGCAATACATCTGAGGTTTCTGAAGTATCTTTTTTCCTTTTAGAATCACACATCTTTAGACACAGATTATTTTGTCTGGTAGACTGGCTATGACCTCAGCTGTGCTTCACCTCCAGGCTATCCTTAACCTCATTAGAGCACAATGAAAAAGATACACACCCACATAGATAGGGTATAAACAAATATTTTAGCCTTCACACACTTGATACTTACAATGCCACATCTTTATTACATACATATTAAGCTAAAAGAGGCTCACACACCTGACATTTAAATCTTCATTATTGTGCTGGTGTTGAAGTGCTGAATTCATGAAGCAATACAACATAACAGAGCCACAAGCATGTAAGAAAATGGCTGTGGGCATTACAGACAATGGCTACTGGGTCAATGAGGGGTGAGCAGAGGAGTGCGTCCCAGGAGGGAAAGCAAAAGGGATTTTTATTGCGCCAAATAATGACAGCACAATATCACCCTGCCAATGTGTTGCGACAACAGTAACAATTGATTTTGGTTCATTGTATCAAAGGTGACCCTTTTGACCACCTTGTTGCCATAGTTACACATCATCTTTCTCTCACTCTCTCTAGGGATAGCTGTTGATTGACATCAGCAGACACAGTGTTAAGATTACATCCATCACCTGGGACTAATGTTACTTTTAGATAATGTTTTTTGGCTTGTTTGTTTATTAGTTTGTTTTTATTCGTTCATATATTAATAATAGTCAATGTTCTAAATATAAACATGTAGGGTTTCACGCCCGCCTTTCTTTGCAATAAACTATGATCTTTCCTAATTCTTCCAAATGTTTCCTTTAAAATTTTCCAGTGGAAATGACTTATGCACATGTTTACTCCATTATTTTCACTTTAACAGTGGTGTACAGCAATGTCGCGACCTGCATTGAAATGATGATTTTCCACATGATCAAATTTACACGCTGAAGCATATTCCACACTTTAGTGGTTTTGCAGCTTCTATAAATGAAAATTGACTGTTTTGTTTGTGCTGATGTTGTAGAAACCCTCCAGTATGTGTATGGAGCATCTTACTGCCACCACACCCTTCATCCCCTGAGGCTCATTATGCATTAGAATTCACAAGAGCCCCCCCCAAGTGAAACCACCTAAGCAAAAACTCGGACCAGAGACAGAATTCGTCTCCCCTGAGTGTTTGTCTGTGAGAAAGAGACGAGAAAATTCAGAATGGTTAATCAATGCTCTCCAGGAAATGATTGCCCTGCCATAGAAAAAGTCGCACTTATTTTAAATGAAGTTGATCATCTTATGACACCGCAGATGCAAAGATGACACAATAACACACAGAATACACAGAGAAAGCAAAGTAAGGGGAGCCGAAGTAAGACAGCAAGTGAAGAAATTGCCTGGTGTGCAGAGATTTCCATGTTTATAACAGGTGCTATGAAATTGTTCCGTCTTACACAACCCTATCCAATTCATTCATTTTCTATTCTGCTTAATCTAATTCAGGGTCACGTGGAAGCAATTAACAGGCGAGAGGCAGGGTATTCCCTGGACAGGTTGCCAGTCCATCACAGGGCCAACACAGAGAGATAGACAACCACTCCCAGGGAGAATTTAGAGTAAATTAACCTAACACGCATGTTGGTGGGAGGAAATCGGAGAACCTGGAGAAAACCCACACATTCACAGGGAGACTTCCCACAGCAAGACCACTGTGCAAACCTCTCCCCCCCCATCCCCAGCTCACACCAGAACCTACAGTGCTAACCACTACACCACCTGTATACAGTATATAGCCTCATATACCAGTGGTTGTTAAATTGGGTGTCACGGCCCCCCCAAGGGTCAACCAGGGGGTGCTAGGGGGCCTCAGAAAATTAAAGGGAAGCTAAGAAAAATATATATCTAAAAAAAAAAGTTCAATAGCAAATTCGACATGAGGATGTCATAAGGCGCATTCTGACAGAGAAGTTCTAAGAACGCAGTTCTTAGAACTGCCCTAGTTCTATGAAAGGCCCTTCCCCAGGGGCACATGAGTTGGGGGGTGGTAGCGGGACCGATGTGATGCAACCGTCTGCGACAGAGACGTGTGACTTTTGTGGCACACAACAACAAAACAAAACCCGCAAAAAATAACAAGAGCACACCATCAAGCTAATATGGATTACGAAGAGATCGCCGTGTTCATGCTCTGCCTCTTCAAAAGCTCTCTGGATGTGGCGTAGATGGCCACAAGAGATTTGACCTCCTCGTCGGTCCAGTTGTCGCTGGCTTCGTCCATTGTCGTGTTGTTGTCTGTTGCTGAAACCGCAGTGGCAATAGTGAATTTTAAAAATGCCGGGGTCACAAGAAGCGGAAGTAAATAAGCAGAACTCCAGTAAGGGGCGTTGCAACGGATGACCAAACGCCTATGTCATGAGGGTTCCGATGGATGGTCTTTAGCCCTAGTTCCTATATGTCGGAATGCATGAAAAAACGGCCTGGTTACCAGGTTATAGGTACTTCAAAAGGTTCCTACAGTCGGAAAGAGGCTATAATCTGTGTAGACCTGATGATTATCAGGCTGCTCGGCTCCTCAAGCTAGTGTGTAGCTAGCTAGCGCAAAATGGACAGGTTTTTGACAACAAACAGACCAAAGAAGCAGACCAACAGGCCTGCCATGAAGGACTCTGCTGCAACAAAACCCAAGAACTCACGGCCAACTAAAATCCTAAAATATGATGCAGCATACATTAGTTATGGCTTTACAGCCATACAGAAAGATGACCATGATTGCTCAAAATGTGTTATCTGTCTGGAATCTCTAGTGTAATCTCTGTCTGTCACTTCCAGGCACACTCGCACATGCACAGGCACACACACACGCATGCGCACACACGAGAGAAGTTTGATTTCTTTTGTTCTGTTCTTATCTGTAAACAGTTTGTTGAAAAGTTTATTGTTTAGAGGGAATATACAGCTGAAAAGATGTTCGTTTATTTTCTTATGCTAATTAAATGCACTAATTGTAATAAATCATGGTTTATGTTCCCTGGTTTATTTTTATGTTGTTTCATGTTCTTGGTTTTTGTATTTAGGGTTCTGTTAGTCCCGTGTTTCCTTGTTTCCTGTTCATTAGTTCACCTGGTCTGATTTGCTCATTCACTTCACCTGTGTCTAGTTTGTCCTTCAGCATATTTAAGTCCATTGCTTTTTGTTTTTCCTTGCCAGTTCATTTCTTCTGCTGGTTACTTCTGTTTATTGTTTACTGTTTACTGTTAGATGCCAAGTCAGAGTTTTTTTCTCTGTAGTCTGTTATGTTGAGTTTAGTTTTACTTTAATAAAACCTTTTACCTGCTTCCCGCCTCCTTAAGCCTGCAATTGGGTCTTCACGGCACAGTGACAATAATTATTTATTAGTGAATAGAAGTGAGAAAACACATTCTAAAAGTTGATGTTTCTTTACACGTTTTGTAGCATTGTATGTAGGTTTGGGGGTCCCTGGTTAAAAGCTGATGCTGTTTGTGGGGCCTTGGCATGGAAAAGTTTGGGAACCCCTGTCCTATACAACAAAGCAATTATTCCTTGTCTGAAAGAAGTCCCACCAAATGCCAGTTGTTTCTGCAGGACTAATATGTTTTATAAAACACATTGCTCAGCTTATACGGAAGCTCGTACAGAAATTGATTTAGGACATTTTAGAAAGAGAGTTAACCGATATGACCCATTTCTTTTTAAACACGTGAGTTCACAATAAAAACCTATGCACCATAGGCATGTATGAGATAACATCTCTTTAAAAATGGGCTTGTTATTGATATCAAACACCTGCAATAAAAATCTACATGACAACATATAACTTAATAAGCAAATTCATGACCAGAACTTTTAAATTAAAACTTAAATAATTGAACAGACAACCAGATGCCTAATCTCATGTTAATATGAATCTCTCATTTCCTGCTGTCAGGGAGCCGTCCTGATTCGAAAGAACTTCATTATTTCAAAACAACAACCTGCTAGAGACACAGGAGGACGGCTGTGGTGCTCACAGTTAATATTGTTCTTTCAGACAGCTTTAAGGGAGGAAGTCCTCTGTCTGTGCTGCCAGGCCTGGCTGCTTTATGGGTGGAAGGCGGTGGGGGATGTGGGGTGTCCAGAGGATAAGAGACTGCCCTGTTATCTTTGTGTAAAAGGTCACGCAGGTCTGGCGGAAGAAGCAAAAGCAACAACCAATCTATGATTTCCAAACACGCTAGCGCAGCTATCTAAAATCACAAAGTGAACAGACACATTCACACAGACATCACATCATTCACTCATATCTGCACATCGAGCAATATGATGAAAGATGCATTGTCACAAGAAAGCTGGAAAGCCCCCTCATATGTTATTCCACTTGTAACGTGTGCACACCAGTATCATTGTTTTCAAAGCAACAATTCATGTACCTGCTGTCACTTGCAATAAATAGCATCAGAGATTAGACTCATGTTTTCTGCTCACATTGTGTAGGGTGTCATGCACATTTTATTAAAGTAGCAGACATTCTTAAGACTCCATTTCATTTTGCACATCTGACCTATGAAAAAATGTAAAAGATGTTTACGCTCCACAGCTAACATGTTTAGCTTTTACACACTTTCTTCTGCTCCATATTGTTGCATAATAAAAAAAATGCACTTTCACCTCATACCATACTTGCGTGACATTATATAAAGGCTCTGCCAAAGACTTGTGTTTCACTTACAAAAGTATCTGCATCCTCCCAGACTCCTTTGCCTGAGAAATGTAAAAACACTCACAGGAAGAGTAAATTCTGGCTTGGGGGCTTTTTTTTCACGATTCTATTGTTTTCACTCCAGACCCTTTAGTGGTATATACAATATGAGAATTGCTTTTGGACAGAACACTCACTTTCTGGGCTCAATGAGAGGCATCTATGGATGTTAATGTTCAGAGCTACTGTAGAAATCTTCTTCTTATCCAGTAGATGACTGCAGCTCGGATGCTTCTCTGTGCCGCAGCAGAGAAAAACAAAAACAATTCATCTGTTGCTGAAGCTTGGCCCACTCTCTGGGTTTTAGGCTTATTAACCACGATGTTGACAGCTACGGCGCTAAAACCAGCGCATTTTACAACAAAGTAATAATGTTCTGCTGTGTGTGTTGGAAATGAAGTAATGCTGCCACTTTTAGAGAAGACCAGACCAACACAGCCTGGATCTGTAAAGTTTTATGTGATATGATGAGCAGCCATCTTCACATTCAGCCATTATTGGAAAAGTTGTGTCATTTAATGAAAAGTTTTGGAAATCCACATATTTGGTGACTACAGCAGAAACAATGATGTATCTTAAACAGTCTTTTTTATGTCATGTAATACCCATTTATTGCCCTAGTGACAAAAATGATAGAGAATAGTTTGATTTGCTGTGGAGTCCTGAAGGTGCTTTCGGGAACAGAGACCTGATGAAGTGCTGAGCTTAGCTCTGTTGCATGCAAAGACAGTCACTGGGGGATTGTTTGGATGTGGTCCTCATACACACTGCTGACAACATGGCTTTATTTTCACTTTTGTAACAGAAAACATTTTTTAATGTGTAAATACACCTGAGTTTCCTGGACAGGTGGTTGATATGGTTGGGTTTAATCATGTATCATCCATCTTGTCACAGTTCTTTCTCGAGAGCAACCAAGCTTTATTAATCTCAAAATAATCTCCACACTCTTCAGTTTCTGACGTTTTAATAAAGTCTGTTGTCCTATCATATCCATCGCATCTGCTCTAAAGTCTCTTGATCAGAATCCAAAGCTCGGAGCAAATACACAAGTCTCATGGGAAGGCAGCTGCTGTCCCGTACTGGCTTTGCACAGCTGGGAATCAGTAAAACTTGTCAATGATGATTCGATTCATGGCATCAGTCAAATGCTTTGCCTTTCAGTTACAAAGGTGTTTGAGGTTGCTTTAAAATGTGAAAGACCTTTGCCAGATTGTTGTTGAGTATCACAGAAATCAATTTCTGAATCAAAGAAACTGTGTTTAGCTTGCACAGCCGTGTAAGTCAGTGGCTTCTCTTCTAAGACATACACATTCTGTACAAAAACACACAATGTGCTTTCAGGTTATCTGCTATATTAGTATGTGATTTTGCATAATTTTTAGCTCAATCTCATTCATTGAGAGCAGTGTCTGTTCACACCAAGCAGGTGTTGTGGATTCTCTCAGTTCTGGGAACAAGTCACTGACCTCTTTCCCCAGTCCTTTTCCTGTTTGGTGTCGTGTGTGCAGGCGAGTGGAGGGGAGATAAAGCCAGTTTGTTCCCGGTTTCTACAGCATGTTTTTCTTAATATCTCCATTCGGCTATCTCTCCCAGTCAAGCTGCGTTCCAGGTGGGGTGACAGAGCGCAGCTCACACAGCTACAGGCTGTCCAGGAAACCCGTATTCTCCGTCCAAAAACATGTTTTGACCGTGTGTGCCACATCTGGAGGGATATTTACTCCTAAAGCCATTCTTTTCTCCTGCAACATGACACAATACTCTTGACAGGTTTTATTTGCACACACTGCAAAAGCAAAACATATTTTTGCTCAAATGAAAGCAAAAAAACCCCAAACAAAACAAAAAAAAGGTCATTTGTGCACGATAGGCTCTTCAGAGCCGTACATTGGCACAGCCAAAAGACCAGAGCAGAGCTATCTTTAGTCATCCAGTTCAAAAACAAAAGGTTACTTTATGGCAGCTATAAATGTGCTACTACTGACACATAAAAAACCTTCTTGGCTTCGGCACAACACAATAGTTGTTACAGTATCTCACTTGTAGCAGGTGGAAGCTACACAACTGAGTCACTGGGAATGAATTGTGTGTGGGGAGCATAATGCAAATGGCATTACTCAGCACCTACGCAAACAGTTTAATTACTGCAGCAAACACAATAATCATCTTCAACACAAGTGGTTTCACATTTAATACCCTCTTTAGTGTCAAACTAAATAATTCATATATTCTATCAGTACACACATGAAAACATTTATTATTTAATAAGGTGATCCTCATGCTTGTGGAAGGATAATATGAGCTGATTGTGACGTGAACACTCTCCTAATCACCTCTTAGAGTCTGATGGCGCTATACACATGCAGCGAAGCTCATTCCCTTTTGCACCAAACCATCTGGAACAGGAATTTAGCTGTGTGTAATGAACGGATCTGTGAGCCACAGCAACAGTCAGGACCAGAGCCCTGCGGTGATTCAGTACAGTTGATTCTTTTATTGTGCCATTTCTATCACTATCCACTTCATCTCTGCTGTGTCTGCTGCTTTGTTTGACTTTCAAGTGTGTATAAGAAGGAGAAAAGAGGTGAGATGGTCCCATTTCAACATGTGGCCATTTGGAAGCTGTCAAATCAAAGAACCCCATGGTGAATGACCGTCCTGGCCTCCTAGCCAAAGCTTCTTCTGCCCTTGGAATCCTACCAGTAATTCCAACCCCGAGGTGTTTTTTTTAGTGAATCAATATATCATACTTAACAGTCAATCAAATCTGTTGAAGATTACCTAAGGGGTTAACATTACCAACCTTTCCATCTGTTGCTAAGGAAGTGTAGCCAGTTGTGCAGGAAACAGGGAGAGCAGTTTCCTGTTATGAAGAGAAGTTTTTCAAGGATTGCATTCATTCACTCGTGCAACAGATGCTGGGTCAGTGAGCCCAGCCAACAGCAAAAGATTTTGGTGTCCTAGAGAAACTGTTTTTGGAAACTGCTTTCAGGAACCTTTCTATGCACTGTTCTGGTTCAGGAAATAGTGCATGAGCAAAACATATTGGACACAGCTGTGAGAAAACGACTTGATTTCTGAATACAGTATAAAATGCAAAGATAAGCCAGTCTTTTTAGGCACAATAGACGGCTGAGCAGCTTAGGTTTTTACTTTAGAATAGTTATGAGTTGTATATTATTGAAGGAACACGTGCTCAAAACATGGACAGCTGTCATGTAAGGTAATACTATTCTCTGTGCAGATCAGCCAAAGACTTAGGTCATGGCATTGGAAGATGAATTGGACACCAACTGGGGCTTACAGCTTTATACTTATAGTGCAAATCCCCTCTTATTTTAGCAGATTTGGTGCCATCCAGTTTACCCTTTAGTTTTACTATATGGCGCTATTTGAACACATCCGTGCCCTGTAACAAAACAGGGTTGTGCATACGAAGGAAATTGCTATAATAACTTGTGTGAATAAGCTAAAATGGTGTTCAGAAAAAAAGAGAGAAAAAAGAAAAGGAAAACATCTTGCGTGGTTTGCGCTCCGTGAAGGTCCAGCCTCAGGAAGCGCCAGCAGCACCTCCCGTTTCCACACGCACAGGAGCGCACCAGTGCTCTGCAGGAGGAGGAGGGAAGATGCACGCTGACTGAGAGCTGGGAGCTCCACTGCCCCGCTCCGCGAGAAGAAAAGAAGCACCTTGCGCGAGTCTGCCGAAGAAGGGCAAAATGATGACTCCTTTGTCATGACTCGATTCTCTCTCGTTGTTCGCCATGTATTTGGATTAAGTTTCCGAGTTATCTTTGGAGGTTGAGGGACAATCTGCTTTGGGGGAAAATGTGGACAACAGTAGGCTACCGTGGATGATGATGTCCCACAATGAATGCAGGTTGGTTGGGAATGTGTGATGTGGACATCAGGAGTCCTAAAACCTAACTTTAAATGTTTTAGGTTTGACAATGCGCGTGCGTTAATGAGAGAGTATGGTGTTTATTAATTAAAGTTAATAGTGTTTACAATTAGCCTGCATTTCATCTGATTATTTTCCGTATTTCAACTTAATGTGAGAGATGCTCAGGTATAAAATTTCTACAAGTTTCCAAACAGCTACTGATGATGCTACTCCTGAAATGGGTGTGATAAGTTGCCTACAAACAATAAAGTAATACAAATTCATTCTGTAGCAGTAGGTTTGTGTGCTCTCTGTGGGAGTCCAGGAATAATGTGGATCCGACATTACGGATCAGTTTTTGGGTTAAAAATAGAAATGTGTGTATTTAAACTGAGCCAGACCTTCTGTTTTGAAGTTTACCTGTTTTGAAAAAGTTGTGGCAATTTTCCCAAGTCCAAGAAGGTAAGAGATGTTCTTCTGTGTTCAGTAAAACTTCTCAAACAGAATCTTAGCTAATAATGAAAACCAGTTTTAGTTTTCTTTGAAATGTTGTTTCCACATATCAGACAGGTTGTTATGGTTTAATGGGTGACATTCATAATCAGAAGATAGTATGAAATCATATCCTGTAAGTTTGGCACAGTCAAGGTCCCAGTGTCCATCTCTTCCTTTGTTTCTCAAACATTTGTTTTAATTGAATTCTTGTTGCATAATTCACATCCTGTTGTTTGCAGTTGGGTGCTTTTGTCAGACTGGGATTCTTGTTTTCTCTCTCTTTATTGTTCTTTGGTGCACTCAAAGGACCTTTTTTTTTTAGAAAAAAAAGACTGTGCGCACTTAAATGTGCGGTTGTGTTTGTGTTTGTCTATGTGCGTGAGAATCGAGAAAGAATGAGGAGAAGGAAGTCCATTTGTATTGCGAATACGCGTACTCTGAGAGAGGTTTATGGAAGAGTGATGGGGGGGCCTTGCTGTTTATGTCCTTCCCCCCATGGACATCCTGTGTGGAGTCCTTCGCTGAGGCTCAGCTGGATTGGTTAATGAATTCAGAGTTCTTGAAAACAAGAGTGTTGTAATGCTAATATTAGGAAAAAAAATCAATATGGTTTTTTAGAAAATGATATATAGCTGTTAGGGGACTACGGTCTCTCAAGACACTGATGCCTGGAGAAATAGAATGAGAAAGAACAAAGCCTGGTAGAAAGACTGAGCAAAACACTATAGATAACCCGAGTGCATGCAGGGTTTATTAGGATGTGCGTCAGGGCAGGTACTAAATAACAGGAAGAGACCAGGGGTGTACACACTTTGTTACAAATGGGTGTATTCCATGACCAGCCTAAATTTCATAATCAGTGTTCTGTACTAATGTGAACTGAACAATTAATTTAAAATTTCCGCAAAGCTGGGAAAAGGGTTGTTGAAAAAACATTGAGCCCCTTAATAATTTAAATATGTTGCTGTTTAAAAGCAGTGGAAATAGTTTGAAATCACCTTAAAAGTTTAATCATAATCAGCTAATAAATTATTTATCCAATCCTTCTATAAACCCCTAATCTTTATGTGTCATTTCCCAGACGGAGGTATTGTTGTTCCTCCTCCAAGTACTCGGTGGCTCTGTTGTTTTTCCTGCTGATAATGTCCCCTGCATCTCACTACTTGTCACAGTCTTTTGTACTGGACATAGTTTCCTGTCAGCAGTCAATACACATACATGGGCTACATTTTTACCCTTATGTAATCGTAGGCAGTAAGTAAACAGTAAAAAGTACTCAAGTAAGTTATTTTCTTTCACTCTCCTTGTACAGATTTTCAGAATCCACTGCAAGTCCCTCGACCAAAGGTCCGCAGTCATCTCACCATCAAAGTGCAGTCCAAGCTGATGTCAAAATCTTATCCTCCTATTCATGGCCCAAAACCTCCTGTCGCTCCCGAGCCTAAACCCCTGTATCAGCCTCACCCACATGGAGAGCCCAGCCCTCAACAAAGCCTTAGTAACGGAGAACTGGATCACTCTGATGGGGAGAACGGGGATCTCCATGAAATAGCAGAAGAGAATCACAAAGAGGAGAAAAAAGAGGCAGAGGAAGGGGTTAGCGAGGGAGAATCTGTGGTGGGAACAGAAATAGAAGAAATATTTGATGATGATGGTGATGTAGACAGTGTAGGCTCCGAAGACACAGTCAAAGCTGATGATTTGATCGACACTACTGAAGATAACACTGACAATGACTTGATTCAGCCTGACGTTGGCGACCACACAGATGATGAAAATGCATTACCACCTTCACTTCCTTCAGCTGAACCAGAGGATGAAGAAGGGCATGATGAAGAGGAAGGGCAGCAATTAACTAAAAAAACTGAAGAATTTTGTTGTCCTGCAGGACATTCAGATGAAAATGCAGAAAGAAAAAACTTTAATCAAACACAGTCCTGTAGTTATGGTGATGAGGACAAAGATACTGGACCTAATGAAGCACATACTGAGCAAAGTGAAGATATTCATGGTGGCTTAGTCACAAATAAGACTGAAATCGAAGCTGGGGGTTTTGCTTTTGGATTCACCGTGCTTCCAACTGTAACTGAGGAATATCCCTACGATGTGATTGGCCCCACAGATGATGCTAGTGATACATGTGAATCGTGTGACCCAGCGGAAACAGGGGATACAGAGGTCTGGCAACCAGAAAGAGCCACCAAGGATGTCTCTGGCTGTTTCCGATTTACAGCCAGCACTGAGGATGTGTTCGGGCCTTATTCCGTCATTGGGGCTGTTCCAGGAAATGTAAGTGGCACTGCTGACCCTGAGTGGAGCATAGATGACGATGAAGATAAAACTTCAGCTGCAAATGAAACTGAAACACAAGATGCCTCGAACCAGGAACCGTACTATGTGTCATCAGATGACGTGGACAAACTCGAAGACAGGCAAGTCCTCTCAGAAGAGTCTGAGGAGGGGCCAGATCTGTCTAATGACAAAGCAAAAGACAATGACTCAGCAGATGAATATGCAGATATTGACGATTCGCTCTGCCCAAAAACAGAGAACTTTGATCAGTCTGAATGTGTCTCATCTGAGGATTATGTCGAGATAGGTGATGAGGATGAAGAGGAGGACACAGGAAAGAAAAATATCAGAGTAAAAACAGCAAAAGAGAGGACAGCAATGCGAGAGCAGTCTTTCCATAGCCAGAGAAAAAGCTGCCAACCTCGCCTCAGGTTGTGCAACATCACTGTGCCAGCAGACCTAGACCTAGGCCGCACCCCGGAGCTCACCAACAGGGTGGTGTTTGCCCACACCACTGAGGCCTTTGAAGAAGACATTGAAGAACTGGACTGCCATATTGTGCCTTACTATGAAGACACAGACTCAGACAGTGAAGAACACATATATGAAGAGGCTGGGTTTGACTCAGAAGGAGAGAACTTTTTGGCACTTGATCGAAAGACTATTGTTACCAGATCACGATCCTATTCTGGAAAGATTCCAGGTTATGTCCCAGAAACTGTCCCAGAAGAAAGTGGAACAGAATACCAGACTCATGACTACTGCACTGTAGCCTTGGATAAGAACAGTGAACTTCTCAGCCAATCACAGCACCCAGGAGTCAACTCTGTGCCATCTGTGAAGTCTCGTCGCTTCTTGCTATACTCTCGGTCTGCAGAGGGTCCAGAATTGTTATCGACCACCTCAACAGAGAAGGACCACTTGCTGAAGGATGAGATCAGGATAAAGAGGAAGGATGACACTCTTTCCCTTCCATGTGTCATAACCTCTTCTGGAAGCTTCTCTCAGCGCAGCCATCAGTCATCCAGCGGTGTTTCCACACCAACATCTCTAGTGGACATACCTCCGCCTTTTGAGTTAGCATACATTACTAAAAGACCAGTGACTAAGAGTTCACCAGCCCTCCTGATCCAGCATGAACCCAGTGAAATACCTAAGAAGAAGAAGACCTCAATCAAACGCTTTCTGGCATTCAAGTTCAAGAAGAAGACAGATTCAAAGGGTTTTAGTGATGGAAGTGTTCGATCCTCACGTTCTTCCTCTGACTCCAGCCACCACGGCCCTTCGAGAGTCATAGAGCTTGATCGCAGAAGTACTGGCAGCTCTCCCCAACTTCAGTCCCGCATGGTAAACCCCCAGCAGCACCCGTCTGACCGCCCATCTTCCTTTGTCCTCTACAAAGACCACCTTAGGAAAAGGGGAGACCCTAAAGCTTATGGCAGGAGTGTTTCCAGAGTGGAGTCCTTTGAGGAGCGCTCTCGCCGCTCTGTCATGCCGCTACCTTTGACCAAACCTCGTTCCATCTCGTTTCCCAGTGCAGATACCTCAGACTATGAAAACATCCCAGCCATGAGCTCAGACTATGAGAACATCCAGATTCCAGGAAGACCTGCCAGATCCCACACAGTTACAGAGTTTTTTGAGAATCCAAGCCGCACAGCAGTTCCTTGCAATGAAAACGATGGCTATGTGGATATGAACAGCTTCCCTGGAATTGACAGCAAGCCCCAGTCATCAAAAACAGAGACTGAAAGGTAAGTAGAACAGTTAACTTCTTTTCAGTCATCTAAAAATAGTCCTTACATCGTGCTTTAACCTAAACCTTGCCTGTAATTGTATCTGGGGATAGATGTTTTTTCCTTTCTTTTTTAAGAAATGCCATAAGAACTTCTAATAAGCGATGCTGCGGTGGAGAATTTTGTTTTTCCATTGCAGATCCTACCCTATCACCATGGTGCTGCATGCAGCTGTCATGATAGTGGGACTAAATACAACATCTACATGTAGAGTGGCACTCTGTAAATTTTTAAACTCAGAAGCTTTGGTCATATCTTCAAAGAAAGAAACATCTGTATGCTTAAAAGCTTATCCTGGGTTCTGGATGTAAACCTGTACTCTTGGTTTATATACTCTGCTTTTGGGTTTGTTATCTGTCCACGTGGTATATGTTAGCACAGGAGAAGTAATTAATGGTTTACAGCAGGTTTGGGCAACTCCACTCCTCGAAGGTCATAGATGTTTCCTGCTCCAACACACCTGATTCACATTAAATGGCTCTCCTCAACAGCTTGTCGTCAAGTTCTCTCTAGTACATTTTGACCCATTAACCTGTTTCAGGGAATATCCAAAACCTGCAGGACTGTGGCCCATAAGGACCAACTTTACCTACTCCTGATCTACAGTGTTTAAACCCTTTTGCAATCAAGTATGCTTGTTTGTGACTTTGACTGCTGTGATACCACAAGAAGCACCAGACAATATCTTAAATAGAAAATTGTAGATGAAGTAAGCATAGTTAAGAGAAGCTAAACCAGACCACGCAGTGGAAAACATGGTGTATGAGCAACCAACTGGTACAATGATAAAGGTAATATTATGTAGCCTATGAGCATCTCATGGAATTCTGTTCACCTGCACGACATTGATGAGTAGTTTTTGTCAAATGTGGACAAAACAAGCTGTTTAAAGAGTAATTAGTTTCACAGGGAAATACTAAATAACCAGTAATACAGTATTTACAGCATCTATGTTAGATGAGTTTAATATAATAAGCTCATAATACATTTTTATTTACGATCAGTCATTGTTTTGCAGCTGTGTCTTAAATTGCATTCATTTTGTTGTTTGCAAAAGAGATAAGAAAGGTTTTATCTAAATTGCTTGTAAACTAGTCAGATGACATGCTTTGGCCGTACTCATTCACTCAAGAAGGCAATCTAGACCTCTGTATCACTGATAGATATTCTCACACTGTACCGTCTCTCAGATGAGCAAAAAACCTCCGGATAGGTGCAGTCGGAGTCCCCTCTTGTTCGGGAAGTGTTCTTTGTGAGAAACGAGCAGCCTGTTGTGTTAAGCATCACTGGCTTTGGGAAGATGGACGGTGCTTGTGGGAGAGCTTACTTCTGTTTTTCAATCAGCAAATTTAGAGGTCACATCTGGTGCCGCTGCTTCCTACGCAAGTCTGACCCGATAGGACAGGTAATGGCAATGAGGTAGCTCACTGAGTGCAGCTTGTACACATTAACGAAAGTCATAATGGATGCAATTAAAAGTGAAGAAACGGGCAGAGGAGGGGGAGTTCTTTCACACACTGAAGTGGAGGAGGTTAAAAAAGAAAGTGAGAGCACCAGAGGAGTGGAGGTGTTAATAGGAAGGAGCAGAAAACAAGGTTTACAACGATAAAGCAGAATTGTAGGTTGTCTTCTATGAACAATAGAAATAAAGCAAAAGCAGTTTCTGGTGTAATTGCTCTCCCCAACCTGACACGGATGTTTAAGTTTAGCAGGGCTTTTATTAAAGTAGCTTTCTCCTGAGTGTTTCTCTTTCACAGGACCCTTGAGGGGGTCCAAGATTTACTGCAGTGTGTGATGGAGTGAGTAGTCACCACGATCAGACTGTACAAAATTATCCCAGCCTGCACCACAGCTTGAGTCATTACAGAGCACAGTCTTCCCCCCATAGTCTTAATAAAAAGTTGTGTTTGATGACCTCTGTGCAGTCAAAGGGATGGGCCATTATGGAGAACTCCCGTGATCATCTTGATTCAAAAAGCTTCTGCCTTAATTTATTTTTTTACTTTTTGAGATGGCCTTAGTTTAGCTTTTTTTTTTGTTTCATGGCTATTTTGCAGATTCTGTGTTTGATAAATGTTTCAACCTCTTGTCTATATGACTTAAAGAAAGCAGCACAATGTATAAAAGAATGGTCAGTATCTCCCAACTGTCACTGCAGTGAGTTAGTAAACCTTGAACATAAATATCTGAATCTAAGACTTTCCTATTTCCTAGACAACAGTTATTTGGTGCAGGGTCTTTTTGTCATCGTGATGTTATCAGTGTGGGTTATTGTGTGCTTGAGGTGTCACACAGCCCATAAGGATGCAAAGGGCCTATCCACCCTGTCATCATGCCTTCACTCCATTCCCACTGGAGATTGTCCTGTTACCAGGGGCACCTTTTTGGAAAGAACCAGGCCTGGTTTACGTTCATGTAAGGAGCGCCTATATGGATGTGCCAATGCACACATAAAAAAACCCAACAGTTTTTTTGTTTGCTTTTGTGAGTACATCTTGCTCCAAACCCTTTTACATCTACTGCTGTACAATGTCACTCAGATGAAGATGACTGTAATTTATTGAGAACACATTCAACACAACATGGCTGCAGACTTGAGGTACAAGTGGATTTTTGTGGTGCACATAAAAGGGTTGTGCCTGCAGTCGCAGACATGCATTTTAAGGAGAGCTTACAAAGCTTCTTTCCACCGGGCTTGCCTTGTTTCTACTTGTGTGATTAATGTACACCAGTGTTTAGATGCTATGTGAACACAAACATTCAAACCAGGCAAAGAGAACCGCTAATTAGCAACCTGCAATAGAGTACAATGGATAAAGAAAAGCCACACTAATGATTCATCCTAATTCAACACTAAAGTACTTGTTTGTAGGTGTGTGTGTAAGGTAGATACACATCTCTGTGCTGCTTTATCAAAGATAAAGCTCCTCCTGAGGATGCAGTCTCGGCAGAACTGTCGTTGCCAGGCAGCAACAAAGCATAGTATTAAAAAACGGCAAGTTTATCTAGAAAGTTCAGGATTTATGTCTTTTTCTGAGCTTAGAGACCATTCGGTGTCCTTTTAAAGTCAACTTTAAGTGGTTCAGCTTTAAGCAGACTTACGGTAATGAGGATAAGCTACTGTGTCAAACTAAAAATATTCATTATTACCATACTTAGCATGGCACTGTTGATGTTTAAAGAGCTGTATATCTCTGGCTTACCCTTTGGCTTCATTTTTGCCTCTAAGAGTTCAACACAAGCCTCTAAAGCGTGATGACAATGTCCTGGCATGGCCTTTAAAACACCACCTCCACCCACTGTTATGTTAGTGGTAAAAGTGATGAGAGAGCCATCTTAACCACATTGTTGTACTGGGTGGTGTGCGATGCAGCAAGGTGGTGGACAGGGTGTGTCTCTGGCTCGCCAGGCCTGGTGCCAGTCGCTCTAAGGTCACAGCCAGCTCAACCCCGGGGAGGAAGCATGTAGCCCAGGAGCTTCCCACCAGCCTGTTTACAGGAAATGCAGAACAAGGGTGGGGCTTTGGTTGGAGGTAGAGAGGTGGAGAGAAGGAAGGATCGATAGGATTAGGTGGGAGGAAGGGGATTTGCTGTTATGGGGTGAAGGCTTCGATACTTTCCTTGAAATGACAGAAAGAGGTGTGGTTCAGGCATGTCTGCTGTAGTTGCACCACTTTGAACATCTTCAGACTGTCTTCAGTTGTAAGGCATGGCAAATTTATTTGTTACACAATTCAATGACAGGGTGATTCAAAGTACTTTACAGAATACAAGAAGCATAATTTAACATTAAAAACTAAAGAAAAAGGAAAAAAGAAATAACATTGGATAAAAACTGTATTGAAGCGAAACAGATACAGATGCAAATTTAGGCTTCTAATTAAAAACTATTGAAATGCAGCAGCGAACAGGTGGGTCTTTAACCTGGATTTAAATAAACTGACAAGAAACTGATCCCGATGACCTGAGGGTCTGGTAGGTTCATACTGGGTCAAGAGGTCTCTGATGTACTTTGGTTCTGTAGTTTTACTTAAACACCTCTTTATTGGGATCGGATATAGAAATGGCAGGGCCAGGCTGCTATTGAAGGTGGAAAGAATTTAAAATTGAATTTCTACATGTCATTTTAATAAATTTACGAAAAGAGAAATGATCAACTACAATATAGTAAAAAATAAAATAACTAAAAAAACTAGAAATGAATGATGTTATCAACGGAAACGCTACATTAGATGTCTAATTGGATTTATGGGGAGAAAACACCTTTTGTGGTCGTATTTATATATCTGTTCTATTAAAACAGCGCTATGTTGTTGGTTTTTTTCCTGTTTGTTACTTAGTCAAATTTAGTGTTAACAATGTGTGTCTATATAAAATTTTGTAATATATTTATTTATTCTCCAGTAACAGTGTATTAGATGACTCACTTATGTCCACTAAAGTGGCTAATTTGTGAATATACCATCCTCATCCATCTGTATACCAGAAAACAGATGCCCACTGTAGTGAACACTTTGGATGAAAGGGTTAATATTGACGAACATTAATGAGTTTGTTGTAAAGTGAGGAAATCTGAGAGTGATGTGCTGCTACATGTAAAATTAAACGCCTATGCTGAGAAATTTCTACTTAAACTATGTAATGTCCCAGATTTTTACAATTCAATGATAAAGCTTGTATATGTGGCCCTGAATCACCAGCTATCCTAATGTAGAAAAAAAGTGTTTCACATCACAGCCAAGACAGCTTGGCTGAACTTAGCTACAAAAACCAGAGTCTAACCATCCTCACTAAAACAGCAAACTTTCAAAAATTGCCTAACTACTATTATTCCCCCTCATTGGAATCCCAGTTATCTATGGTTAGTAAGCTAATGAACCCGTCCAGCTGGTCCTATTACCGCTAATAGCACCATTACAAGTGGGACAAGGCTTGTCCTAATGTATATTTCAGTACTCTATGTTTAGCTCAATTGAGTTAGATATTACACGCACCATCAAATTCCCTGTCTACAATGGTGGAATACCTTGTTCTTTCATTGTTTCCTCCTTTAAATTTGACAGTAGATTTGTCATGTTGCTGAAAACAATCAGCTAAGAGGAAAGCATTGTCTTAATACAAACTCTTATTCACAGGTTTACATGTGGTAAACTAGAGATTCAGAGGTGGGCAGGGACATTTTTATAATAACATCAATGTTGTAACATATAACAAATTTGACCCATTTTTAAACACAATTTTCGATCATTAATAATTGAGATCGCGGTGATGTTCATCCTCAAAGATGAAAAGGTGAAGGTGAAACTTCTCAGCAGAGACTTGCTCTCGGTCATTTGATAGATTGTATGATAAATCAGAACTGAAGAATGAGTTCAAAGAACGTTCCCTCCAGTTTTTCTTTCCTTCACTGCATCACCCAGGAGCCCAGGCTAGGATGACCTGTCTACTCTGAGTTCAACCATGAGTAATGGGCCGTAGGTGCTTTCACCAGCCCAATAAGGTTTATCAGTGTTTGTGTGTTGTATAGGAGAGAGAGAGAAAGCTCTGAATGGAAATTTAATCCAGTGGGTAACTCTGTTAACCTTCAGTCTTCTAAAAGCCCTCTACTCTCCACTAAAGGCTCAGGAGGCTGTTTAAGGCATTGTGGGTAAAAAATCATTACATGGTAGTGTGAATGCATAATGAATGCTCAATGTACGTGTTTCATCTTATATATGCTAAACTTTGTTTTTTACGTTGTACATTTTAGATAAAGTATCAAAGTAAATCATAATTATCTGCTGCTATGTGATATTATTTGATGTCCAGATTGTCGAAAGAAGAAGAGACGTGAAATACAAGTTTTATACATTTCAATCAGCCAGAAGGAAAAGCAAGGAAAAGAAAATAAGCACATAAAGGGCAACACGACATAAAAAGAAACTTTGATGGAACTTTAATCTTGGGCATTGTTTCAGGTGAATGTGCTCTACAAAAGAGGATAGATAGACGGACGGCGGACGCACGCACGCACGCACGTGAGGTGTGAGGCTGGAACATTGGGGCAAGTGTTAGCCTACACCGGGTGGTCATCTTGGGATGGGTCCCTGGTTGGGTCGTCAGCTGCCAATCTTGGCCCAGTGATCACAGTGGGGGTCTACCTGGGGCCTTCCTCCGCTACCTTCTAGGCGGGTCTGGGGTGGTCTTGGTGATGGGGTGGCTTGGATTACTACTGCTGATTGCCTGGGTCTCTGGGTCGCCCTGGTCTGCCTCTAGCCTTCGTTGAGGCGTGGTCACATTTGCACATCTTTTCTTAGAGTCCTCAGACATGTTTTTATTTATTTATTTGTTTGTTTTTCAGCTTGCTCATCTCTTATTGGTGCTCATGACGATTGTCATCAATATGTTCCTGTAAAAGCTGGAGGAACTTCGTGTTTCTGAATGGGTGTAGCAGTTGGTTGGTGTTTGTTTGGACTGAAGGGTCATTGGCTTCTATCTGTTGTATCTCTGTCTCCTCTTTCTTTTCTCTCCTCTCCTTTTCATTTCTGTTCAAGCTTCTCCCATTTTTCTGTCCCCTTCGGTCAGATCCAGCAATATTATTTAAATTATTTAAATCCTCACCTTAGCAGAACTCAAGTAATAACAAACATTTCTTCAATTTTGCAAAAACTGCCACAAAATTGCCATCTTCGTGGGTTACAGCTGCCAACAGTGTCACATTCATGTGTTACAGTTTTAAATCCAGTTTACCTCCTGTTGATGTGAATGCTGCCAGATATCCTGGATGGTCTTAATGGACCAGAGGGCATTAATAATTAGCGCAGGTTGCATTTAAAGAGATTAAATGCGAAATGACCTGCAGTTTATCCCCCATAGGTATAATGGCACACAAAAGGAGTGCAAAGGTCCCACCTTTGCAGGAACAGATTGGGAAAGGGATTACAGTGTGCCACTGGAGGGCTCCGCATGAGGACTGAAATGCTTAGAGACACACACAGGAAGAAGAAAAAACATGCATTTATAAAGAATTGGGAGCCTTGCTTGGTGTTTTGAGAATGTCCTGTGAGAATACGGTGGCTTTTTGCTCTAAATGCACTGCTGGGGATGTGTGTCCTTCATGCTCCTTAGCAGTCCCACATGAAAATATTCAGTTTCATCCTTTATTGTTAATGCAATGCTCGTTAATGGTTCTGGAACATAGATGTGTTAAAATAGCTCCGCTGTGCTGAAGTCATGCTGTCTTTTCCTCACGTCGCAGTGCCTACACAGAGCCTTTCCCAATGAACCCCACCTCTGCTGGGCTGTCAGCAGATGAGGACCACGGGCGAACCTCAGAGGAGGAAGAGGGAATTGGAGAGCAAAGTTATGACCGACAGGTAAGTGATGGGAAATACTTCAGAAAGAATTGAAATTGAATCCAACTTTTTTGTAAAGCGCTTTTCATGCCCAACGCAAGACATAGTGCTTGATAAAAAAAAAAAACTATTCTTCCAAATTAAAATAAAACAAGCCTTCACACAATAATTGATAACATAGCAATTAAAAAGAAAAAACACTTATTATAGTCTCTTTCACACACAGTCACACGCACACACATGCATACACACACAAAGCAGTTGCCTTCCCCTCCCCCATTCTGCACAAACATGATTCCCTAAGTTCTGTCTCTAAACTGAACGTAGGTATAGAAAACTAACAGTAATAAACATCTGGCTTGATTCTGCTATAAGGAAGCAATATCATGGAGATCCACCTACACCAGGCGCCAGTCCACCAATGTCCACAGAGGCCGCCGCCATAGCAACCACCCAGATCAGGGCAGGCTGGGGTCCACACCACAGCCGTAAGTCTGCAGTGGAGGACGCCAGCCACCCAGACAAGGGCGATCACCGACCCCCAGACCGAGCAGGCAAAACCCCCAGCGTGGCGAATCCCCATGAGGAAAGCACTAGAGTTGTTCATTTAAAAAAAGAATGTGCTAAAAATATAATTAAATTAAATAAAATGAAAATGAAATAACATTAAATAATATTTAAAAAATCTAGGTTCTCTGCAGGTCTGAGGTTCTCCGGCAGGCAGTTCCACAGACAAAGGCTGTAATAAAGGAAAGCGGCCCCGCCGTTTGTTTTGGTCCTTACTCTTGGAACAATTAAAAGGCCGGTACCAGAGGACCTTATGGTCCGAGAGGGCTCCTAATTTAAAAGCAAGTCAGATAAATAAGAAGGCCACAGACCGTTAAGACATTTATAAACTATTAAAAGAACCTTAAAATCAACCCTGAAACGCACGAGGAGCCAATGCAGTGATTTTAAAACTGGCGTAATGTGTTCCCTCCCTCTGGTCCTTCTCAGAGCTTATACCGCTCAGTTCTATACTAATTGTAAGTTTGAAATAGACTTTAGGGGAATACCAGATTTCTTACACACTAAGAAGGATTGAAATGTTGTAATTTTAGTAAAATGATCTCTTTCTCTTGCCCTTGGGACCTTTAATTGAAATTTCAGTTTTGTCCTGTTTAAGCTGTAAGACGTTCTCTGCCATCCATGACTTTATACCTAAAATACAGCTTAAAAGGACCTTAACTGGTTCCATCAGGAGAATGTTTATTCATCAGCGCAGCTATGAAAATCAATGTTGTGTCTCCTCATGTCCCCAAGAGTCAATGTGTACAGATTAAAAAGTATTGGGCCTAAAACTGATCCTTGGGGAACCCCACTTTTTTTTTTATGGATTCCTGACGAGCACGTATCTATACTTACAAAAAACTCTTGATCTGTTACATAGGAATAAAACAATTTAAAAGCAGGACCCAAGAGGCCGACAACTGGGTCTGTTTAATAAAATCTGGTGATCTACTGTATCAAATACGGCACTAAGATCCAATAGAACCAGAACAGAAAGTTTATGAGTTTATAAGAAAAGTATATGGTTGTCAACTTAGCAATTATCTGGCCCAGTGACACTTCCCGACACATGGAACTCTGTTTTTGTAGTAGCTTTTAACAGGCCCTTGATTTAGATTTTAAAAATAAACAAGATGTGTGACAAAATGATGCTAATACGCAGGAAACCATAGAAACAAATTACTCTTTTTAACATTCTCTTTAATATTTCTATCCTCTTTATATGTTCTACAATATAACAGGTGATAGATCTAAAGATATAAAAAAGTGGGGTTATACAAACCCATCAGCTTCTTTTCATCCTTTACCTGCCATCCTATTCTGCACCTGTCTCCACTCCCCATCACGCCCAGCTGTTCACCTCCTAAAATGCATTATCTGAAAAGTTCATGACAACATAACCAGCAACAATTCATATAGTTAAAAAGCAAAGAAAAAAACAATAAAGGGAAATGTGTTGTATTATTAACTTGTTCTTAACTTATTCTTAACTAAATATAATTTGATTAAAGAAAGAAAGAAAGAAAGAAAGAAAGAAAGAGAAAGAAAACTACTAATTAAAATATATGTTATATGTGCATACTTATATCTACATACACATACACACACACCTGCATACACACACACACACACACACACACACACAATACACTGTTAAAAAAATAAGTTGCCACCAAACCTTTTACTTTGCCACCTTTAACTTTGATTCCAGCAGCTTCTCCGTGTTATTGTTTCTTTAAGCTCCTGCAATGTCGCAAGTTTCGATCTAGTGTTGCGTTAATTTTTTACCAAGATTTTGAACTGATGGAGAGTCCGACCACTGTGCAAAGCCTTCTCCAGCACAAAGCCAAAGACTCTCAATGGGGTTCAAGTCTGGCCAATCAATGTGTGAAAAATCCTGTTCCCTGAACCACTCTTTCACATTCTGAGCCCCATGAATCCTGCATTGTCTTCTTGGAATATGGCCGTTCCATCAGGGAACATGGAATAACCTGCTTATTCAGTATATTCAGGTATTAGCTGACCTCATTCTTTGGATACATAATGTTGTTGAACCTAGACCTGACCAACTGTAGCAACTCCAGATCATCGACTGCCCCCACAGGGTTGTACAGCAGCATTAGCCATGATGGCTGCATCACTTCATCTGCTTCTCTTCTTACTCTGATGCTCCATCACTCTGGAACAGGGTAAATCTGGACTCATCAGACCACATGACCTTCTTCCATTGCTCCAGAATCCAATGTTTATGCTCCGTAGCAAACTGAAGCCTTTTTCTCCGGTTAGCCTCACTGATTAGTGGTTTTCTTATGGCTACATAGCTGTTCAGTCCTAATCCTGTGAGTTCCCTTCACATTGTTGATGTGGAAATGTTCTTACTTTCACTATTAAACATAACCCTGAGTTCTACTGTTGGTTTTCTTCCATCTGATTTCACCAAACATTCAAGTGATCACTGATCACCATCATTCAAGATTTTCTTCTGACCACATTTCTTTCTGGAAGACGATGGTTTCTCTTTATCCTTTTCAAACCTAGATGTAAAGGTGTCTAACTCTGGTGAAAGTTTAATCTTCACTGGCAGTTTTTTTCCACTAGTTTGAATCATACCAGCTAAATGCTGCTTCTTCATGTTTATTGATCCTTCTGCATTGGTATCTATCGTGGATGTATCATGTAGAAGGGCGACTACTGGTAATGTTGGGATTGTTAATCCTAAAATACTTTTTATAGCGTCACATATCAACAACCAAAATGACTGGCCATGGGTATTCCCAAAGCTTGTTTAACAGTGTTCCCTTACCAGTTTTACATCTCGGACAGAGTTTAGAGTGTTTATTTTGTGTAACTTATTGAGAGTGTTATGTATTGTGTGAATAAGATTATGTTGTCTCATTTTATGTCTTGTTTTATAGGAGAAACGCTGACTATCTCTATATAATCCTTCCCTAAACTTTGTAGAAAATAATCACTCTATTGTATGTTGTAGCATGCAGTGTAGACACACCTGCCTCATGTTTAATAATTAATAATGAGAAATATTGGATTTTCTACAGTAAAACTGATGAGATAAGCCTTAAATTTTACACATATTTCTGTAATAAAAGGGTTTTTTCAGTAGCTCAATGATGGATGCCACCCATCCTGCCGCTGTCACAATATCAACCTCCTCTTCTCATCATGAGACACGAATTTCCTTGTGTTCTTTTTCTTCAAAGAGTTACAATAAAATGAAGGGGAAAAAATTATGGGACAGGAACGGTTTCTTTGAATTGACATGTTTTGTGTTTATTATTTTCCAGGAAATGAGATCCAGTGTTTCTTCAATGCAGAATTATTTGAAATGCTGCACATATGACAAAAATAACCCTGAAAAATCTAAGGAACCTTGTTGACACATTCCTAAGTGATCTCAATGTTATGCTTTGGCTCTTGTGTTTTGAGACCTGGTGATTAGCCTGCAAATAAATGGGCAGCATTGTTGCAACCACTATACACACAGCCTCTCATAAATAATGCATCTGAATTTAAGTCTCCTATTAGCAAGAGCCTTCGTGTCCGTGCTGCAATGTAATGAAATAATCAGTCTTGTTTTGACAGCTCAAAACTAAAGAAAAAGTGAATTTGGTTTTTCATCAGCCTCCTTAGCGGCTGCGTAGCAGTTCCTATTAATGTTTGAGAGGCGTAAGTGTCCACTGAGAGCCTTTAAACATTAACTGCGTTCATTCATCTCCCACTCTTCTCCCTCCCTGTCACACAGATTGATGGTCGATCTCGAGCGTTCTACATCGCCAAAGAGCTTGTTGACTCAGAGAGAGCGTGAGTAAATGCATTTTTGGATTTCCTCACAAGGGTGTGTTCTTCACAGCATGCCATCACAAACACCATGCTGCATCAACATCCACATTTTTTTTGTTTTTTTTATTGTTTCAACTGTTTCTTTTCTGCTTCTATGCTAATTCACCAAGCTGCATGCAGAGCACCTGACAGCCAATTATACAGGTGTCCTGCTACACACTCAACCATTCCTCATGTAGTTTTCTAATCAGGCATAATTTAAATAATTTAATGGGTCTTGAGGAAAAGTTAACATAGTTGTTTGGAGGATTGGAAATTTCCCGTCCTGGTTAATGTCTAATGATTTTAATTTTCCATTTTTTGCAGACACGTCGGTGCCCTCAAGCACATTCAGGAGGTAAGAGGTTTTTTTTCTGCCACACCAAAAATGTGTCAAATCAGCTTATTGGACTATAAAAACCTTTTGAAAAAAACCTGCTGATAGGATCACATCCTGTGTGTCTGTTCCTCAGTCTCAGTCTCCTCCTCCTTCTCCCCCTCCTTTGCAACGTGCAGGTTTATCAGTGTTGTTGCAGTGAGATCTACTTCCTGGTCTTGACATAGTTGTCATGTTGCATTGTGTCTTGGTCAGTAGTAAGATGATACAGCGTGCCCACTCATCTCGCGCTCAATACGTCTTTCTCAGCCAGAGAATTGGGGCCATTTATATTTGTAATCTCAATTGCACGGTAAGAGCAAGCTGGGTGCCAAATTGAGAATTTCCCTCTCAGATGAGAGCAGTGTATACTTAAAGCCAGACAGAAGATTTAAATGTGAGCTGTGGTAAATCTCTGGAGTAAGGCCAGGCATGGAAGCAAACTCTTGCCTTGTCTTTCCATCATTTCTTACTCACTGCCTGTCAAAACATTACATCCCAGCAGAGTTGTGAAGAAAGAAGGTTATTTAACATATGAAATGAAATTCAGACTGCAAACACCACAACAGTGAGCATAATTATTCAGTCTTCATTTTTTTCATTTACAATAAAAGTTAAATAAGCAAATATTTATAAAGATGAAGTCTGACAATTACAAATATGAAGGTCAGAGAAGCCCATCGGCCTAACCTTGAATACAGCCTCATGTGTGCAACCCTTTAACATGATTTATTAAAAGCAGCTGTTTAATGTCCTTAAACAGTAACTAATGTAAATATTATACAATGAACCCTTCTAATGACTAGAAATCTCCAGTCTCATCATGATATTCAATTAAACTGATTAGCTGCGATGTGCTAAATTGTTTTTCAAAGCATGTGTTGTAAGCCAGCGTGGATACTGGTCCATTAGACGGACCAGTAATTTTTAAAAATGTACCACACCAAAAAACAGCAAGTGAGTAACCTTGATGTCTATTCCTCTTCGCTAAAACTAGTTAATTGACTCTTTTTGCTGCTTTTTAAAGGTGACATTGAATGTTAATTCATCACACTGTTGCATAATGCATAGGTATTGCACTAAGGTCCTATTACCCTACAAACTACAAACAGTAATTTTTTTTTATGTATCAATTTCTGTTTAATGCAAGCTGATGTCATAATTGTAACGAAAGTGACAGATTCAGATGTGAAATACTGCGGCAGCACAACATGTACAAATACATAGTCAGTGAAAAAAACAGGGAGCAGCATTAAGTGAGAGGCACACACATGAGCTATTGTTCCATTGTTTGATAAGGAATAACAATAATACAAAGAATTTCCAGACCCTGTCTCCACATAGGAAGGGAGGCCGTGCTCCTCTTCTTAACGACTTGCCTTATAACGGCTTCAACAAATGAGGCTCAGACTTATGTTTTTCTCACGTGTGACCAGTGACCTCTGAACTGATTCTCTGCTGAATAATGACTAAGCATAAACAGCTCGACCAATACTTAATGTTCCTTCTTGACTGACTTTCCATGAGGAAAATGTGGATAAGTTGGTAAGTGGATGAGTAAACGGGGGTGGTGGTATTCTTACTCATGTTTTACCTGGAAGGCAGAAAACTGGCGGCTCTTTTTCCATAGCAGATGAATAGTAACTCGTACATGATCGGTTGTGCATGTTCTAAAGCGCCCAGTGTTACCACATTATGTCACAGCCAACTGGGACATCTCTGTTTGTTTTACGTCCTTGCAAGACAACATAGCTCACTACACAGCGGGACATTAGTTTGCCTCAGTTCTGCTCACACAGAAAACTGATATTTCTCAAAGCACGCTGACACTTTATAATGATTCATCTACTTTCAGATACTTTCTGAGCTCATTTGCAGAGTAGAGAAATTACATCTCCCCTGGTCTTTCACTTGATTGTATCATAACTCATCATATTAGTCCCTTTAGCCAGTGACACTGCAGCTATTAATGCCCGTTGCATATGTTTTATGTGCACTGAATGCACTTCAAAGGAGCCAAATTAACTGCATATCAATGATTTTCTAGCCTCTTGTCTGCTGAGGAAAGAAAAGTGGGAGCTTTGGTACAAAGCAGCATTGTGTCATTGAGTAAGGTCATTATGCAGCAACACCTGGTGTGCAGCGCCTGTGCAAGCAGGGCCACCTTTCCTGAATGCCTGGACGGAGCCCAAAGCACTGAGATTATATGAAGGGGAGTGTGACAGGAAGGATGTTTAGGAGGATCTGACCTTCCTTCCATTTTTCTCTTCATTCCTCATTCCTCTGTGCTTTTCATTTCTCCTGCTCAGCCTCCCTTCCTCCTCTCATCGTCACAACCATTTCCTTCATTCTTTGTTTTTCCTTTCTAACCCACACCCTTGTCTTCTTAAGAATCTCTTCTCACAAATCCTGTTTACCCTCTCCCGTGTAGGACTTTAGGTCAGCAGTGACCGAGTCAGTGGATGATGAAGGGATGCCGGTCCTGGAGGAGCAGAGGTTGAGTGAGATACTTGGTGTGCTCCCGCAGGTCTACAGCCTCCACAGCAGCATCTTAACTGAGCTGGAGGAGCGTGTTAGTCAGTGGTAAGATGCTTTACTGCTCATTGTGCTGTGGAAAATTGCTGTAAAGAACACTGTTAAAACATTCTCTAAAGTTCCTAGATGTTCCCAGACACCAAGGACATGCATATGAACCATGTTATTATGGAACAATTTGCTTTGGATGTCTTCATAGGAGTTTTCTTCTGAAAATATGCCCTTGGCTTAACCAATGTCAAAGGTTTTTAAGCAGAAAAGCAGAAAAAAGACTAGTGAAATTACAAATATTTGGAGTGCTTCACATTTCAGACTTTGGTTTTTTGAAGGACTCCATCTGTGATTTAATCGATTAATAAAAATGCACTTTAAGCTCCTCTTTTTCCCTGTGAAGGGAGGAGAGCCAGAAGATGGTGGACGTCATCTTGGGCCGTCGTGACGATTTGGGGGTGTTTGACACTTACATCTCCGAGTATGACCGCAGCATGTCATTAATGGAGGATAGCTGCAGAAACAACCCAGCATTCGCCAGAATCGTCAAGAAATTTGAGGTAAGAGTGTCTGCAGCCAAGTCTTCTTTTTTGTCTGTTTTTATTATTCAACTGTGCCGAGCGTGTGGGGAGTAAGTGTTTAATTCTTATAATGATCTTCCCTAAGAAGGGAGCTGGATGAAGTATTTCCATAGTCACACATTAAAATATCGGGTTCTCTTTCCATGCTTCTGGAGGAAAAGAAAAGTCTAGTGGGTGTTTCCAGAGCAGAGATCAAACCTGGTATTTCTCCTGGCACATACGCAGTAGTTCTCAACTTGTAATTTTGTCCCCCAGCTTCCACCGGGAGATAATGGCCTTTCTAAACCTCCATTCCACTCCTCCTTATGGGCATAACCTTTCTACCCTCATGCTCACATATTTTATACCCACTCAACAACAAATACTCATTCTTTGCCAAGCAAAAATCCCTTCTCTTGAAATCGGGAAAGGCTCAATCTAATAATGTCACAGATGTAAAAAACAATGTTCCTGGTCACTCAATCAATACTTTATACTTAAATGGGAACATGTACAATCCATCCTGATAGCAATACAAATGTATAAGATATTGAGACAGTTTAGGAATTTAAGACTTTATGTGTATGTCCTTTATCCTGACCAATAGAAGTGTTAAAAACACTGAAGCTCACAAGCCACCCTGAAGAGTAATGAACCAGATGGGATAATCCAGTTACTTCAATGATGTTTTTACACATTATGTAGTTCATGCCCTGGTCTTTGTTCTGCTTACATTAATATTTGTGGTTTCAAATAAAGCTGCTTATTCAACCCGGCACCTTTCTACCCAAATGTATGCCAATTGACCAGCTCCACGCTGTACGCTGACTTGCTGTGAGAGGCTGACACAATGGTTCCAGCGTTTCTAGTTTGATAAGAAAGGCGAATGGACAAGCCACCAACTGTCTTAGCTCATGAATATTCATTAACAGCTGCGTCTTCCTAGAAAACCTTAGCTCAAGCACTGGCCTTTGGTACCCAACACCTTGTTTCCACACTTGGAAACATTTAGCTCTTAATGGCCTAGTTCCATTTTAGCTGCAAGAAATTGATATAAACCACTTTTATGGCATCATAAAGCAGTAACAGCCACCTGCAGCAGCTGAGTGGCTTGTTTTGCTATAGAGATGAAAGAGTGAAAAGAAATGACTGGATTTGTTTTCCCTCATTATTTCTGATTGTGACTCATCATCTCAAGGCATATTGAATTGTGGCAGAGCCCCTACATATAGTGTTTGTGTTTCAGAGATTGCATATAAGCATTATAGTCTCAGTATTATGTGAGTGTGACGGATGTCCTGCTGTTTTTAAAGTACTGCTTTGGGAGGTGAATGGTGTGTTTGACTCCACTGTAATGAGCCGGAGGAGGGCTGAGGGAGAGCAAAGATGGGTGCGTAGGTCACAAGATACAGTAAACCTTCCACTGAGCGTGGTCATGGTCATTTGTCTGTATGTGTGGCTGATGTCGTGAGTACTTGAAGGAGTACTTGTCCATGCTGGTGTTAAAATGCATGGTCTTCATTAGGCTCAGAGGTTTTTTCCTCAGTTTTAAGTATTCAGTTCTTTCCTCCCTTAACACTTCTTTCCCTTTCCGTTTTCTTGCTCACTTACCTTTAACCGCTCCCAGCCAAAGTCCTGCTGTATAAGTGGTAGTAATTTCATTGTGGATGTGGTGATGACAGTGATGAAGTAGCCAGAGTCCCTGATCAGATCAGAGCTCGACCCTTACAGGATTACAGCCTCCTCTCAACAGCCAGTTGCCTGTTTACTGCTCCATCTATAAACATTGGCCAGCGCAGCATCGTGTGTGTGTCCCCAATGTGTGAGCGAGTTTGTGAACTCTGTGTATCGATGTCTGATTATTTTGCAGGAGCACACACAGTTTGCTCGGATCCTAGAAAACTGGGTTTATAAAATCTCTTTCCAAAACACTTGAGTTTGGATTTATATTCATGCCATAACCCGGGTTTGTGTAACGCTTCAGTGTTTTCTCCTGTGTGAGAAGCCCAGGAGGACGCTGTGCAGCAGGTGGACAGAGAGCGATAGAGGAGGAGAGCGATGGAGGGGATTTCTTGTAAAGGCAGCTGGGCAATGAGGCAGACAGAAGCTAATTAGAGAAGCAACCTCCTTTACAACTCCCCAATTAGATCGGTTGTGTGTGCACAGGCTGCAAATCAGCTGGCCGTGACAGAGTGTGAGAGGAGTATTTGTTTGTCCGTGCATGTGCGTGCCTGTGTTTATCTCCCAGCACGCACTCTTTCTTTTCTCCTTCTCCATTTAGCTCACGCACTCAAACAAAACCAACGCTAATTACCAGCCATGGAAAGCCACTTCCTCAGAACAAGTGTCAACTGGATGACAATTTACAAGTGATACTTGAGGAGAGCAGAAAACAACCGGAGTTGATAATTGGGAGCTGCTTATTATTGTACTCAATGCATCAAGTCAGAAGAAAGGTGGAAAAAGAGGAGACGGAGTGGAAGTTCCTTTTGCTGAAATAAACAAAAAGATTCAAGAAAATGAAATAAAAAGAGAAAGTCAATTTTCTTTATTTTTTCTTTTTTAATAAAAAAAAGTAATAAAAAATAAAGAAAGAAAGAAAGAAAGAAAGAAAAAAGAAAGTCAATTTTCTTCTCATTGGTTCACCACCATCCCAGCCTCAGTGTGAACGTGTGTTTGTGCACGTGTGAAGGATTCATCATCAACACATTTTAGACAGGAGTGTCTACGTGTGTGTGTGTGTCTGGTGTAAATAGAATGAACTTGTTGTTTCTTACAGGGTTCTATCTGTATCTCCAACGAAGGGTTGAACTTCATTAGATTAGGATAGACTGTGTATATGTATGCATGCGCATGTGTGTGTGCATGAATTCCAGACCCCCACTGCTCCTCTACCGCTCAGGGCATAAATACCTGTCAGAAGCAATTAGATCCCGATTGATTTTCTAAAGCTCTCGTTGATAGTGCCACTGCCTGTCCCCTTTCACCTGCAAATTACTGCTCTGAGCAGAAGAATGAGAGTCGTCCTGGTTTTTGTGTGTGTGAAGGTCACCCTGACGGACAGATATACCCTGGTTACTTTTGACCTTGGCATGCGATATGGAATTAAGGCTGTAAACCTTGTTTGGAAAAAATAATACTAATCTCACATATTTATATATTAACGTGCAATTAATGCAATAAGAATTTGTTAACGTGGGCAACCCTGTATATATATATATATATATATATATACTGTATATAAGATGTGCGATATGCGATGGACTGGTGACCTGTCCAGGGTGTACCCTGCCTCTCACCTGAAACACTGCTGGGATAGGCTCCAGCTTACC
>JBAMHW010000003.1:33475018-33493467 GCA_037177495.1 Rhadinocentrus ornatus
CTCTCACCTGAAACACTGCTGGGATAGGCTCCAGCTTACCCTGCGACCATGATATATACATATATATATATATATATATATATACATATTTTATATATATGTATTATAATTATATATATAAATGTAATGAGTGTCTTTATGTGTGTGCAGACAAGAGGCCCAGAAGAAACTGAAATCCCAATGAAGCACCAGCTGCTACAGGTTGTAGTGAGAGTACTTCAGTATCGAATGCTTCTCACAGGTAATCGATGCACATGAAAATCTTTTAAACAAGCCAGCAGTTTTTGATAGATTTTAGTCGGTTTGTTTATTAGTAAAGGGGTTAGGAATCAGAGTACATGTAGGTAAGTATGGTTTTGATAAAAATAACTTTTTAGTCGTATTTTTATGTCTTTGTTTTGTTTTATCCAGATTACCTGAACAACCTCTCCCCGGATTCTAAGGAGTATGAGGACACTCAGGGTTAGCTGAACCAAATACATAATGGTTTATCAGTTATTAAAGTCATACATGTTTGTCTGGGCCCAGTTATTGCGTCACAGCTGAGTTGCCTTTTTTTTTTTTTATCTTAATCAAGTCCTCTCTGTCTTGTCTGTGTTTGTGTTGCAGCTGCCTTGGTGATCGTGTCCGAGGTGGCAGACCAGGCCAATGACAATCTGAAACAGGGGGTGAGTTTTCTGACTCTAAACACACCCCATGTGTTCACATTCACTGTTTAGCTCATGCTTAAAACTCACTGCCAAGCATTTCTGTCTTTGCACATGGCTCAAAAGAGGCTTTTTATAAGTGTGATGCCTCTCTATAAATCCTTCCTCTAACAACTTGCTAGCGGAAAGGAGAGGTCTATCCCTTTTTGGCGATTACCACAAGAGGCGAGGAGAAATTATGTCATCAGAAAGCCCCAGGTGTGTCATTACAAAGGGACCAGTGTGAGGGTGGACATGACTTACGCTTCGCCTCAAACATGAGCCGTTAAAGGAGATAATTCACAAACCCTCTCCTCATGTCTCTCACGCCTCTCACACTGTCAAACTCCCCCTTATGTCTCATTGGCTTGCTTCCCCCGTTTATCAGACGTTTTTCTCTTCTTCTGTGCACCAGCGGAGACCCATGCAAGCCGACAGGCGTAGAAATCCAGAGTCCTTGTATCTCTTCCTATCCATTCACCTTTTAGAATCACATCCTGTCTGCACTTTCATTAACAAACAGAAGATATCCTCTCTCCTCTGGCGTCCAGCTCCAAATAAATTCTCTGCATTGCTTTGCTTCTTTCCTCCTGTAGGAGAACTTGTTGCGTCTGGTCCACATAGAGTACAGCATGAAGGGGAAGAAGGACCTTCTTAAGCCTGGAAGGGTGAGCATCATCAAGTTGTGTCTGACAACCTTACAGTTTTACTATGAAGCACAGCAGCACATTCCCCTTAAACGTCAATCCTTTTAGGCCCCATTCAAGCATAAAATCAATACATACTGTATATCATAACGTGTCAAACTAATGTTCTCAAGCATGAAAATATGAATCATCATGTTTGTAAATGTAAATCTGGAACATTCTTTATTGTTTTTCAACTATTTAATTTAAATTTAATAAATGTAGACATGGCCTTTAATGTTACTGTGATAAGTTGTTTGAAACATTTAAATAAATAAATAAATAAACTAACATGTCTTTTCCAAAGCTTCAATGTTTTTTCTTTTGACAGATTTTTGTCAAAGAGGGCACTCTCATGAAAGTCTCGAGGAAAATCAGGCAGCCGCGACATCTGTTTCTGGTAATATTTCTGACCTTTTTACACACACACACAAACACACCACAGTATCATATTTAAAATGATCATTTCACATATTTAGAAATATTTATTATCTTTTCATCCACAATGTGAAGGTCCATACACTCTATTGCTTGTAAAATATTAGTTATATCCTAAAAGTATTTATGCCTGCCATTATTCAAGTGTTAAACTTTCAAAGCCCTACCCAAGAAAAAATGGGAGAAAAGTCTAATTGTGTTTATCTAAAGCCTTCATTTAGCTTTTCAACATAATGTAAAAAAATATTTTAAAATAATTTTTGTATATTTACCGCTTATCACGATATGTCAATATTGTGATAAGCTGCAACAATTTTATGGTAATTTTAATATGTCAAAATATTGTAGTGCATTATAGTATTGTTATTGTATCCACAATGAGGCAAAAGACAAGTATCAGAATGCGTACAACACAGTTTTTAACGTTTTGTTTTACCATAAAGTGATGCAAAAGGTCTCAGAAACTGCATGTATCAAATATGATTAAAAAACTTACCAAGGAAAATGCATTCAAAGAAAGTGATTCAGATTAGATCTGCATAAATGTATATATTCTTCATTTGCAAGCCTTTTTTTTTATCTTTCCTGTTAGTTTAGTAAAAAAAAAATGAATTTACAAACACAAAAGTTCCTTCCTGAAGCTAAAGCATAGCAGGTTTTTAACTATGTGGTGAGGCAATGTAGTTTCTGATTATGCTGGACAAACAGGATGTGCAAAGGTCGTCTTTGATGTAAAATGATTTATTACAAAATAACTAGAGCTAATTTAGTGGAATAAGAGTATGATGGATATAACCGAATCCATGCTGGTTTTCATTCAAATTCGTTATTGAGTTCCACACGTTTATACATTTCAGCTTTAGATTTTTAGAAGCTTTGCAATCTCCATCAGAGTTGAAGATGAACTTCTGCAGACTTGGACAAGGCAAGCTTGTTAAAATATAGAACATGAGTGCCTGCACAACAGAATGAGGCACCTGCCATATCATTTAGGCAAAAGTGAAAATAAAACTGGTGTGATGTGAAAAAAATACAGAGGAATGTTGGGTGGGAGCAAGTGAAGTTAGGGGTGGAGGGGCATAAGGCCAAGGCTGTAAGACCTCCACTGAGCACCGCACCCATCCAGCAAGGGCCTCCCTCCCCACTCTTCTCTCTGAACTTGTTTTCGAGGGCCCCACTTCCTTACAGGATGTTTGGTGTGGGTCACTGGATGCCGGCTTCCTGTGTACTGGGAGGGGACTGACAGCAAAGTGAAGGCCAGACGCCCTGTAGAATGCAGGGAGGAGGTGGCAGAGTTGGGGTAGGGGTGTTACACAAACACATAACGTGAAATGGAGAAGCCCACTCCATTGTTCCATGTGCAATCAGTGCTGTCTCATGTTAAAAATTATGTTTTTCCTAGATATCTGCAGCAGCATTTATGGTTTTTGGCTTATCCCATTTAATCCATGTACAATATTACATAGAGATGCTCTGTGGATTTTTTCCCCTCTATTCCATCAGTGTGCCAGTCTCTCTCTCAACAGGATTGCAGATTAACACACATACACAAAAATAAGGTTATTAGTTGACACTTGAAGGCTATTGTGTCTATAAAGCCATTTTCTCTCTCCGAGGCGACAGCTCCAGTGGGTCAAGTGTTATTTATTAGCTTTTAAGAAAAGAGAACCCGAACAGTGAGATGAGAAACCATCACTCACCTAAATAACAATGCATGCAAGCATGCCACAAGCCTGGGCTCAGAAGAAACAAAGGCTAGCTAAATGAGTAAAACAAAGATTTGAATGTAAGGATGGATTTCTGGAAAGCGAGTGAGTGAAAGCCGGGTGAAGTAGGTGAAGTTGTACAGGATGAGCTGAAATGCCACCATTGAAAGAGTAAATGCCTCATGCATGAAGGGGTTGTGTGGACGTCTAGGTAAGTCTCTGTACTCGGCTGGGTTAATATTTAAAGATTCTTTGAGCAACACAGGGTGGAGCAGACAACTGCGGTGGCTGCAGTCCAGAAGTCGTGCAGGCAGGGCTCTAACTTGGCTATCATGCTTTGTTTTGTCTCCAGCTACTCAGCCAAAGAAAAGTTTACTGGGACTATTTGTGTTGTTGTTGTGGTTAAGGTGGCTGGTTCCACCCAGAACTGGTTCTTGGTGTAGCCTGAGAAGGCTGAGAGGGTAAGGGGAGGCCTGCAGTCCGGGGCAGGGTGGAGAATTCCTGGATGCTGCCTGTACAGCCCTAGCGGATGTTTAGAGCACACATTAGGTGTGACCAATGATGTAATTTCTTTTGTCTCTGTTATGAAATACCTTTTAAAACACAATGGACTCTCTGTGTGTTCAGGGGATTAGAATACATTTATTCTCACATGCAAATAAACACTTTTTACAGTAATGTCTGGTTTTCTACTGTGCATACATGAGAATTTTGGGCTGACAGGATGCACAGACCTGTGAGTGCTATGAAAAGACACTAAATCTTTAAGTGTTTGAGTCCTGACCGTTGCTTTCCAATGTGTCGTTGCCGATCCATCTTTTTGGGTAATACTGCCTCCTTGTGTTAGTCAAGAGGTATTACATGCTGAATTGCCAATTGAAGTAAGGTTTCCCCCAAAACTAAAATCAATCATCATATTGTTCATAACTTTAATTAATTATTGTGTACATGTTTCTTTGTGTGTTTTTCATCAGATGAACGACATAATGCTGTACACCTACCCACAGCAGGATGGGAAATACAGACTTAAAAACACCCTATCCCTGTCAGGGATGAAGGTGGGTAAACTTAACTTCTCTTCAAAGTCTAATTTAATCTAAAGGTTGTTTGTTTTTTGTTTTTTTGTTAGTTTTCTGCTAATCTGTGATGTGTTCTCGTACCTCACACTCAGGTGAACAAACCTGTACTGGACAATGTGCTAAACTGTCTGAGGATCGAAGTGTCTGACATCACGATTACTCTCTCGGCCAGGTGAGATAATCAGCATAACAGAAAAGCAGCTTCGTGTCATATCTGAAGTGTTTCTATAGCAACGGTTGAGTTGATGCTTTTATTTCTCTCCAGTTCTGTTGGAGAACGGGAGGACTGGTTCCACACTTTAAGTCGAGCCATCGCGGACCATGCTGCAGGACTCTGCACATTCGGCGGACCCTGCAGTGAGGTAAGAAGGGCGACTTAAATAAATCCTTTATGGTTTAGACATGTACCTGCATTGGCTAAACATAGTTAGCAGGTAATGATCATTTGCTTTCTAAATACCTTAATATTATTAATCCAAATCTTTTTATTGCAGTTGACTTTATTATTTTTCTACTGAAAGAGAAACAGTAGTTGGCTGTGAAATATATGAACACCAGTAACATCAGTGGAAGTAACACTAACAGGTCTGACATCCATCTTAATAATGTCCCAACAGGCCCGTGAGAAATTGTGGATGGCCCTGGGCGAAGCTGCTCCCGTGCTGGTGCCAGTTTCTCATGTGATGATGTGCATGAACTGCACTTCTGACTTCAGCCTCACGCTCAGACGCCATCACTGTAATGCCTGTGGCAAGGTCAGGCACACAGCTTTTGTTTGAGTTGAATCTACATTACTTTACTTTATCCGTGCCTCTTTCAAAAGCTTTCATTGTTGTTGTCGTAGACGATGACCAGCTGTCTTGTCTTGATTTCTCATTAAGCCCACTGATGCATTTTGTCTCCCTGAGAAGGTGGTGTGTCGAGCTTGTTCAAGAAACAGATACCCTCTGAAGTACCTCAAAGACAGAGTGGCCAAAGTGTGCGACCACTGCTATGTTGAGCTCAGGAAAAGAGGTGAATTATAATTTCTCATATGTGGAGGCCCACCAGATCAAAACTCAGACACTAGATAGCGTAAAAACAGTCTTTTTATTTTGTTTTGTTTTTTCTGTAGGTGGCAGCATTTCAGGGGCATGTGGTAGCTCCAGCCCTCGGACTAACCGGGCCAGTCGTCCCCTCTCCGCTGTCTTCCAGAGTCTGCAGCCCCCAAGTCTGTGGAAATCCAGAAAGAGCACCTCCAATCTCAGTCAGGTGGCTTTCATGACTTGCCTCCTTTAATTCAATATACATATATAATATATACATTGGATATCAAACACTACTACTGATCCTATTCCTCAACATAAAACCTGTCTGCAGTCTCATATGAGCGTGCAATCTAGAGGATTGTTTTGTCCAGTGAGAAAACTCATTTCTCTGATTGGGAATCGAACACAGGCCACAGCAGTGACCGTGCCAAATCCTAACCACTAGCCCACCACATACTGATATATAAGGGGAAGCATTGACATGTCAGGAATTACTGGCAGCTGATCAGCACAGTGCAAACCAACTGGTACCAGGGTTCAGTCAGACTCTGTCTTTCTGAAGCACTGCAATAACACCCTGCCACCCTCAGATCAATACCAGACTTTATAGGTTTCCACTTCATCTGTCCTTCTGGGTTAATGTCTGTGTCTAATGATTTAAAATGTCATCAGGTGTCCCTTGGTGTGGAGGGCTCCACCATGAGCGGAAGCCTGCAGCGTCGGAAGAAGAGCAAGCGAAGGTGGAAAAGACTGTGGTTCCTCCTCAAAGATAAGGTGCTCTACACCTTCACAGCCCGTGAGGTGAGGGGGCACAGAGTCTCCCACACCCGCCCCAAAACACTCACATCTTCATCATCATCTCATTATCACTCAGGAAAAGATGATTCCTCACAGCCTTCATCCATCCCTCTTCATATCTGGCCGAATCACATGCTTCCACCACTTTCAACCTTTTTCAACCTCATGGAAAGAACACTAAATGACTAATTCAGGGATTCTCTGTGCTCTCTCTCGCCCTTTTGACAAGTATGCATCTGGGAGTTGAAATGCTTTTCTCTTCTTGAATCATGAAACACTTGCTATTTTCTTAATGCTCCTCATTTGGTTTTCATTTTTATGTTTAACTCTTATTTCTTCAGGATAAAGTGGCTTCAGAAAGTCTACCTCTGCAGGGCTTCACTGTCAAGCTGACTGAAAGGTCGAAGGGAGAAGAAAGCAGTAACGTCTTTCATTTGTACCACAAGAAAACGCTCTACTACAGCTTCAGAGCCGACGATCAACACACTGCACGCAGGTCAGCACCAGAGATCAGAGGCATGATGTTGAGGGTTCTAGGATGTTAGCACAGAAGTCATTTAAACATCAAAAAATCTTCCCTGACTGTGAATCAAACCCAGGCCGCGTCGTATATATGTAGTAGTATGACCACTAGACCACCAGGGAGTGGGCAATGGCTATTTCTGGTATTTTAAAGAGCAGGCAGAGAGCATTAAGTGGCCTGCAGCGGTGTTAGACCTCTATAGGCCACACATTACCTTTTCCACTAATACCTCCTCACCTCTACTTTACTTAACTCAGTTTTTAGGGTTTTCCATTAGGTAGTAGCATCTGGCAGAGTCCTGCAACGGATCGGGCACATGATAGGTAACCTGCAAAAACACTGTTTTACGGGTATGAAGGACAGATTTAATGGGTATGGGAGCAAGCGGTTTGCAGGTGAGAACAGGATCTGTTTTCCTCTCTAATTTTTGTGGACATGACAAGAGTTTTTCTTCTCAGGCACTGGGGTCACCTTTATTGTGAAGCCCTGCAAGAGTATTTCCAAACCTTGCATTATTGTGAGGAATGTTTTGCTCCATCCCTGCAACCAGCGCAGTGAGAGAGAGTTTTCCACTGCTGGTTTTAGTGACTCAGGAACGGAGAACACAGCTGAAACCTGGGATGGTGGAGGATATCTTGTTTAAGCAGCAATCTGCCAGTCAAATGAATAAAATAACAGAAACTATAGGGAAGTAGCCTAGCGGTTCAGTGCAATATTATGCATGGTAAAAAATGCTAAGAGCAAGTTCTGCTTAAATTAAAGCTTCATATATATTTGACCTCACAAAGGGAAATAACCACTGCCCCTGGTAGTGGATGCTGTCATTGACCTGCTCCCCAGGTTGACAAGCCTCCCCTCTAAAATCTCCAAGCGGGCACCAGCGAAAGCCAGATCCTCTCCCAGAGGGGGGCGTGGACAGGCACCACTCATGAACATTTAAAGGTTCAGACACGGAAACGGCCTTTCTCAGTAGAGCTTACTACAGCCAGATTTAGAATGGCTGAAATTAAGGACCAAGGTATATATATATATATATATATATATATATATATATATATGCAAAAAACGAAACGAAAAGAAATCTCATGGTAATTTATTGTGTTTCAGATGGGTCAACGCCATGGAAGAGGCTACAGTTTTATAGCACCTGCTCAGTTTCAGGAAAAGCCCCTACCATCTGTGGCTGCTAGAACTCCTCTGTGGAGCATAACAAAACTACCTGCTGCAAACTACCATCAAGATTTATCACAACTGGCCTGCACATGGATAATAAGACAAGCAAAGCATGGCAACTCATCAATGGATTTAAATTAAGACTGCCATCTTGTGGCAGGAAAGTGAGAGAGGAAAGTCAGAGGGGTTTTACTCCATGAAGAAGAGGAGTAGAAACAGCTAAAGGGATAAACTTTATGCATGAAGACTCTTGTTCCCCCCACCATGATCTAACACAGCAGCCTTTTTTTTTTTTTCACAAGCAGCTTGAATAAATCTGGATATTTTTTCTTTAGTTAATGGGGTTTTTTTTACAAGAAAAGCCATCCCACAGAAGCGTTCTAACTTTGTTGTGTTTTTATGGAGATAAATTATCGTCAAATGAATTAATCAGGCACTGAAAAATTAAGATTCATAAATGTACTTAAACATATTTAAAGACATTTGAATGCACCAAAACCTTTCAAATAAAAATTCAAAAATATTTAGACCGGTGAAAATGAAGTCACGTTATGAGCAGATTTTTTCCGTTATTTTAGTCCTAAACTTGTGCACATCTGCAGCTCTTATATTTCATTTGCTGGTCATGTAAAGAGACATTTGTGGCCATTTGAAGACTGATTCCCCTCATTTCTGTCTTTTACCGCTGAATTTCTAAACTACTTTTTCTGCAGGAGCAAATCACGCCCTCTGCAGCAGTGCATGAACCTGTGTCAGCCTCACGTTTGATGCTCGTATCTTGCAAAAAGCGGGAAACTATTTGCCACCATTTTACTGATGTCTGGTTTTCTGAATATATGTTGTGAAGTATAAACTGCAGATATGGAAGTCAAATATATGATTTATTTGTATAGAAATTGTGCTACATGATGCTCTGAGAAAAGGTTCATTTCAGCCATCATTGTATGTGAACATTATATCCCTTGTGGAGTTTTACTCAGTGTTACTCTTGAACTTAATCTATAAAATGACCTTCAGCATGCCACTTGTTCAAATGCATTTCTTTACCAATGACCACTTTCAAAGACGCTTTCTATTTTAGTCTGTGGGTTTTTTAATCTTTTTATATTTGCCATACTGTTCAGAAGTGCCAGTTTTTTTCCTCCAGTTGAAATCAGTGCAACTTGCAATTAATGATGAATGTGCCTGAAATTAAATTGAACTCTTCATTCATCGTGTTATCACAGTACTGTATGGATAGATCTGTTCTTTTTCTTTTTCATGCCTCTTTCTTTTGAATCAACTCTTACATGCTGTACTCTTCTGCTGTTATAAACTGTTTAGTTGCTCTCCAGAAGCATAGGAATATAATTGTGACATTTTTATTGGCATTTTTTATTGCTCGGCTGGGAGAACACTGGAATTTTATTCATTTTTTATTCAGATATCGATATTTTCTCTTAAATGATCAACATAAGCCATTACCTTTTTCATTAGGAATGCAGCTGTACTACACACAGTTTTTCTAAAAATACATTTTAGTTAATTAAGTTCTGTTCAGCTTTTCTATATGTTTCCAATGATTCACACCTACAGCGTTATTATCATGGGTTGTACTTCGAGCTTATAGCGCATTGTAAATGTTCATGTGCATAGACGCATTTTAAGAATAAACGGCTTTTAAAAGGTTTACCAAAGGACATTACCAGCTCTGAGCTGTCATACATTCATATTTGTTTATTTCTCATGATATTAAGTCACTCAAAATCTGTTTTAACCTTCTAAACATGTCTGCAACTTGTTTAGCTTTCATGAGTAAAATCAGCCATCGGTGCTAAAATGTTTTTTTTTTTTGTGAATGGAGCAATTAGAAGAACACCAGTGAGTTTTTTAAGGGATTAACAAGTGCTTGAGTAGGGTTTTAATAAGAGTAGCCACAGATAATCATTACTATTCCAACAAAGTACAAGGTAATTAAATAAAATATAAAGCAGTTCAGTTTAACAATGCTGCAGATAAAATTTTGCAGGTCGTTACACGTCTGTGAAAACACTGCTTTATTTCCTCGTAGGTGTTTATCCCTCGGTTGCTTATAAACAGCAGACAGGGGCAGAAATCTGGTAAAAGTTTTCCTTCATCCAGCAGGGTGCAGCAGCACATCATTCAAAGCAGATCTGATCCAAGTTGTTTTAATACTGAAGTTCTTCCTCCATGTCTGATTAACCATCACTAAATAAGGAAAGTTTAGGTTAAAGGGATAAGATTTAATATGACACTGTTCCCAAAAAATATTATATATTTTTGTCTTATAGAAAAAAAACCAACTAAAGAATAATAAGATTTTAAAAACACCCTATCCCTGTCAGGGATGAAGGTGAGTAAACTTCCCACATCCCTCTTGCTCCAAATCTACAAAAATATGCTGTTTTTTCATCACTCTGCTGTTGTTTGTACTCTTTTAGTGACCTAGGTGACCATATTGAGTTCATTATTTGTTATGTATTAATTCTGTTAGTAAAACTTTAATTGTGAACACAGTTCTTAGGTTGAGACTCTGGTAATCATCAAGGCATTTGTCATTTTAAAGGACAAAGTCTTGTAAAAATTTTAATGGGGCTTAATGGGAGCTTTTGCACTTAGTCATTTTACAATTTTCACCAGACTAGTCAACCCAAGGGGGAAACACAAATTAATAAGAATTAAGAAGGATTACATACAACTACTATTAACTGTTGCAGCTATTTTGGCCCAATATAGAATTTACTGCTGCCAGTACAGATTATAAGCAGACCCCTTTTCTTCTTCCCTGTTTTTCTCTTTTATAACATCTGGGTAATGCAAGCCATTTCAGATATGTTAATTACTCATAGTATCAAAAGTACCAAGTCCGACAGCAGACCAGCCACAAGGAGAGCAGTGACCGCCATGAATATTTAAAGAGAAAGAAACTGCACAAAATATTTTGTTTTGCTTATTTGCAGTTCTGCTCCTGCAATATTAATGACCACAGATCAAGCCCAGTGTGAAAGTTTACTAAGGGGGAGAATAAAGAAGAGACTTTCATTTATCACCTGATTTAAATTCAACTTGGATTAAATAAATTTAAAATGTACTATAAAAATGAATTAGGAAATAGGTAAGCAGGATAAAGACATTTACTGGAGACAAAAGTACATACCAAACAATCATTTCTGTTTCAATCAGTTAAGATAAAGGATTAACATGTGAGTCAGAAAGTAGGCAGAACAGAAAATAGGAAGATTGGGGTTGCTCTAGATATGAGCATATGTGATCCCAGGGGTGTCAGTGACCCAATACTTACTAGACGTTACAAAAGAAAGACAGAAGTGAGAGCAGCATTTACAGCAGAGAAAGGTGTTTGTTTCCTTCAAGCACCTGGACACCTCGTTCCACATGTTCAGCCTCATTCGCACACATTCACAAAACCGTCCTATCCTTCCGTTTCTGTGCCCTCAGCACAATGTAAGAAAAGTACCTCTAAAGATAGCAGGACAGCGTCTCCTTGTGTCCAATCCATATCCAGAAGGCCAGGAATTCAATATGAGTACGTGTATTGATTTGCTCAAACTCTAATTTTGTGCAGGCCAAAGTGTTCAGGATCAAACTCAGTAAACTGATAGTTATAGGCTAAGTAAAAAATATCAGACTGAACTGTAAAAAACTTGCAAATACCTCGGTATAAACAACCCTCGACGCACCAAATGTGTTCTTTCTGCTTAATTCTCAATATCTGCTTCAGTTTCAAGGTTAAATGAAAGTTAACCAGAAAAGTTATTTTATTATTATATTTAAAATACACGATTCCTTTTATTGAATTTTGTGTAGCGTAGGAGACGATCACAATGTAGGCTTTTTACTTCAGGGTCGATTTAGTCTCCCATTATAAACACATATTTATACTCTGTGATCCTCATATTCGAGGTTAAAAGAAGGAAAGTATTGTTGCTCTAAGTGATAACACAAACTCTAAGGGAATGTTTTCACCATCTTTGTGTTGCCATCAGGTTAACCCCTCAAACATTGGAATGAAGCAAGAGGTTAACTTCCCTTGCCTCAGATGAACAAAGGAAGAGAGACTGAGTAGGGAAGTGATAGTTTGAAGGAGGGAGAAATGAGGACAGATAGTAATAGACAGATTTAGTCTGTGCATGTCTCTTGATGAAAGAGCCATTTCTCTCCTTTTGTAGGGCTTGTTTTTTTATTCCCTCCCTCCCTCCCTGCCTCTTTCTGTTCCTCTCATTACTCACTGTGATGTTTGCTTGGGCAATGCTGGAATGGCAGAAACGGCCATCACAACAGGAACTGTCTGGGTCCCTTGCCCGGATGTGAGTCTTAACTCACTTAAAAATATGAAGTAGGTTTATTTTATGCTGTGTCATGTCATACGTCTTGTTTCAGCAGATCCCTCATGAAGTGCAGAAACAGGTCAAACTTAAAGTGGAATTCATAAACAACAATGGTGTTTCTATTTTAAACTCTAATGGTGCGAGGGGAGATTTTCCTTCACTGTAATTCCAGGTGTTTCCATTGACAGACAGCTTATCTTCACATAAAAGGTGACATCAGAAAACAGCACATCACTCTAATTTGCTTCTCTTCCTTTGAAAGATGGTGATGACAAGACGTTATTTTCATTTTCTTGCTTCTGTTGAGGAAAAAGCTCCTACATCCCCATTTTCAGAGTAGTTCCCTTTAAATCAGAGGGCTGGGTGAGGACAAACCAGGGAGGAGTTCCTCAACTACAAATCCACTGGATAGTTGGGAAAGCAAGTTAATTTGATGGGAGGAGTGAACAGGAAGACGGATCAACATAATGTTCTTTAATTGTGCTGGTTTTTGCTTTTTCTCTTTTTAATTTGTTACACAGCACTTTGGCCAGTTTTAAGTGCTTTAGGAACAAAATGGTATGGTATCTTCTGTGATAGATTAATTGGGTGGAAATCTTTTTTATTTTTTATTTTCTTCTTGTTTTTAGGAGTTTGTTTTATTTTTTTGGCGAGAGTGCCAGAACTTAGAGGTAAACAAAGTTCTAATGCAAGTGAAAAGGATTTCAAATCCATTGTGCTTAATTGCACATTTCAGACCAACTTTTAGATTGACATGTAACATATAGACTTTAACTGCATGAATTTAATGCCCCATTCTATTGAAATTCTAGTTTCAGTCTCCCACTGCTGGTGGTGGTGATTTGATGAGTAACTGTTGGTTTTGTATAGTATCCTTTGTCACCATTCAGCCCTCATTACCTAATCTGTACGTCATTGTTATCTCTGTTTTGGAACCACAAATAGCCTACCTCTCTAGGAGCAAAGGCAACAACCCATTCAAGCCATACAGTTTCAGTGGGTGGAGGCTGATGATTCACCACCATATGATCAACACGCTAAAAACCTGTATGGAGACTTCCAGCTGTTCATCAGCTCTTAAACTAAGCATACAAATAACCTTCATTTCCTTCCTTTTTGCTCATTCTGGTCAAATTCACACTTCCATTGAAGCAAGAAAAAGGTAGCGTTAACATGAAGACTGAAACTGCTAAACTAATCTATCTTTTCCTTGTTTATTTGCTTTCAACACAAGCAAGCTGTGTGGTATATGGTGTCAAGTTCAGGTCGAGATGTGACTAGGCAAACGTGCGTATTTTACTACAAGGAGAGAATCCAGCTTTTCCCATAACTTAACATATGAAATATGTGGCCAGTCCAGTCCTGAGAGTGACTTAGCTTAACTTTAAGCAAATGAAAATTTAATAATAGATGTTATCTGCTTGTGCGCGTCTTGGGGATTTACCCTTGCCATCTTACCTGGTTGACGTCACACGTTCAGTCCTCCACGCTGCGCGCTGCTCCTAAAGAGCAGCTGTACAACCTGTCAGACGCAGACAGAGGTTGCACGAGCAGCAGCCCGCTCGAGCACTTCCTTAAAACTCATTTAAGACTTTAACGGCAGAAAAAACCGTTGTTTCATTTGCTAAACTCGGCGCAGCCTCGCGAAGTTCAGCTAGAAAAAGAGGTAAGTTACAGTTTTATGTAAAGCGACTAAAAGTTTTTGGCTTTTGGGAAAACTTGAGCTCGGTGTTTGACAGAGAGGACAACGCGCTCTGCTTGGCTGCGGGTCATGTGGGTGTTGGAAGTCGCCTGTCTTTGTTTAACCCGCTTTGCTGGTTGCTTTGTTTCACAGTGAAGCGAAGCTTCGCACCAGCAGTGCGGCCGTCTGGGTTTGGGTTTCTGCAGGACCGAGACCATAAGTCCAGTCATGTCACTGTTACAGGTGGATGACGCCAAACGTGGCAAATTCTCTTGTCTCCCATGTTATTGGAATATTTTTCAGTGACTAAGTTAAGAAAGCCGCAATAAACCCTTAATATAACAATAATTTTTCAAAGACTTCTTGATAGCACATCGTGTTAGTTTAGTACCCTAAAACAGAGGGCTGGCAACTATTGGAATCACTATTTCTTACATAAAGGAACAGTTTAAACTTGTGTTGGTACCTTGATAATGTCCTTGTTTTTAATTTCCAGTCTGTAGCAAAAACAGCCCAAACAAGTTTTACTGGGTGCATATAGTTAAAACTAAAAGTAATAATAACAGTTATTTAATCAATTCTATTACCTGTGTTTTTTTATGTGGTTTTACCCAAAGCTGTCTATGTAAATTTCCTTCAAAGATAATAAAGATGATGAGCAGCAGCTTCTTATGAGTCATTGTGGTTTCACTTCGACTGGAGACGGTTTCTGTTCTTCATATCTGGGACTAAAGTCCATTAACCTGAGATATCAGAGGTCCTCCTCCCTCATGGAACCCAGTTCTTAGAGTAAAAACTGCATTCATTGTTCCTGCCAGCATGTATCTGCCTTACTATGATACAAATAGTTTGTTTTTAATGTGTTTTAAATGTGTCATAGGGTTGTGCAATCATTTGGCTTCAAGGAAATGTCCGTGTGAGGATTACCGTGTGCTGATGCCGCTTGGCCCTCTGAATCCACAGGAGCTTATGAGGTGTAAGCTTGGTAGCTGCATGAAACATGTTACCTTGTTTTGAAATTTTCCATCCACTGCTTTCAGAAGTCTTGTGACACGCTCCCACGCCATTCTGAGTTTGTGGCAAGAGTCTTTTGTGGAGGCAGCACAGCTCTGTGAGCACAGGTAACATTATCTGCCTGCATCTGCCTGAAGTTACTGGTGTGTCAATATTGGTCCGTGGCATCATGAATTGCTTGGAGGGTGCAGTAGAGACATCTGCTCAGCGACCAGTTGCCCATGCAGTACTCATATTATCATAGCAAAACACACAGAGTACAAACTCCAAATACCGTGGAGGGGATATTACTTGTGTGGAGTAGCGTGTTAGCACCATGTTATAATGCTTTTCTGGTGTTGTTGATCATTCCAAGTGCTTAACAGTACAAGCCACAGTCACACATATCCACATATGTTTTTGTTTGTTTAAGTGAGCATATGCCCGCCGATACACACACTAAAACAATGATGAATGCTGTGCAGGGTTCAGTATTATTCCAATGAACACTTTGACTTTAGGGACAGGGATTGAACCACCAACCTTTGCCTCATGGCTGTCACATATCTTGTAAATACACTCTGCCCTGACATGTTGGGTATGTTAAACAGTCTAAAATTAGAGTTTAAATTATTTGGCTTCTGATTCAGATCACAGGTTTGATTCTTTAATTACCGTTTTTTATTAGTTGTATTGCTCTAAGCATTACCTAAAAATGCAGTAGAGAAATTTGCTTTTCAGGAATTTGTAAATCAGTTTGGATCATTGCATGCCCTTCAGCTCTTGCCAGAGCCCGCCCCCCACCCTCTACACACACATTCACAACCTGCTATCCTGCTTGGCCCTCTCTTCTTGCATGCTGCTCTCTCTGGTTTAACTAAGCCTTTGTGAACTGTGAGCGAGGCAGAAATGGACACCGCTTTTAATGCATGTGGAGAGAACATTGACACTCAGTCTCTCACACAGTGGCAGGATTCTTTCCATGCTGGTACAGCAGGTTTGACGACGTGCCAAAGAGCCCAGTGGTTCCCAGAAAGAAGCCAGAATTTATAAAACTATTACTGAGATACATTTCTCAGCAATGAAATGACTGAACATTGAGCGCTGTTGGTTTTCTCCATATTGTCTCAGTATAACCTGCTCAGAGTTTGTGTGCTTGATGTAAGAGGGAGCATTTGGGCAGGGTGTTTAGATATTAACCTTGGTTAGCAAAGAAAGGCAAGCTTTGATTCCTTCATGCCAGTTTCCATGGAAATTCTTAAAAGGCTTCTTTGTTCAGGGTTATTGGTGTGTGTGTGCACGCATAAGTACATTTGCATGCTTTTGAGACAGTTTTAAAGCAACAAGAATACACGCCACAGAGCCACCATGAAACTTTTTTGGATTAAATAAAAATGTTTTCTATTTTGGATTCAAAACTTCTCCTTTAAAATTTGATTTAGTTTCTTTAAATGTGCAAAGATTGCTCCTATTTCCACAATTTCAGATTTCCACATATTTGTACACTTAATGTTTTAAACTTCTTTAAAAGTGTAGATCTCCATCTTGCCATTAGCCAACAATTTCAGTTGACCTACAGGTGTTTTTACTTGATAGTTTGAAAGTGTTGACTATTATGATGATTATTTGTAGTAGCTATATTTCCAGATAAATGGGTTTGTTTTTTAAAAAGTAAATCAGTTAATCTGGTATTGAAAATAGAAAACAAATCTATTAATTCTAGCATACATCAGTCATAGGGCTGGGCGATATGACCTCAGATCAGTGTCACAGTTACAATTAATTTAGCAATTATTTTAGTATTGATTTTTATTTTTAGCCTTCATAGCTAACTGAAAGTTTTTGTTGCAAATATTCCACAATAGAAGATAATGATTTCATTATAAGTGAAAGGAAGCACATGCAGCTTAACTAAATATGGTCATTTAATGAATATTTTAAAATATATTTATATTGGTTCTGAGTGTCGGTTTTGATTCATTTTTGATTAATTGCCCAGTCCTGATCAGTCCTGTGTTGTATTATTGTTAGATGTGACCCATAATTCAAATGGGAAATAAGAGGTTTGTTGTTAGTTGATGCTAATGAAGTTGTTTTTTTAAGCCAAAATATAAAATTGTAGTATCACATTGATCTTTGTTGTCCATGACTGCTTGATTTCCAGTGGGAAGAGATTTTTTTATTATGTTTTATTTGTTTTACTTTCTTAAATTGCAGATTTATGGTGCAATACATTTCCGAAGCTAAAAGCTTTTGGATTGACAAATCATGCTCATTCAGGTTCAAAATACTTGTGTAAAGTATTTGTTCAGCTGTTGTTTAGTGTGCTAAGCTCAGGTCCCTTTAGGCAGACTGTCTGTGATTGTGTGATGAGAATCTCTTTTTAACACGCTATGAGTCACTTGTTGACACGACGGTCCTCTTGAAGAAATTGAAAAAGGAACATAAACTGGAAGAACTGGTTTGAGACCCATGTGTGTTGCAATCATAGGAAAATGTTTGTGGTTATTTTATATTGTGCATATTTCTTAATAATGCTTAATGATAATGCAGAGTACACACGTCTCAAGATGGCATCACCTGAGCCGGCAACATCGAAAGTTGACCCTCTCTAACAGTGACTGGTTCAATTCAATTCAGCGTTATTTGTATAGGACCAATTCACAATGTCATCTCAGGGCTTTACAGAGAAATCCGTTCGAGCCAGTCCATAATAAATAATAGCCTAGTTAAGGAAAACCAACAGATTGCCTCGAATCTGGACTTCGATCCAACCCCCTATCCTCAGAATGCAAGAGGCGACAGTGGAAAGGCAAAACTCAGCAGAACCCGGCTCAGGGAGGGCGGCCATCTGCCTCGACCGGTTGGGAGGAATATTATCTTACTGCTGCCTTTTAGTTGGTCTTCAGTGATATTTTATTTATTTTCTAATATAGTTCCATGTATTATATGACATTTTTAGAACAATTACAGCAAGCAAATAAGCCTCTGCTGAAATCCTTTCAAACGAACAATTCAGACAACATGAAATCGGTTTGTCTTGAAGACATTTTCAGTATTGTTTTATTTCAACATGAGACATTTTGGTCTGTTGCAGCAGGAAACATGCAGATGTTAGTAACTTGTCTATTTAGGTGTTGCTTATATCATAACAGTGAGCATTAGCTCTTAAGTCCAACAAAACCAACACTGATACCATGTTATTATCTGCAGCCAACAATAAGTCATTAGTAAGTTTAACAAGAGCTGTCTCAGTGCTATGGTATGGTCTAAAACCAGACTGAAAATCTTCAAATAAGCCGTTATATTGCA
>JBAMHW010000003.1:33498493-33512278 GCA_037177495.1 Rhadinocentrus ornatus
AATCTGTCCGGCAAAATATGGCACACAGACCACCGTTCTGTATGTTAGGACGCTGGACAGGACAGGGTAAAAAAAAACAAAAAAAAAACAAGGCCAGTGGAAGAATAATGATGCATCAAATACTGTTACAGTTACTTCACGTCCTTCTCTTGTCACAGGTGGAAGGGACTGAGACACAAACAGAGATTGAGGATATACAATTTTAGCTACAGATATACAGAAATGTGATAAAGGGAGTGAGTTAGTGCACTCAGTCAGGAACAACACTGAGTCAAATGTAAAAAGAAGAAATAACACAACCCAGAAATTGTTTTTATTTATTTTTAAATACATGACTCCAGACTCTTGTCAATCATACTGAAGGACAGGATATCAATTAATGATATGGCAGGAGTTGAGCTTGTCTCCCAATATCCCAATTTTTTATAAATTTTTTTTTTGCATACTATTAATATTTTGTGTGTACATACTATGGTACTGAAATACCCTCATAGTAAGTGTTTGTAGCTAAGTTTAAACTACAGACTTGTTTAGTATGTCTGAATAATTTTTGGTACATTAATAAATGCATGATTAGCTTTAATCAGTGTTTCAGGGACCAGGAAGAGAAAAGGAGAAAAATGCGTATTACCCAGTATCGTGCTAATGTTTTATATAAAAACATAAACATAAAAACCACAAAAATGTAAATATATTTGACTGAATTTAAAAAAGTTATAAACCTTTTGTAACTCTTAGAATTTATAGTATAACCGTGTTTAGCCCTCGCAAACATGGTCTTCATGGCTTTATCATAAGAAATCATATTTTTTTCTTTCTTTTAAGATGTACTTGGCTCTAGTAGTCTTTTTTTTTTTTTTTTTTTTTTTCAAATAAGGAAATTATTTTTGCCTGTAGAAAATGTTTTCTCTTGAAATTACTCTGAAAAAAATGCATATAGAGCCATAACAAATAAATGCAACAGACTTGAACAGATTTTTTTTTTTCATTTATTTAATTAATGTTATTTTATAGGCAATAACTAACAGGCTCTGTTAGTTTCAGGTTTAATGTGTGCAATAAGGTCATTTAAAAAAAAGTTTTTAATAAACATTCACCCTCAACTTGTTCCAATTTTTTCATTTTGGTCTGCTGTGTATTTGAGTTTGACACCCCTGGCCTAAACAGTCACCACTCCTGTGCTGTGACATTCCAGAAGCAGGAATAGTAAAAGATTGTTTGTTTTTTCCTCATTGATGATCCTATTTTCTCTCACAGAGCGAGGAAAGACCTTGGTTCAGAGGAAGCCCACCATGTATCCCTCTTGGAAGTCCACTTTTGATGCTCACATCCATGAGGGGCGTGTGCTTGAATTGGTTCTTATGCAGAGCACAGAGGAGCCATTGGCCAAGGCCACTATAGGTGTGTGTGTGCTCGCAGAACGCTGCAAGAACTCCAAAACCAATGGCCGTGTTGAGTTCTGGGTTGACCTGCATCCTTCAGGGAAGGTTCAAATGGCTGTGCAGTTCTTCTTGGAGGACAGTGATGCAGGTACATCTTGTGTAATAAAATGCCTAATAATAAATTATTAAAAATATTCTGTTCTTCCAGAGAGGAACATCAACATTTACTACTATTAATGTGTGACTGTGAATTTGGTTTGATGAAATTATACCTACAGTTGTCTTGAATCTGCCGCATGTAAATGTGCAACCGCCATCAGATTCTGATATTTCCATATGTGCCAACACCTTTTTAATGTGAGCATTTAATTTCAGAAACTTGCCTTTGTAAAATACTTAGTTTTTAATTTGGATCTGAAGCATTCTGAGTAAACACATGTTCTGCCAAACAGAGTATTGTATTAGGAGAAAAAAAAAAAAAGCAAGTTCCCTGACCGGGAATCGAACCCGGGCCGCGGCGGTGAGAGCGCCGAATCCTAACCACTAGACCACCAGGGAGCTGCACATGGGCAGGGGGATGGTACTCTTGGAAGGGGTGCTGGAATGACCCCCTGCTCTGGTCTCTACTCTCGTTTCAGCCTTTCTGCATCAGTGTGGTCGTGTGTTGCCCTCTACTGGCACAAATGCCTCCTCACCAGGGTGTCTCCATTTTCCTGGCTTTGCTATTTACATCCACAACTTAAGTTCATTACTGTATGTTTGCATGTAAATTGTGGAGTCGACACTCTCTGGACCAGCTACCCATCTATTAACTGTCTGCCTGCTGGTCTTACTTGTCAGCTGACTTCAAGCTATGTGGTCTATAAAAGTCTATAAATTATGTGTTAATTTAGAGATTTACAATATCTTAAAAGTTTCACAAGGTTTTGGATTTAGACAAAAATTTTCAGTTCATGAAGTCTGTTTTATCTTTTTAGATCCTATGGACTAAACTGAAGGAAAACATTTTATTTCTTATAAATACCTACTTCAGTTTTACTTCATGTTAAATCCAGTGATGGGATATTATGTTCAGGGACCAGCTCAGTAGTTCAGACGTCGCTCCGATGTTCACCTGTCCCGTAGTAAACCAGTGATGGGGTTTCTGTGTGGGTGTGGCAGAATTTGGGATCTCTACTATGAAAGACTCCCATGCACCATCAGCTCACTCCTACTCACTCTACAGGTTTCCTGAGAAGCAGCCCAGGATATTTTTAGGCACGTGTGAATAGCTCTAATCAAAGTCTACCTTCCGTGTCTGGCTTTTTATTTTCCTCCCTCCCACCTCCTTGGCCCAGCTTACCAAAGCACTGCCCGAGCATATAAATGCAATCATAGAATGACAGATAGGAAATTAGTTTATCTCCCTCGCCACTTCAGTCCTCTCTTTAAGGTCACTACTTTTTAGTCTCTATAGCCACCTCTAGCCTTCCTCCCATCTGTTCTCCTACTCTCCGATCTTTTTCTTCTTTGTTTGCTGCTCTCACGCTTCATTTGTGATCTTCTCAGACTGCCTTTTGGTTCCGTTTTATTTTACTTGCAATTCATCCAGGAGGGGCTCTTTCAGTGTTTAGCCTCCATTAAACACCAACATATGAGTTTTTCTCCTCTCCTTAGTCATGTTTCTTTTACGTAAAGACTGATTTATGATGATGCCTATGTGGGGAGAAAAAAAAGTGAGGGGGGGGTTAATCAACTGAGGTCAATTAAAGATAAAATAATGAATAAAGGTAAAAGTTCAAAATATATCAGTGTGAAAGCATATTAATTATGCTCTGATGTGTATATTGGAATAGAAATATAATTTAATTTGTAACTTGATCTTTTTGCCTAGCGGCATGTAAGCAATCGGTGAAGTCCGTCCCTGAAGATGGCGTGATGACCCTAAACAGGAGGAGAGGTGCTATCAAACAGCCAAGAGTTCATGTCATCAAGGACCACGAGTTCACTGCCACCTTCTTCGGCCAGCCAACGTTCTGCTCTGTCTGCAAGGAGTTCCTCTGGTAAGATGTTAAAGTCCCGCCTGTGTTGCATGACAGCTGCCTCCATTTTTATTTAGAATGCCAAAAATTTCAGCTTTCAGTATGTTTTTCTTTTTAATTTAGATGTAAGTCTGATTGTGCTCTGAAGATTACCCACCAAGAGGAAGGCAATATGTATCCCTACTTGTTTCCCAGCAACAGTGTTGTTTATTAATAAACAGCTGCAGGAAAACCATTCTGAGAATGAAACACTTAGAAGGAAAATCCCACAAGACTGTCATGTCCTCTTCCAACTGTGGAAGCAGAACCAATTTGTGTGACACACTCCTTCCAACCCCCCACACTACAGCATTTATCTATCCCTTTAAGGATGGGCAGGAGGAAATCTGATGGTTTGTTAAGCCTGTGCACAAGAGTGTGACTCTAAAGCCACGTATCAGCAGTATTCTGACTGCCTAGTTTTTATCATTACAGACTAACTTCAGTCCAGTTTTTTACACGACATGTGTAATAAAAGCTGCTGCATAAAAGGGAATATTATGTCTAAATTTATCTCATGTCAACAAAAATAGATCACTGTCTTCATCAAAATTACACTATAAAAATCAATGTTTAACTCCAATACCGTATCTGCAGAAGAGCATTTCTTCGTGTTTGTCTTGTGGGGCATGAAATACAATCATTTAATCTTTTTTTTAAATCTTACATAGGGGGCTCAACAAACAAGGTTACAAGTGCAGACGTGAGTGTTTTTGTTTTTTTGTTGTTTTCATTTTTAACACAATCTGTATTTGCACATTTGTAATTTAAGATTATCCCCAATTATCCGCCACAGCTAACACAACCTCTCTCTGTTTATTTCTCATAGAATGCAATGCCGCAATCCACAAGAAATGCATCGAAAAAATCATTGGCAGGTGCACTGGAACCGCTGCCAACAGTCGTGAGACTATGGTGAGCTAAGTTAATGTTTTCCAGCAGCAATTTAAAATGTCAGCCTTGGATTTGGCCTTGACAATGAATTCTGTTTGCTTTTACAAATACTGGCTACTGTTATATTTTTTCTCTAGCTGTGGTTTAAGAATGGTTATGTTTGCCCGCTGGTATTTTATGATTTATAAAGTTATTTTGCTATTAAATTCATAATGAATGTAATCAGTGGAGACGTGTCCTCAAATGCTGCCAGTCCAGTTAGACTTTCACCTTCCTTTAGAAAAGCAGCTAAAACCTCATTTCTGTGTGTGTAATGGAGGCCTGTGTGTTTGTAGTTCCAGAAGGAACGCTTCAAGATTGATATGCCGCATCGCTTCAAAGTATACAACTACAAAAGCCCCACGTTCTGTGACCACTGTGGCAGTCTGTTATGGGGTCTCTACAGGCAGGGTCTTAAATGTGAAGGTGAATCCACTCGGTTCTTTTCACCTGAACTAGATCAGATGTTATGTTTATTTGCCTTTCTTCTGCCATCTACATTTTACTCCTTTTGATGTATTCCCCATCTCCACTCGGCCATTGCAATCTTCATTCCGCTGACTAGATTGTGGGATGAACGTCCACAGTTACTGCCAGAAGAAAGTGGCCAATCTGTGTGGCATCAACCAGAAGGTTCTGGCAGAGGCTCTGTCTCAAGTCTCCCAGGTTTGTACAGTACTGGGGTTTCTGTGTCTACTTTTTTTTTTACTTTTAGTAATTATGGATATCAAATCGGTTTTATTTTATTTATTTTTTTGCCCCCACTAGAAATCCATAAAGAAGTCTGACAACTCTGGTGCAGATGACATTGGGATTTATCAAGACCTCCAGAAACCAGCGACAGATACTAATGGTAGGGTAATCTACCATTTTAATATGTCTCCTTAATTTAGTCCTAACCCTGGTTTCTTACATGATTTTTTCCCTGATATTATTGTTTTAGTGTTTTTAATATGAAGTGCGTTATAAATTAAAAAAATTTAAAATAAATAAATGATAATAATAATAATATCAGTGGCTGTAAAAGTAAGCTTTTATATTTTGGTAGTTTCGTGTCAATTTTGACCTCTGTTTATTGTCTCTGATCACTGATCTTCATTGGTTTTCATTGTCTTAAATTTCTTATAGTTTGTTCTGTACGTTTGCATTAGTATTTGCATGCAGGTTTACATATTCATTTACTCAAAGTGTGCAAATGTTTGTTTACAGCTGGGAGCGACGGCAAGCACGTGAGCCCTGCCCCAGCTGCTGTTACAGTTCCCCGAGTACGTCTCAACCTCAACCATCTGGTCTTCCTAAAGGTGCTGGGCAAGGGCAGCTTTGGAAAGGTATACCCTGTGGTCTTCATCTTTTAGCACTTTTTCTCAATATACTTTGGAATTGAACATGGGATTTCCACATGTGGATGAATTCAGCCATCAAAGCAACGTTTTCATGTGATGGATTCTGAGAGCACTGTGCTGTTTGTTTGCTGTCTTTTTCTTCAAAGTGTAAAACCTTCTCAAACTCCATTTTAAATTGTACTGCAGGTGTAGTTTGCCCCAGTATTTATCATCTAGATAATGGCTCACCGGATCATTGTAACGCTGTTGAGGCATATGACACAAAGAAACAAGCATACCTGTTTATCTGTCTCTATAGATGCTTGGCAGCCTTCAGCAAGAACGACGTTATTTGGGGGGAAACTTTTTTATCATTTTTTTTTATGCAATGCTCTGAGATTCATCAAGGTGTTACACTGAGATGCACCAACATCGCTCATGTTGCGTTTGTAATGCAAGGTCCTACCTGGATGTTGTATAATCACAGTATTTCTGACAAATCCAGGTGCTGCTGGCAGAGTTGAAGGGACAGGGTCAGTACTTTGCTGTGAAGGCCCTGAAGAAGGATGTAGTTCTCATGGATGATGATGTTGAGTGCACCATGGTGGAGAAGAGAGTCCTGGCTCTTGCCTGGAAGAACCCTTTCCTCACTCACCTGTATGCCACATTCCAGTCTAAAGTACGCACGCGCCTACTGCTCATCTCTGCTTGTAACATATACTGGAGCTTTTATCTAAATACTTTCATTCCCTTCCACGCAACATGTGCCATTTGAGTCTCGCAGTGAGCTGACGCTAATGTGTTGTTTGCACAGGAGCACCTCTTCTTTGTAATGGAGTATCTGAATGGAGGCGACTTGATGTTTCACATTCAAGATAAAGGCCGCTTCGATGTCAACAGAGCCACGTGAGTACACTGCAGTTCGGTGTGAAGAGCAGTTGTTTTCTACATAGCACATGTAAGATTTACCCTTCATCTTAATAAAACTGTTTTATTCATTAATCTAGATTTTATGCTGCTGAGATAGTAGTTGGACTGCAGTTCCTCCACTCAAATGGAGTCGTGTACAGGTAAGAGCCAACAGTTACTCTGCGCTGCTGCCTGCAGTGCCTCTTCTCAACCTCCTACTACAACATGGTAGACTGGACATTTTTCTTATTTCACACTACCTCACTGCAAATAAAATGCTTAACATCAGAAAAAAATTGACATTGATTGTATTTTTCTCGCTCTGTAGAGATTTGAAGCTGGACAATGTGATGCTGGACAAGGATGGACACATAAAAATAGCAGACTTTGGCATGTGCAAAGAGAATATCTCTCCAGAAAACAGGGCCACCACATTTTGTGGGACACCAGACTACATTGCACCAGAGGTTGGTTTCAAGACCTGGTGGATGTAGCTTTTTTTCTTAAAAAGCCTTCACCATACATTCCTTTTCTTTTTTTTCCCATGCTTGAGCTTGCTTTTCCTGGAGGCTGTTGGGAGGCATGACAGTATAACACAAATGCATTCTCACTCAGTTCTTCATGTAAAGCTGGTGAACCGCAGGATGCATCTGATTAGCAGGTGTGCATGTTCTTCTTGCACATTAATGATCTTTATTAATGTTTCTCATCTCAGATCCTGCTTGGACAGAAGTACACGTTCTCAGTGGACTGGTGGTCGTTTGGTGTGCTGGTGTACGAGATGCTGATTGGTCAGTCACCATTCCAAGGTGATGATGAGGATGAGCTGTTTGACTCCATCAGGTCAGATGTCCCTTACTACCCTCAATGGATCACCAAGGAGTCCAAGAGTCTGCTTGAACAGGTTAATAATTCTGCTTTTTACGTGCACTAATGCATCGTCATTGTGTTTCAGGAACTTTCTTGTGTTCTTGTAATTAATTGTCTCGTTTTCAGTTGTTTGAGCGAGAGCCAAATCGCAGGCTGGGTGTGGTGGGAGACATCCGTGCACACGCCTTCTTTAAAACCATCAACTGGTCATTAGTGGAAAAGAGACAAGTGGATCCCCCTTTTAAGCCAAAAGTGGTATGCGCCAACACTTTTGTTCCTACTATATGGCACCAGTAATGCTTTTGATTAGATTTAACTGCATGCATGTGGGATGCCGATTACTTCAACGCTGTAACATTAGTTGAATGAATTTTCTGACCTGCTACCCACAGAAATCACCCAGTGACTGCAGCAACTTTGATCGTGAGTTCCTGAATGAGAAGGCGCGCCTCTCCCATGGTGACAAACATCTGATAGACTCTATGGACCAGAATGCATTTGCTGGTTTTTCCTTTGTCAACCCCAAACTGGAGAATGTGATAAGCAAATAAAAAACAAAATGGCATAGCCAGAATTGCAGTTTTAGCCCAGCACTCTAAAAAACATTTGTCTTTCATTTCCTTTTTATTTTGTATTTGGTCTAGGGTTAACCAGGCTTAAGCTTGACTATGGCTTTTACAGTCCCTCTATTAGAGAATGAAGGAAAATATTACTAAGATATCTGCTGGCATCTAAAACTATAATCATGTCTCAGCTGTGAGAATATGAACCTTCGGGAAAGTCAGGGAGTGTAAATGATGCATTCAGGGTTTCTTCTTCAACTTTATAACACTTTGGATCTATATGAATCTTTCAGTGTGCTATATCATGAAATTTGAATTCACAGACACAAGCATGACGCCTTTATTTAGTCACAGTACTGTATACACCTGGCATAGCGTACACAAGCCAAAAAGAGTGTGTGTTTTGTCTGGTGTAGGTCTGTCTACACCAGGGGTGTCCAGCTTATGGGCATGATTCTGCAAATGTCTCTAAATGTAGTTGGTGGAGCTGCAACCAGTAATATTGTCCATTGATGAATAAATACTGATGTGTTTCAGCTCTTATTTAAAAAAAGTACTGTAATATAAATGTGGAGTAAATTGAAATGCTTCTGTAAATTGTAACTCACTTAAGTTGCATTCCACCATGTTGTATACTTTTAAGATTTTTTTTAAATTATGTATTTTAATGGCCGTTTTCTATTTTGTTTTTAGTGCACCACTGATGTCAAACAATAATCTGTACATTAAGCTAAAGCATAGTTTAATCAATCATTCCATTCCTTTAAATATATTCTGTGGACTCCCGAAAGACCTACTGGAAAGCGTAGCAGCATGTGTGTGGAACGCCTGAGTGTCTGAATACACTAAAGGATGTGCTATTTTTCATAAGGGTAAGGGGCATTTCTCTGTAAGAACAGATCTTTAATATATGTTACATTTTTGTATATAAGACTTGAATGTAGGAATTTTAACATAAGTTAATAGAGCTGTATGCAAAAAATAAGTAACAGTTAGCTCAGAGTTGCGGGTGTACTTTTTTTTTTTTTTTTTTTTTACTCGTCTTTTACATTTTGATTCAGAATAAATCCACTGTAAACTCATAATTAAATGTGGCGAACTGTTATTTTCTCATTCTCTTATTCATACTAGAGGTGCTGCGCAAAGACATGGCCAAATCCCACTAGAATTTTGTTAGGACGGAAGACTATGATACTTTACTGTCACCTAGCGGTCACGTGCTTACACTGCACCCCCATCTTCTGGAAAGGATGGGTTTGCGTCGCGCTCACGCCTTTGTAGTGGCCAGTGCTCGTCCTCTGTCCTTCCTCACTGTCAGCTGAAGCATGCAGACCAAGAAGCAGCTGCACTGACAGACAATCCTGTTTTAGTTGTTAAAATATTTACCAGCATGAAAACATGTAACATTAAACCTATTGAATCATCAAAGTTGAAGACCGTTTTTCTAATAAATAATACATTTTTTAAACAATTAGTTGACACATTTATTAACGGAGCAAAAAGAAATAATTTATTTTTAAAAAAGCGCAGCTACTTTGCATAAAGAGTACGTTGATTTACGTCCAGTTTCCTCACGAGTCGCTTTTCGAAGGTTTCACAATGGCAGCACCTTCACTTTTTATCATTTACATGAATAAATGTTATAAATGCCAGCGAAACTTTTGATTTATTCATGGCTTATCGGCTTTTTCGTGACTTAATGCAGGTCTAGTTTCTGCGCGCACATCTTTCTTCATCTGAACATATGCAAAAAAGAGCCTCCTTCTCTTTCCTTTTGTCATAAGCATCCAAAGGGTTGGTCTATTGTGGGGGATTATGTTGTAAAGCAGTAGCCTTTATACGGTCCAAGTGAAGGAAAAAATGTGTCTCAGAGAAGCGTTTATGCTCGAAGGCTCTAAGAGAGGCTTTCAGAGTCAGTAAATACACTTATTTGATTGAGAAAGCGCGATTATCATATAGAATGAATGGACTTTAAGCATTGCACTCGCAATGTCAGCGCATATTTCCAGCGGTTTCTCCCGCCCTCTCCTCCCCCCAAAAAAGACAACTTGACATCCCTTTGCAGCCTCAGTACCGTTGTGCATTGACAAAGAATTTGCTTTCAGCCACTGTCATGAGTCGTAATTTGATTAAAAGTCTGAACTCAGTCTCTCTCTACAGCGTATTATTAAGGGGCATATCTTTGTTTTTTCTCACTTATAAAATATTACACAGAAAGGAAATAAACTCGGTTATCTCCAACAATGTGACTCGTATACCTACAGCTTTTCTTTAAGTAAAAAAGACCAGTTATCAAAAAGTGGCTCGAATTATTATGCAGTTAATTGCAGCTTAACCATTAACTAAGTGTTGATACCGTGGGAAATAGAAAATCATTTCAGCAGTGCTCAAGCTCGTCCCCTCTATTTGTGGGAGTTAATGGCAGCTGGAAACGCATTTCTCTTTCTTTTGGCATGTGTGTTTTAAATTTTAGTCCAGACTCCGATTGTGTGATGTTTTATTGTGTGAGTGAAGATGGAAGTCAGAATAATGATGAAGCCAGGCTCAGAGGCATATAGGCGGCAGAACATGCGCAGTGGCCACTTGTGCCATATTGGAATGAGGTCGTGAACGAAAAGAGCGTCAAGCTAACGTAACGCTGCGATAGCAACACCGGAAGTAGAGCGATTTAACCCTCCACACAAAAAGCCGCGCTCGTTGCTCCGTGGACGGTTGCGGACGTTTGAGCGTCTTACTGTGAAACTTTCAACCGGGGCTCCATTTTTTATTCACGCGGATTTAACGTTGCTGCGCGAGAGCAGGCGGAGAGGAACAGCATCTAAAAACCGACTTGGAAAAACTACTTAGCGGTAAGGGGCGAATTTTGCGACTAAATATTCACATACTTTGTGTTGTTTGTCACAAATTCCTACCGGTGTTTTGTACTGTGGTGGCGCATTCGCCTTTTTTCCCGTCTCTCAAAAAGATGAGTCGGGTTCGGTCGAGTGAAAGCGCCCTTATTGCTCGCCAGCCTGCTCCTACTGCTCAAGCCGTGACGTTCAGTAACTTGACTCGGACACAGGGGATCTTACCATGTGTCCAAAGAGTCCCGCACGGCCGTTATACGCTCGTGGTAGGGGCTTCGCTCATTAGACAGCACTGTAACCGGGAATGTGTCATGTTGTGCTCATTGTGAAAGTTAGACCGTCAGCGCTGTAGTCTCTGCAAAGCCATTCATGGCCCATCTCTGCTTCTGAACGCTGCGGTTTATCTGAACAAGCAGCGCAATCTTAAGCTAGATACAGTTCACTGATTGTGTGGAAATTTCCCAGTTATTTGGCCTTGAGTGACTCTGAATATATCTAATGTCGAAGTCTTACATAATGAAGGTTGTACGAGCTCATCAGATTTCTGTTTCTGTGCAGCGATCACTAAAACGCCAAATAAACTAATTGTAATTTCTGTGAAGCTGCTTTTAAAGGCAGATATACGGTACAATGCTCTACAGGATTTAATTTGTTGTTGCCAAATTTCATGTTGACTCAATGTAAACCATTACTCATGTGGCCCTTAACTTCCCTATTGTGCAACTTGAGTGATCCGCTGGCCGCGCGCTGCTTCGGTCGAGGTGCCACTACGCAATGGCATGAAGCAGCATTGCTGCAAGTGCATGGAGATGTCGAGCGGACATTGGTGGTAATGTGTGCATCGGCTGCAGTTGTGACAGCTTGCGCAGATATGCTGGATCATAATCCACAGAGCAGACTTGCTCTTAGATGATCGACTCACACGTCTGCAAGTCATTTTAAAGTTATTCAGATGACCTTTTGAAAGTGTGAGACAAGCTGCGCAGACTGGTTTTGGGGCTATTTTTTTCTTCTTTCATGTAACTACTTTAAATTAATTTGCGAGGCTTGCACATGGAGTTTTCAGCGTAATAATAATAAAACTATATGACTCAAGGCTCTGCTGCGTAGACATCAGTTGGAGATTTTTGCCTTTATTTTTACATAAAAAAAGAGGGGATTCATTTTAAGCTATTTACTCTTGGAAAAGTGTTTTTTAAACGACACCAATAGCCTGCTTCTTTTCTGAAATAATGACCTTTTTTATTTAATCTAATGCTAAAATCTGACTGTATAGTTTATTTGCACAAACCCGAAACACTTTCTATGTCAGGTTTTTCCTGTTGAGTTGTTAGAATTTAATTTCGTTGCTAGATTTCATTGTTGTGAAGCAAAAATCCCAATTCTATATCATTTCCTGCATGCTGGAGTAAAGACAGAACTGAAACCATTAAAGTAAAAACACCAGCTTGTTTTGATATTGCCTCGAGTCCAAATTCATTTCACACACCATGGTGTCCAAGGCATACAGATAATGGAAAAACAAAGAAGTTTTGTTCATGTTTGTTAGTGTTCACTAAGAAACACAGCGTCAACTGACATTGCAATATGCAGTTTTCCCCTAATAAACCTCACAATGAGACTGAATAAAATAGATCAGTTTGGAAGGAATAAAACATTTAATAACCAGGTGATTTTTGTTGAGTGCAGCTGATGGGTTTTTACGTACGAATCATCCTTTCTGGATGTTAAACGGTAAACAGCTGGTTTCCATGCACTAAGCACTGAAGCAGGTGAGCGCTGTGACTACTTTACCTTAGTGATGCGGAAGAAAGAAGTAATTTTCTGCACTGGTTAACTCACTATAACAGTTTTATTTGTATACTTCTCTTCTATTACGTCAGGATAAGGTTTCCTTGAAGGAGCGGCATTCAGATCTGGTTCTGCCTTCGTCATAGAACGTTACGCAGCGGCAATTTGAGTGAGCAAATAAATTGATAGTGTTGTTGTTATAAGGTATTTTTTGATTGACATCCTCCTCTCTGTAACTTAAATACGTCCATGATAAAACTCTACTTTTCTCATTTCACTCAGTTTTTTTTTTAAAGTATGTACGTGAGAATTTATTTTATTTATCAAAAGAAGTTAAATGGGGCTGGTTCATGATACGCTATGTGTTACTTTTTTTGATTTTAGGTATTCAGCATCCAAAGACATGCTTGTGTGCAGTCTTATAAAGACGATGCTACATGTAGGATTGGATAATTTGTTGGAAGCTCGTATGAGCCAGATGTTGGCATTTCGTCTCTTAAGAAGACTGTGTGAAAAGTAGTTTTAACACTTAGTTTCACTCCACCACAAAGTAGAATTTTATCTGCAATGGATTCTACCTTTTTATCTTTTTGTAGAGCAAAGCTAAAGGACTAAAAGCAGCTCCATCCCAAGCTAGAAAAGCCAACACCTCAGGTTGTTTCGTATGTGTTTTCAGAGTTGCAGCTAAATGTATTTGTACAAAACACTGCATGAAGCACCAACGTGGAGCAGATGCCCAAAGCCTGAAGCCCCTCCAGTGTTTGCATCTCTCTTCTCTCACTCAGCTCCACCCTCATTCTCATTCTGTGTCTGCCAGCAAACCCCCATGAGCTGCAGACCCACTCACAACTTATCTTCATTACATAGCGACTTTTTGGACTAACTGAAGCCAGCGTCTGTTCTCCGGCACATCACCGGGAGCGCAAAGGCTTGCTCTTTCTTCAACGCCTCTTTCTGTTTGTTCTGCTCAGCCAGAAGCAGCAGCGCAATCAGCTGACTGCGTGGCGATGAGCTGCACATGAACTGTCTGACAATGAAAGCCATTGTCTGTGGTAAAATTGCCATTGCGGCTTTAAAATCTGCTGGTTAGCATGAAGTCTTTATGAGCT
>JBAMHW010000003.1:33512378-33522471 GCA_037177495.1 Rhadinocentrus ornatus
AATGAAAGCCATTGTCTGTGGTAAAATTGCCATTGCGGCTTTAAAATCTGCTGGTTAGCATGAAGTCTTTATGAGCTGTCTATCAGTCAGCTTGAGAGAAGCATGTAAGTGGAGATTCAGCTGCATGAAAATACAGTATATGAATACTGTATATACTTATAATGCTTTCACGATCTGCATCATACCAAATATGCATATATTTAGCATTGTCATTGAGTCTAAAAGTACAGAAACGTGAATTTTGTTCCATGTTGTCCCGCTCCACTGTCCTGTGCATCCCACTAAAAGGAGAACAGACTAATTTTCTGCTACATTACTGCTTGTATTGTAAAGTCACCCACTGGTGAGCTGCAGATACCATTAAGCAGTGTTTAGGGAATGTTTACCAGCTTTTTTTTGTGTGTGTGTGTGCTGATCATGCTGTCAGATTTTCTTTATTTAATTTTTTCAGGTTTGTGGATAAGTGCTGATGAGAATATGATTCAGTAAGTGCTTGCAAAGAGGATATAGCATGGATCTGAGCTATCTGAGTGCTTGTTTGTGCGTGTATACTCTGGTGTGGGTGTGCGTACATTTGGCCCCTTTTCTCTTTCAGGTTCAGTCAGTCTGTGCTGGTGCAGCACTCAGGTGCTAGCTGTGGTCCACGCAGACCACTTGCTGTGTATAAAACAGGGGAAGTTGCTTTTCTTCCTGTCTGCCTGTACAAGCCAACAGTGTGCCGTGTTACGCCACAAAGTTCTGCAGAAACTCACAACTCACGCACAGAGCAAATGACTCAATCTTTATTTGGAGCTGTACAAAGATGAAGCTCGGAGGTGTTGCAGATGACACAGCATTTAGAAACACTGATATTTTGTTGTCCATGACTGATTCAGTTTTGTTGAACTGCACCAAATAGTCACATCTATACAACAGTCAAAAGCAATTAAACTTATTTAGAAGAAGGACCAATTAACCCTTTATGAATTCATAAAATATCTAAAATGTGAGCTCTGGGGGTAGAAAACAGATTTTGAACTTAAGGTCTGTTTTTCTACTCCTTTTATTCACCTTTTTTTTTCTTGCTCTATTGTGTCAAAATTGTGACCCCCACCCCTCCTTCTGGACAATGAGGCCCTCTGGTTTGTGTGTCTCTGTGTTGGAGGGAGGGGGAGAAAGACTGAGGGAGTCTGGTGCAGGGTCGCGGGTGAAAGGCGGCGCTGATCCCAGCGGAGCACCGGGGTCGCGGTGGCAGTCCGGGAGGGGGTGGCCTCTGATGGCGGCGGTTGTTTTAATAAAGACGTCAAATGTGACAAAGACGAGCCTGACACCCTCAGCATCCCATACAGCATGCTCTCCGCCGCTGTCACCCCCAGCGCTCCTATCTTTGGCATTCATGCCACTTCTCTTGTTAAGTGAACTTATTTCAATCTGCTTTTCACAGTGCTGTGGGTCAGTGCCGTGTGTCATCGCTTGATGTGCGTGTCCACATTATTGTCAAGGCAGCGTTTGAATCTCTGCATCGATGCAAGAAAAGGCTTACGGTTAGTATTTTAAAAAGATGAGCCCAAATGAGGCTCAGAAGCAGAAATGAGCCTGGATGAGATTAGCATAGTTTCATATTTTTTCCAGCTATCCATACCATCTGGAGTGCTACTTAGGTGCAAAGTCCAGGACTAGATAGAAATATTTGCATATTTATGTTGCAACTTCACTGATTTTGCACCCAGAAGTCCTTCATTTCAGAATTTCAGTGGGATTCAAACAGTTGCACTTTCATTTGTTTTTGGCTCTGAAGCAAAGTTTGCAAATGAACATTTGTTTTCTTCCTATTGATGTTAAATCTGTATTTCCAGCCAGTGGTGCAGGTTGCTCTGGCTAATCATAGGTGTCATGACTCTAATTATGTCAGCCACAGTAAAGAACAATTTAGTTGCCAGTAGGGCTGGGCCATTAATCAATAAAATCGATAAATCGAATTTTCCATTTCTGGAGATTTATTTTTATGAAATTTGGGATTTTTTTCCTTAGTTAGTTAGCAGCGGACTTAGCCCTCCCTCCACACCAGAACGGTGCTTGTCTGACAGATTTACAGTAAAGTGAGCCGTCACTCACGCCTGGGATTAAGCTGCACGTAGAACTGCGGTGAGAAACGCTGCCCTCTACGAGATGCAGACGCAAACTTCAGCCCACAAAGTCGTTAAGAGACGACCAACATCAGGGGAATTATTACCCCAGTGGATCCTGTATAAGGATCCTGATGGAAAGAGATTATGGATGCAGTTGTGTTGCATATTTCTATGCAAGATATGAAGTCATTTATACGATGGAAAAAGCTGGCATTCATATATTCATATAATTTATATGAATGAATGAATGAATGCCAGCTAAAAGAAAAATAAACAATGTCAGTGATCTGGAAAGCAGGACGGGAATTGCGGTACAAAATAAATGTTTTTAATAAGTTTAATTATGTTTTTTGAGAAGAAAAGAAAAAAAATCGATTAAAATCGGAAACCGGATTTGGTTAGAAAAAATTGGAGATTTTATTTTATCTGGCAAGCTCTAGTTGCCAGATAGAGGAAGATATGATCATAGTTTCCAGAGCTTTATGTGAATCATTGAAAAAAGTCATGGTTTGAGTCATAGTAAAATACTGCAGGTGTCACCTGACACATCTTACAGGTGTTATGTCAAGATCTACTGGTACTTATAAAAAAGAAATTGCACAGTAATATTTGGCTTCAGATAACAGTGAGGTAAGCAGGGGTGTTAAATTGAATCATTTCTACTATGCATCGAGATGCGGAAGTGGACGATTCTGATGCAGCTGCAGAACATAATCGACTATTATGATGTAATGTGTATTTTCTGTGCGGCTGATCTAGCTGCTAAAATAGCTTGGCAGATCTGAAGCTGAAACATTCACTTAGGAAAACTGTAAAACTAAGTTAACATACAGAAAATACGCCAGTAACTCCCTGGAAATACACTCACTGCAAGATTACACATGGAAATCTATAAAAACCGATAAGTTAGCTTAAGGCTATCATCTATGAAAAACTATATTGGCAAGCTAGCAGTTAGCATCCGCTAATGGACTAAAGGTATTTAAACAACTTTGTCCAGCAGCAAATGTTTAACTTAACATTATTCTTTGTGTCCAATTACAAACTGACTGGAATATTTACAGGAAAATGTTTTCTGGCCATAAAGGAGAACTTGAAAAACGTCTTGACATTTTGTCTGAATTGACTACAGAAAGACTGAACGGACAAAACACACTTTTCATAATAATGTCACATTATAGTAATATTTCTTGATTTTCATTCATAATAGTAATAGTGTTCATAATAATAGTTCATAACAATCTGACTCCTTGTATTTATTAATGAGAAAAGTAGCAATAAACAGTGATAAAGAAAACTGAGGATGAAAGACATCGTGAAGCATCGCGATGCATTGCTCAACCGATAGATAATCGAATCGTGAGACCAGTGAAGATGCTCAGCCTTAGAGGAACGCAGTTGAGTGCAAAATGTTAATCTATCTTTCTTTTCTCTCACCAGATTTTTGGACTAGTACTCATTCACGTCCTCTGGCTGGATAATCCTCCTCCTCTCTTCCTTGTCAGAGCTCCTTGTCTTGGCCTTCAGGGGGCACCAGCATGAGCCAGGAGACGCTGGAGTCTGGTAACAAACACTCTATGAGCAGCTGCGTGAAGTGAGTGAGTTGAAATGCTTGAACGAGGGTAGGAAAAGAGAAATGTGTGTGTTCCAGATGGAGACTGTGCCCAGGATGTGGCTGACTTTAGCTGGGATGACTACCTGGAGGAGACTGGAGCCGTTTCTGTGCCCCATCACGCTTTTAAACATGTGGGTGACAACTAAAACATCTGACACACACCTCTGGATAAGTTTAGTTATTATTGGCTATTTATAAGTAATAACCAAGCTTCTTTGTAAAGGTAAAGCGCTGTTTCTACCAACAGGTCCAGGGTGGTATTGGAGGGGTCAGTACGCAGTTTTTGTATTTCCACATAAAATAAAACAGGAAATTTTTCCAAATATTTCTGAACCAACACATCCTACCTTTTTGGGAACTTTTCGATGGGGTCCCAATCTAAACAATCCAACCCAAAAGCATGGTAATAACTATATCCTATAACATATGTCATCACTTCCTGTGTGACTCGGCATGAAGAACAAAGCGGGAAAAGCGGCATATTTAAATGTACCGCAATTTTTGTCTTGTTTAAAAAGACATGCCGAAAAGTGAGAACACAATCTGCTGGATGTCCACTATTCTCCTCCTTTGTTTCTGTCACGTTCTTCATTATAATTTAAGAAAGGTGTCATGCTGCTATGACGTCACTCTATGACATAGCTGATGCATCCAATGTTATCTGGCTGATGCACCAGGTAAGGTTACAATTGGTTGTGGAAACGCAGATCAGGGTTTACCAAACCGAAGCACTCAAATAAATGGAAAGTAGCTAATTAACGAACTTGTCTTGATTTGTTTTTTTGCACTCCAAATAATTTAGTGTATATCTGACTCTATCTCAGGTGGACCAGGGCCTGCAGACGGGACTGACCCCTGGCATGAAGCTGGAGGTATGTGTGCGCTCAGAGGCCGACAACCCGTACTGGGTGGCCAACATAATTACAACGTGTGGCCAGCTGCTGCTGCTGCGCTACGAAGGATACCAGGATGACCGCCGTGCAGACTTCTGGTGTGACATCATGACAGCAGACCTCCACCCTTTGGGCTGGAGCCGGCAGCACGGCAAAACCATTAGGCCCCCTGAGGGTGAGTAAGAACTGTTATCTAGTAGATGGCAAGAACTGATTTGCTAACTGGAATCATTTCATTTTTTTCATTCATGCATATGTTGCAAATGAAGATACCATAGATTGTAAAAGAATATGGTGGCAGTCCTACTCTAAATACATACATACTAAATGCCTTGAAGTGCAGTACCAGCTATGACCACTATGTGCTGAGTACTGGACTCCAATGGACTTCTGTCAACTTCTTCATTAAGGACCATGTTAATAAATTATTATGTCATTTTCAATTTTTTTCTCCCTCTGATCCATAAGCGATTTATTTAAATAATTCTATATTGATTAAATATTTATCCTTAACAATCTACACTAATCAGGTTTAGGTTTATACACTCCAGCTCCACCCGAAGACCAAGACAATTATGGTACAATGCTAAATTTGAGGCTCATTTTTAATCCAAAGTTTTTTGTGGTCTACGGGTGAATTTAAACTAAACATTTGTACTATTGCTCGACTCTCCTCAGCAACAACACTGGGACAAAAAAACACTGGGATTCCTCATCTGATCTTTTAGCTTAATGAAGCACAGATTTATCTGAAAGTGGATGAGCTACGTGCTGAAGCATTATTTTCTGTCCTTTGTATTTTAAATGAATGGTGACCTATTAGCACTACCTTTTTAGGTGCGTTTACTTGTTGACACAACAATACATCACAAAACAAAACACCAGAGCAAGTCAAATGCTAGATCGGAGCTAAAAATCAGCATCCAGGTGGCAGCTAAGTGAGAAATGGAGAAAAGAAAAGAACATGTGGTCTTGAGGACCACCTGGGTGTTTGGTTGATAATCTAAACACACACACTGTGTGTGAATCTTCCACCTCAGGTGTGCGTGAGAAGCATCAAGACTGGGAGGCTCTGCTGGAAAAGGCCTTGGCTGAGGAGTGCAGCGCTCCTGCCAGCCTGCTGGAATTGGTAAGACAGGGGAGCGGAGCAGCTGTCCATCTAAGTACTGGGAAGAAGCTTGCATTCTTGGAGGGGCGTTGAATTATTTTTTAAAGTCTCTGTTGGTGCCTAGAATGATCACCCTGACTGCAGACTTGATTAAACCAAATAACCCAGTAAAAATACTGTTAAGGGGGCCAAACTAAATCAGAATTGACCTGTTATTGTTCAAGCTTGGAGGCATGTTCAACAAAAACAGCTTACGTGACCCTAAGATTTACATTTCAAAAGGTTAGAATATCCACTGAAATAAGTTTTAACCTGAACAGTCACTTTTTCTCCACCATGAAGTGTGTGAAGGAAAAAGAAAGGCACCATGCTTGTGTTTACACCATCAAGGCTGTGCTGTCAAAAGCAACTTGGATGTAGGAACAGCCTGTGAAATTCTTCAGAGCTATTAGTTAGCTTTCAGCCTCTTAGTCATGCAACGCATTCTCTCCAGTACAAATTCCTCTCCTTGCTGAGGCGTGTGTGTGTGCGCTCAGCTTCTCATTTACCACCTCTCACGCTCCCTCCAGCCCCAGCGTGGTAGAGACCCAGTGGAGCTGCTGTGTTCTGGCTGCTATGTGGAGCTCCAGGACAACGCTGACCCAGGGCTGGCCTGGGCTGCTGAGGTGGAAGAAAACGTTGGAGGAAGGCTGAAACTGCGGCTGGTAGGCACAGAGGGCCTTCCAGACACGCCCGCAACCCTCTGGCTCTTTTATCTCCACTCACGCCTACACCCACCCGGCTGGGCCAAAGAGCACGGCTGCACCCTTAGGCCTCCTTCAGGTCAGTGGTACCGACACGGGTCAAAGCTTTATACGGAGAGGAAAAAGGATACAGGAACAATAGATTTCTAGGTCTACTGGCAAAAGAAGCATGAATAATAGTTAGGATGTAGGGACACATGGCAAAGTTGAAGAATTCGCATGAATGCATGTTCGAGCATGTTCTAGCATGTGTTATAAATCTTTTCTCTCTCTGACAAGATACAAGAGACTCAATTTATAAATGTGACAGCATCCCACTACACCTAGAAATTTGTTTTTAGTGTCTGTAAAGTCTGTAATCTGTAAATGGGAATCTTCTTAATGCATTTAAAACCTTATAAATTTTAATACTGTAGTTTATTAAATTCGCTTATATATGATGTTAATGACTGTCATTAAAGGCTGTTTTGCGCACACACACACACACACACACACATGTCAAACAGTGCCCCAGTCACCAGGAAGTGAGGCTTCTTCAGCTGATTTTTATATGTATTTGTTTGCATCAGACCTGTTGACCCTGCGGACTGAAGAGGAGTGGGAGGAGGTGAGACAGAGGATCAGTGACCTTCCTGAGGATGACTCTCTAACTGCAGAGTTTGCTAAGGTACGGTGCTCTCTTGGTTCTTTTTGATTTTAACACCTTATTTTATTTAACAGTTATGATTTGATAAGCACAGACTGAGAAAAGAATCTGTAGATATCCAAGAATTTAAAGAAATATTTAACTTTTAGTGGGGTTATGTGAAATATTTACGAGTATCTTAGCTGGTGTGCTCTTTGCTTTGTTAGATACGGAGAAATGAAGGATCCCTGCAAGAGAACTGGGCTTTTGAACATGACTAGCTGTACATGAGTTTTTCTTGTGTTTAACAGAATCCACCTGCCATTGCTGCTCATTGTTTTAAGGAAGGGATGAAACTAGAAGCTGTTGACCCTGCAGCACCTATTTCCATCAGGCCTGCCACAGTCACCAAGGTAACATAGACTCTCCTTATAAATCAGTTTGCACTAATCTACAATGTTTCTCTCCATGTAGACGAGTACGAGTATTTTCCTTAGTTGTTAATATTTTCAGATTTATTACCAAATGATCATTGATTTGTTAATATGGAATAAAATGCTGACTTTCACCCCACAGGACCAAAGATTTTTACTACATGATAAGCTTGAATTAATCTTCAGTGTGATTTAGAGACACTAATGGTTAATTTGACCATGTTTAAGTCATCTAAATTGATCTTTTCTACTCATTAGGTGTTTAATGAGAAGTCCTTCCTTGTGATGATGGATAACCTTTGTGGTACTGAGGAGTCAGAGGGTGCAGGACGGTCCTTTCTGTGTCACAGAGACAGTCCAGGGATCTTTCCTGCTCAGTGGAGTCTTAAAAACGGGCTTCCCCTCAGCCCGCCACCAGGTTTGCTTCATCTCAACTTGATATTAGGAAGTTTGTAACGACACTGGTTGGACTTTTTCATGCTGGCTTTCCTGTTCTCCCAACCCACGGTCATTCCCTCTATTTTCTGTTTCTCATGAACAGGATACCAGGGTTCAGACTTTGACTGGGCTGATTACCTGAAGCAGTGTGAAGCTGAAGCTGCTCCTCAGCATTGCTTTCCAACTGTAAGTCAGCCTCCATTTGGACATCATATCCATTTATATAAAATACTTCAGCCCGTCATCTATAAGCCTTCCAGCAGATGCTGAAAAACGAGTATATTATTATGACTAAACTGTCTTGTGAAGGCTTCATTATTTGCATCCTATTGATAATATGGACTTAATTACATTTAACTAATCTTGACCAGTATATTAACTCTTCCTCTTAATGCCAAATAATGCCACCAAACAGATTATTGTAGCCGAATTAAATAAAATCTTTCTCTTTAGCATGCCGAGGGTAGATCTGTTTATTTTGCCTGCTTTGATAAGAAAACTGCATGAAAGTAACAGCATCCCTGTGAAAACTGTAGCTGCTTAAACTGTGCCCACCCAGTGTTCACACAGCTTGACACGGATGGTTTTGGTGCAGCGAGACACCAGTGCTGCTTCCAGCTGGTGTTGGGAGTCACATAGTGAGCACTGCTTCGATCAAAGAATCATTTAGCTGCAGCTCTTTTTACTTTCAAGAATATATGGCTCTCATTTAACTGTCCACTACAGAAATGTTTGCTCAGCAACATGCCCGTCATAAAAGACAAAATGTGGGGAAAATGAATCACATTCTTGTGACTGACAGCTTGATGGAATAGCAGTGATGAGAACGAGTTCGTAGAGTGTGACAAGGCTGTAAGCAGGTGACCCGTGCTGACTTTCTCCAGAGGCTGATTATGTTTTGTTTTCAGAGTGATAGATTTCAGCCAACACAGCCAGTGCCCCCTTTGAAACGGTCTCTTCTGTTTCCCTTCCAGGAGCAGTGTGAGCACAGCTTCAAAGAGGCCATGAAACTTGAGGCCGTCAACCCGCTGTCACCTGAGAACATTCACGTGGCAACAGTCACCAGGGTCAAAGGTCAATGCATGTGGCTTAGTCTGGAAGGTAAGATGTGGAAATGAAAGATGTGTTTGGTTTAGCTGAAGAACGCAGATAAAAGCTAACAAGTTGTATTTCTGTGCATGTTACGCGGACATGCAAAGAAAAAAGCTAAAAGATAAATAAATAAATAATCTTTCTTCTGTTATTTATTTTTACTTGTTTAGTAGAAAAAATTTAGCTTGCGTAGACAAAAATGACAGCATAGCATATTTTATTTTGTTTTTTAAATTCATTAAAATTAAATAAGATTAAAAAAGGAAACTATGCACTGGAGTTGTTGAATGTTTTTCTGTGTAAGAGCATTAATAATAACCTAATTAAGTTTTATTCATAATGAAACTACTTCAAAATCAGAGTTTAAGGTATAACTCTTAATGTCCTACTATGGAGTAATTATACTGCAGATTAGTGTTTAACAGAAGACCATTTAGCAATGACACCTGGATATCCGAAGGCTTAACTTTGGATAGTATGAGAAATCCACTTGATCTAAAATTAAGAACTTCTGTCCAACTGAAAGCTGCACACAGCACCAGAGACAAAGACTTCTTTAAATTTGTGCAAATAAAATCAGAATTCAGCACATATTTCGGTGAAGCTGTGATCATTCCCAGGCTGACAGATGCTGAGACTTAATTAAAATAAATTGTCACACAAAAATGTAAAATTGCATCATAAATTATAGAAATTATTAAATAACAAACCAGGGAATAACTGGAGACTTAAGAATGGGATCGTGTTGGGAAAATCTTTCACAAAACATATTTCGGCCCAGTTCATTTGCACAAGATGGGAATATCTGAATCTGTTATTTGTTGGCTTAGAAAGCAAGATCATAGTACGTTTTATCGATGGATGGATGGATGGATGAAAGGATAAATGGATGGATGGATGGATGGGTGGGTGAAAGGATGGATGGATGGGTGAAAGGATAAATGGATGGATGGATGGATGGGTGAAAGGATAAATGGATAGATGGGTGGGTGGGTGGATGGGTGAACGGATAAATGGATAGATGGATGGATGGATGG
>JBAMHW010000003.1:33522571-33545024 GCA_037177495.1 Rhadinocentrus ornatus
GGTGAAAGGATAAATGGATAGATGGGTGGGTGGGTGGATGGGTGAACGGATAAATGGATAGATGGATGGATGGATGGATGGATGGATGGATGGGTGAAAGGATAAATGGATAGATGGATGGATGGATGGATGGGTAAGTGGATAAAAGGATGGATGGATGGATGGGTGAAAGGATAAATGGATGGATGGAGGGATAAATGGATTGATGGGTGAGTGGATAAATGGATGGATGGATAGATGGGGAGTGGATTAATGGATGGATGGAGGAATTGATTGATGGAGGGATGGATAAATGGATGGATGGATGGATGGATGGATGGATTGGTGAATGATAAATGGATGGCGGGATCGATAAATGAATGGATGGATGAATGGATAGGTGATAGGATAAATGAATGGATAGAGGAATGGATGGATGGAGGGATGGACAAATGGATGGATGGATAAATGGATGGACAAATGGATGGATTGGTGAAAGGATAAATGGATGGCGGGATGGATGGATAAATGGATGGATGGAGGGGCAGACTATGTGACGCGTCAAAATTAATGTAATACAAAGGGTGTCCACCAGAGGGCAGAAGACAAGAATCAGATTGCCCAAAACCTTGTACACAAAGTTTTTGTTTTACCATAAAGTGATTTAAGAAGTTTTAGAATTTGAATCAAATATCAAAGATATAACATTAGAGGGTTGAACTAATAGAATATTAAAAACATAAATTAAAAAATCAAAAATGTACTGAAAGAGCAGAAAATAAAAAGGTGATAGGTCCACCTGATATTGTTCAGGGTGGTTATGGCAGAAGGTTTTTCCAGGCCAGTGGAACTTTGTAAGGTCTACCTGAAGGTAGCAACTAAAGAGTCGGTGGGAGGGGTCCTTGATGATCAGAGTGACTTTCCTGGTCACTGAGCTGCTCTACAGGTCTGACAAAGGTGTTTGGAGTGAGCTGATTATTATAAAGTATGAACATGCTAACATTTAAACATTTTTAACCCGCATTGTACAATCCTTCTGTAGGATTGTTGTTTGTGTTCCATTGTGATCTGGCATTGTCGTTTTTCAACTCTGGTGTTGAACAAACTTTGTCTAAAGTTGACAAATAAATTTTAACAACTGTCTGTATGACAGCTAAAAGGCTGAAACTTGAGAGATGCAGATCAACCGAAAGAGGGAATGTGACTTCATTCATTCCCAGAAATGATTTGCATGGGAGGGGCCCCTGACTAAACTTTATAATCACATCTTAAAGCTATGAAAAACTATAAAAGACAATGTTGGTAAAGTCCTATGGCAGTGTCAATGGTTAATTTTTCTGGTTTATGGTTCTGAAAATAAACATTTGAAGTTATAAATGTAGACCTTAATCCCAATATTTGTTGAACTCTTCATCTGAATCTTAAGCAACACATAGTCCTTCCTAATTCCTCTCTGTTCTCATTTCTAAAAAAGATAAACTATTTAATTCACTTTGTTGATATAATTTATTTTTCTTTATATTTGTAAAGGCAAGTATGTTGATATGTGTGATACGTCTCCGTCTTTTTACAAACAATAGAGTTTTTATTAAATAAATAAATCTGTTCAGTCAGCATATATCCCTCATTAGTTGATAAACTACCTTTTTGAAGCCTCTAATAACAGAGAACCTGAAGGCACCGTGCTTGACTGTTGGGTAGCAGCCAAGGCAGTGCGTTTATTCATAACGCACTTTAAAAACAACAAAGTTGACCAAAGCGCTAGAACGTGCAACATAAAATTAAAATAAAATAAAGAGCCCATGAAATACATTAAAAGTTTAAAATGCAGTTGAAATCAACTAAAATCAGACCAAGATGTCAACATATGCTGTGCCAAAGTAAACCAATGGGTTTTAAGAGGAGAATTAAAAACCAGATACTGATGTACAAAGGCAGCTCGTTCCACGGTTTCGGCCCGGTCCCCTCTGAGCTGGGGACACTCAGGAGGAGTGAGACCACCTCCTGAGACCAGAGCAGGAAGGTGTAAGGGGATAGAGAAGCTCGGAGAGGTACAGCGGGGCAGCACCATTCAAACAATTAAAAGCAAGTTAAAGCAATTTAAAATGTTTTACAGTATCAAGGTGAAGGGGTGGCCGTGTCTTTTCCAGCTGCTCCAGCTGCATGCGTTGGGCATGCCAGTGTAAAAATTCAGCTTGTAATGCTTCTGCTGCAGCTCACTTGGTATTTGGAGCAATTCTCTAATAGTTGTGTGTCTGTCTTTGTAGGTCTGAAGCAGCCAATGCCAGAGCTGATCGTTCATGTGGATTCCCTCGACATCTTCCCTGTCAGCTGGTGTGAGACAAACGGCTACCCACTGGTCTACCCCATCAAGCCCTCAGGTATACCGCATGAGTCATCACAGTAGATTCTCATTATCTTGACACAACTTCATTGATTAGACTGATACTAAAACGCTGACTAACATAACACCGTCATTATTTTATCCTGACCTCAGAATAACAGGCAGTATTGTAGAAATTAGTCCTTTTTTTTTCTTGTTTTTCAGTTGAAAAAGAAAGAAAAATTGCTGTTGTGCAGCCAGAGAAACAGTGAGTATAAGAAAAGGGATAGGGTATTGATTGTTTTTTCACTCTTCATGTGAATCAGGCCCAGCAATGTTTCAAGGTTTGATTTAGTTTTCATCACTTCACAGCAGGACATCACCCGACGCTGTCAAACAGCAGATGGCAAACCAATCTGAGATGGGTAAGTAGCTCTGCTGTGTTCAGTAATACTGGTTTACTTCATGCTCGTAGCCTGATTTGGAATTGTTTAAACTCTTGCAGGGCAGGGGAACGGGAAATACTGCTGTCCCAAGATCTACTTCAACCACCGTTGTTTCTCAGGCCCTTATCTTAACAAGGGACGCATTGCCGAGCTTCCTCAGTTCATCGGCCCTGGAAACTGTGTCCTCGTGCTCAAAGAGGTGAGAAGTCTTATCCAGTTGTTTACTTGAAGAGTAACACAATCCTTAAACATGAGTGTAAAGCGCCATGGTGATCACTGACCTGCGCTGCTAATGGCTACATGGCAATTAGGTCAGCCCCTCACTAAAGACACACCTGATGCAGTATATCCTAACAGCCACTGAATGGAAATTGCATTCATGGCTTCTAAAGAATCAATTGTACACTTTGAGGAACCTTAAATCTTTTCCATATCGTCAAAGGTTGATGCTCGATAGGATGTGGGAAGTTCTTTTCCTTCATACTCACTGATTCTCATCAAGATGTTTGCAGCTGAGAAAATTTGTCCAGATGTGCGACTTTCCCAGCTTTTAACTTCCTCTCGGCTTCATTTGTTGACTCAATCACAGTGAAGAAAGGTGGCTAAAGCCTGGAGAGGGTGTCACATTAAACTGCCCCCTCCCAGTCTCAATGCAGCTCAGTAATATCGAGCCCTGTTAAAGGAAGCAGTTAGGACTTTCTTTTACGTAAGTGTAGCATGCTAGCAAGATGGCACAGCACACAAAACAATGGACAGTAATATTAGTTGTTACCCACCTACCTAATATTGTTGCAGCCACTATAACCATACTTGAGTATCCATACATCTCAACAGATGTAGCTCCTGCCTAGTAGATACTATTCTGCAGACGTTGGTACCAAATGTGATTGCATGAGGAGCAGTCGGTGCTGTGGCACTCGTTCACAGATTGACAATTAATTCTAGACTATGTTCCATACATTAGTGGAAAGTTCAAGAAGGACTTGGGGATGGAAACATGGGTGAATTGCGTACGCAGGACAAGCTTGAGTGGAATGCCCTGTCTCAGCAGTCAGTCTCTGAGGGCTTGTTAAGAGTTTGGACTTCCAGATGCACATTATAAAAATTCTGTTCACAGCAGGTGTTAAAAGATGTGAATAAATCTTGAATTTATCAGAATGAAAAATTGACTGAAGTTAGTATGCTGAACAAAAACTCTAAACATCACCAGCTTTGTCATTGGGAGCATGTTGAGAGGCTTGAGTTGGCATGTAATGCGGAGAACTGCAGGACTGCAACCACAGCTAGACTGTTGTCTTGTAAATGTTCAGCTAGATCTTTAAATATTCACTTAAGAACTACAACAACAAACAGACATGTTGAAAAATAGACACCAATAAATTATATGAATTAATAAGCAGTTTCATAGATAACTTAAGTGACTTGATTTTCTATGTTAAGGCGCATCAATGAATTTATTAAGGAATAAGATTTAATCCTCCAACCTGCGGATGAGTCTTTGATGTCACACTTCTGTTCACACTTTGTACCCAGGTATTGACTCTGCTGATAAACTCTGCTTACAAGCCCAGCCGAGTGCTGAGAGAGCTGCAGCTGGATCAGGAGAGCCGCTGGCAAGGCTATGGAGAGATACTCAAAGCCAAGTGAGGAGAAACACCTTTTAACCAAACGCTCAGACTACTCACCTCTTAGAAAGCCTGCTGGAATAGTACAAGTGTTCACAGCTGGCCTGTTTGAGGACACATGCTGGATAGAAAATGTACTTGAAGCTAAAATAGAACCAGTATCTCGAAAATAAAACTGCTGTTGCAATTTTGTGTGCGTTGAAGAACTAAGACACATTTTTCTTTTTGTTTTTCAACATTGCTTTTCTTAAAATGTCAGATACAAAGGGAAGAGTTACCGGGCCACAGTGGAAATTGTCCGCACTGCAGATCGTGTGGCAGACTTCTGCAGGAAAACCTGCATTAAGTTGGAGTGCTGCCCAAACCTGTTTGGACCTCGCATGGTTCTGGAGCGCTGTTCAGAGAACTGCTCTGTCCTCACAAAGACCAAATACAGTAGGTGCTTTTGCAGACTTGTACACAGAGGATGCGTCACATAACCAAGATTGACTGTTTTTCTTTCTGAAAGTACAACATGTTCATTTTTAAAGCTGAAGAAGTCTGTGTTCTTGATTCTAAAAGTAATTAGACCAGTTTATTTATGACCACATTTTAAACAACAGACCAACATGCTTTAAAACAAGAGCGCACGCAAAACGACATAATTAACTAAATTTGGAAACTTAGTCTGATCTAAAACACAAGGAGTTAAAAAGGTTTTGTAAACAAGTGCATTAAACCTGTTAATTGCTCCCTCAGACAGCCATATTTTTCATTCATGCTGCTCATAAGTTGATATAATCATTGAGCTCGTAGAAGCTCTGAGGTGTTCAAGTAATCAAGATAAAATATGACATTTTCTCATTTTAGGTAACTTAATAAGTAGGAATAGTTGGTGGAAAGAGTGTCAACATTGGGAAAGCAGTTTTCCTGAAAGAAAGAGTTTATTGCAGCCGTTCTACAGTGCTGGAGGATGAAACTCATGAAATGTTATAGCAACTAATCATTAACTGTTATCTCTGTTATCTCTCTTTTACTAAACCCTTAATTTTCCACTGAAATCTTCTAAGATTAGAAGTTGTAGAATGAATTGGATTAATTTCCGTCTGTGGCAGTAATGCATTACTGTCCACAAGCCATCCTCCATGCAACATTTCACAGCAGATATGTTGTGCTTCTGCCAGCATATTACTATGGAAAGAAGAAGAGTAAACGTGTTGGCCGTCCACCAGGGGGCCACACCAATCTGGAGAGTGGTGTAAAGAGGAGAGGGAGAAGAAGAAAGAGGAGGAAGCAGCTCTTTGTGCATAAGAAGAGACGTTCCTCAGCCTCAGTGGACAACACACCTGCTGGATCTCCACAGGTACCAAACACATGGATTCCCTTCATCAACCATGACATTAAGTTATAGTAGAATGTGTGTAAACTGGCTGTTGTCCTTATCTCCGTCCTGTAGGGAAGTGGAGAGGAAGAAGATTTGGATGAAGATGACTCCCTGAGCGAGGACTCTGGCTCAGAGGTTCAGGACGATCTTCAGGATGATTCTGAGCAGTCAGTCGGGAAATCTCAGCCCACCACACCATCGCCCTCCCCACCCGCAACACCCAGACCCTCGCGCAGGCGTCGGAAACCCCGCTCACCTTCTTTCTCTGATGATGAGAACCGCCCCCCTTTACCCAAAGTAATGAAAACTGCAAGTGAAGACTGCAAAGTATTTTTAATACATGTATCTGCAATTAATATGGAGAGAGTTTGAAAAAATCGCTTAATAATCTTCTCTCCTTCAGTCTTATTTAGGTAATCGTCCTTCTCCTTTATCCACTTGATCCATTTTAATCACATTTTCATGCTGCGTTATCACCCTGCGTTATTGAAACAAAATCTTCTCTTACAGCTGTTTAACTCTTTCAAAAGCTTTCAAGATGAAATTTGAAGGTCTGATACCTTTCCCAGCATGAGCTGTAAGCAAAGTGTAAGATCTGAGTCTGACTCTGACTTTGTGTCTCTATAGACTTCAAAAGTTGAACCGCCTCAGAAGCTTTGTTTGGACACCAGCCCACTGGAGTGGAGTGTGTCTGATGTAGTTCGCTTCATCAGGACCACTGACTGTGCACCTCTTGCAAGAATTTTCTTGGATCAGGTAAAAAAAAAACACATCAGCAGACTGACTGGTCGTAGAAAACTCTGTTAATTGCAGTTTGTTTATTTTGATTATTGTGTATTTGCTATTAGATATCAGAACAACTCAACAAATCTAGACTGTTAGATACCACGCAGTGTATAATTACTGACGTGAACTTGTGTGTTTGTAGGAAATTGATGGACAAGCACTGCTGCTGCTGAATCTCCCAACAGTGCAGGAGTGCATGGACCTGAAGCTGGGACCGGCCATTAAGCTGTGCCACCACATCGAGCGGGTCAAACTGGCATTTTATCAGCAGTTTGCTACGTAGTTGATGGAGAAAAAAACACGGGACATGGCTTCATCCTGTTCTGCGTAATAATCCTGTTAAAATTTGGAAGATGTATTGTACAGTTTGGACTTTTAAAACACTGGACCTCCTTAAGAATCCACTCAGACGTGTGGATCTAAGAAAGGAGAAAATGTTTTCTGATCCTTGGGGTTGGGGAAGGCGCTAAGAAGAAGGTCAAAAACATTTCAGGTACTCTTTTGGAGTGGAACGGAGGAGAATTCAGGGCACTTTGATAGCACAAAAACATTTAAAATTAGACAAATTTAAGTGTTGGAAAACATTGGCTTCTAGCTATATTTGAGTTTTGCTTGGACTTAACCTTGTCCTTCTGAGTTTATGAGTCTCCTGCTGGTCTATCCATTCACAATTCCCAGCCTGCCTTTCCATATCAGAATGGAAATGTGCTGAATCAAAGCCTTTTAGATGCCATACATTACCCAAAAAGAAACATCTTTCCAGTTCTTAATCTGGTGATGTCACTAAAGTATAGTTTCTTTGAAAAGGTGTTTCATCTTTTTTGTCATTTAGATGTAAGCACTATAAAAAGAACAGTTTTTCAAACTGGAGAAAACCCAGCTGTACTCTAGAATAACACATTAGAAACCTTATATGGTCTCTTTTTGCAAGAGCCAAGAGGCTTTCTGCTCATCAGTTGAGTGAAGATAAAGAATTGTTTTCTCAAAATCAAGCATCACAATCAATACTGATGCCATAGATGGTAGCTTCTAAAAATAATAAAGGTATTCTTATTCTAATTCAGAAAATATTGAAAAATTAAGATTTGAACGAATAGTTTTGACACATTGCAGGTAATTTAGTTCAATTTTGACCATTTAACATACCCAGATAACAGAAAATCCTAAATTAAAATACTCCAAATGAAATTACGGTTTGCTCATTTTTATAAAGAAACTAAATTGTTATTGTCCTCCTAAAATAGCTTAAAACTGTTTAATGAGGGTTCTGTAATGCAAGCACAAGCAAAACCGTGCACTGTATGATGGTATACATTGGTGCGTGTTTGTATATAGTGTACATAGTGAAATACTTTTTGCTGCAACAGGGTGACTTGGATGTAAAATATATTGAGGAACTGTCTGTATAAGCAATGTGTAAATGTTCAAACTAGACAGTATATTTGCACAACATAGGCCTAAACTATATGGTGTATAATTTTTAAAAAGATGGAAAAAAAATCTGCCACAAATTGAGTCACCTCATATCAGCAGGGCAGATTGAACAGATGATTGGTTGTTTTAAATATCTTTAATTTTTTTTCCCAGTTTGTAATTTCATGTAGTGATTTACTGTTTCTGCTTGCTTTTTGTGAGAAAAACCTCGGTTGTTTTGCTATTTTGCTTGTGATTTACTGTTTTTCGAAACAACTGAACAAATTTATTTGTTGTTTGAATATTTTTTCTGCTATTTAAAAAAGTGCGCTGCAATAAAGACAATGAACCGACTACTAGTCGTGTGTTGCACGTTTCCCAGCACGTAGTGCGTGCTTACGTCATGGTCACATGACCCAACTTCTGTCAACATGAGTGGGCACTGCTGGAGAAACGGGAACCGACAACTGCGATTTATCGTTTAATTTTATTTTCCAATAAATTTTAGTTGTTTTTTTTTTCTTTTTTGGGGAGAAACGTCATAAGAGACTGGTGCACGTGGCGTTTTTAATATTAGAGAAAATTCAATTGTGCTAGCCTAGCTTTAGCCTAATGCTACTGAGCAGTTTGCTATGCTTAGAGGTTAGCGAGGTGAGGAATTGCAGTTTCTGAGTCACTGGACCTCTTTTCATTGTGGATGTTTATCGATAAAAACGTGTCGTTACAAGCTGACTCGTACTGCAACACGTTTAAAATGAGTTCTATCATTGTTCCGTCTGTTTAACCAGCTACAAGCAGACGTCTGCTGGTGTTTAGATGTTGCAGCTCGGTTTTGAATTGTGGAGACGGAGATACACAATACGTCCTTGCAACTTCTTCAAACAGTTACTTCTCCAATCATAAAGCAGCGATGGCCGTTTGGATGTGTGAAGCAGGAGAATGAGTTCAAGCTTGCGTGAGAGAAGATGCCACCATCTTTCACCGAAGACTGTCCTGCTTAACGTACCGATAAGTTGACCAACAACTACCGAAGATAATTGACTGAGAAACCATTGCTGTCGGCTTTCGTTAGTTAGCTTTCATGGCTGCAGTAAGTGGTGGCAACCTGCTCGGAGAGGTGGCCCGGGCAGGTCCAGGAGGAGCGGGTTTGCCAGCAGCATCTGTTACAAACACATCGGCGTCCTCCAGCCCAACGCCAGGTACTGATAACCGGGGCTGCGAGAATGGCGCCTTGATGGACTCCTTTGGGATCTTCCTCCAGGGTCTTCTGGCTGTGATGGCTTTCAGCACGCTGATGTGTGAGTATGGGCAGATATCTGACACGAGATGCTGATAAGCGCGTGCATTGTCAATAGCGCCACTGAATTAATCAAATGCCATATTCATCTAAGCTGACAGAACTAAATAAATGATGGCACTAATAAAAATAAATGCATTTCAGTTCACTGTGATGCTGCTCCGACATATTTCACGTGTCAGGAGTTGTGTGTGGTTGTTAAGCTTGTATATTTCCAGTCACTCTTGTGGACAAAACCAAATATATTTCCCTTAAAGTCTGTCTTCTGTTATTGTAGACAGATTTTTCTATACCAATGTAAAGAGTCCAGAGTCCTTATCATAAATAATCTCTCCCATAGAAGACATTGCTTTGCACTCTTTCAAAAAAAAATATTTTTCTTCCCACATTAGTCTTCATCACTGTGTAATATACTTTTACAGTGACTAGTTTTCCCAAAACCTCAAGCAAAGAACAGAAGGCTGCTTTGCACTTCTGCAGCTTTGATTTGACCAATCACCTATTTGAACAGAAAGAAGAGGCACAAAAGTAATGTAGTAGTTTCTTGTATCGAAGGAAAATTGTGTTTTCTTACTATTAATGCATGTAAACTTCTTACTGTATTCCTCGCTTGATATTCAAGTTTTCTTTTTTAATCCATATCTTGCTAATGTTGCTATAGTCAGACAAGCTAAATTACATTTAGATAGACTGGTTAACAGCCACAGAAAGGTTTTTTGTTTTGTCTCAGCAGTCTCACTCTTGAGGAATGTTAAGGGTTTTTTTTGTTGTTGTTTTTGTACGAGGCAGCTGTCTGTTCAGAGGGAATAGACTGACGTTTCCACTTGCATTCACACCACATTCAGCTGTACACAGGGTGTATTTAGTCTGAAGTCACACTTGTGCTGTGAGCAGAAACTGAGGTCATAAGTTGCTGGATCATGTCGCGCATGAGAACACAACGCCCTCAATGTTTGGCCGAAGACATTTTCTACAAATTTACAAAGATGAAATTGTTTAATATCCAGCTGAGGTTTCGTGTTTTTTTGTTTTTTTTTACAGAACTGTCTTACATTTAAAAAAAAAGATCAGGGAGGGGGGGCAAGAAAACAAGTGGCTTTTGTGAAGAGAAGCAGGGGCCTAATTTGTGTAGGTCATCTCACTGCTGTCAGAGCGTTCTTTTATAAAACCCCTCACACTTTTACATAAAAGGTTAGTAAAAAAAAATCTGGTTAGAATATATAAACTTCTGTCCAACTTTGTGAAGGCACATTTTCTTGTTTCCTGTTAATTTAAAGGGGAGCTGAAGTCAGTGGTTTAAGTTAAACATTTTGCAACTGCTCCGTGGATGTTGGGTCAGGTGTTGGTTTATAGTTTGAGCTGGAGAACGTGATGGTCTGTGACAAGTAGCGTCTTTTTGCCTAGATCTTGTTCTCCAACAACATATGCTCTGTGGATGTAAGTTGTGTCTTCCCTTTGCATGTAAAACTTAGAGATTGATCTGTAGTAATACCCCACAGTCTGTTTTTATTTTTTTTTATTTTTTTTACACCTCCTTTTCTACAGTAAAACGCTTCAGGGAACCCAAACATGAGAGGAGGCCTTGGAGGATCTGGTATGTCAACTGAGAGGAAAACAATAGATTTCTGAGCAGAAGAATCATTGAAAGCAGCATATCTATAACTTTACAGGTTCCTAGACACCTCAAAACAGGCCATTGGGATGCTTTTCATCCACTTTGCTAATGTCTACCTGTCGGACCTCACGGAGGAGGATCCCTGCTCATTGTAAGTATTTGACTGTTCTCCTCAAAGTGCTCAATTATGTATACTACAAAAATCACCAAGAGAAATGACGATTAACTAGTCTTGTACCTCGTACCGCCACATTTAATCATATTCGGTTTTCTTTGTGCACAGATACCTCATTAACTTCCTGTTAGATGCCTCCCTGGGCATGTTGCTGATCTATGCAGGGGTAAGAGCCGTCAGTGCTGTTGTAGAGTGGAGACAGTGGGAGTCTCTTCGGTTTGGAGAATATGGTGAGGATCAGAAGGGGCGACAACAAATTCCTGAAATACTTGTGATGTCCAGTGGAGGGCAGTAGGCGACATCAGTACTACAATGCTGCTGTGTAATTTCCTACACTGAAGTAACTTTTTTGTGCCATGTGTAGTATATCGATCACCAAATCAATAATATCCTGCGATGTTTGTCACTCTTATGAATATATAAGCATATTTCACTGCCATTGTTTACACGGTTGTGTCTCATGTACGTGTGTAGGGGAGCCAGTGCAATGCACAGCATGGCTGGGCCAGTGTATCCTCTACATCCTCATCATGATGTTTGAGAAAGTCCTTATCATGTTGGTCCTCCTCATCCCCCAGTGGAAAAAGGTAAGAAAAATTAACAATTATGTGATTAGGTAACATATGAAGTCACTGTTTTCTTGTTCAAGCTGAGATCAATATGAGGACTCTCTTTAGAAGCACTTCTCTTTTTCACTTCCTGTTTTGCTTTGTCTGCTCTTATCACTTGTCTTTGATTCACCAGTAGCTCTTGTGTGTTGTGGTAGGTTTAGATGAAAATAAAATGCATGTAAATGTTTATGTAGATACTAATAAACTGCGTATGTACAGTAAGTTAACGCCTCAAAAGATGTTACTACCTGCCCCACGGCAGAGAGAGCTGCGAATCCTAACCATTAGACCCACAGGGAATGCTGGCATTGATAATTTATTTATGATATTGGGTCGGGTTTCTGGTTTCTTACAGTGGTTGAAGTATCTCATCTTACCACTGTTAACCTTGAGTGGGCTGGAGAAGCATTGCTAGGAAAATAACAAGGGATTCTCTAATTCCTGTAGTACATATACTAGAGAAATGGAGATCCTGGGGGAAACGTCAATGGATTTGTATTTATCAAAAGTTATGTTTCCTTAATATGTAATGCAAGTAAAAATGGGTTTGTTTCCAACTTTTAAGTCAGGGGTTTCCAGGCCAACGAATAAAATGGTTTTTATGAAATGATGCTGCATGGAGTTGTGGTGATTAGCACTGCAGCCACACAACAAGACGGTCCAGGTTCAAGCTATAGCTGGTGGGAGGTTCAGGGGAGGTGGCCTTTATGTGTGGAGTTTGCATGTTCTCTCCGTGGCTTTTCTCTCACCGTCCATAGATATGCATGTTAGGTTAATTGGTCACTTTAAATTCACCCTAGGAGTAAGTGAGAGCACGAGCGGTGGTTTGTCTCTCTATGTTGGCCCTGTAATGGACTGGCGACCTGTCCAGGTGAACCCTGCCTCTCACCTGTTAATTGCCGGAATAGGCTCCAGCTCCCCGTGACCCTTATTGGACTAATCGGTACAGGAAATTGTATGAATAAAGTGTATGAATAAAAAAATGTGTATAATCTTATCTTAGGTGGCCTATATACGGATCTATATGTGGGTCGGCAATTTTAGCAGGGGTGGGTGCGAGCAGGATTGAAAAAAATCCTCCAGAGCCATCTTTGGTCCTCGAGGGCCGTAATCCTGCAGGTTTTAGATGTCCCTCTGATCTAACACACAGGATTCAAATTAAATTGCTTGTGATCAAGTTCTGCCCAAGCATGTTGACCCATCAGCCTGATTTAGGTGTGCTGCAGCAGGAAACATTTAAAGCCAACACGACTGCGGCCCATCGAGGACAGAATCAAACTTAAAACTTAAGAGCAAGAGCGCCCAATCATATGCACTATACTCTGATGCATGTAAAAACCAATGCTTTTGTAAAGGTTTTTTCCTGGGAAACTAAACAAAATGAGGTAAATGGCTCTAAGTCTATGTGCACATACTGTTAACGGGTCACTAGTCCATCATTGGAGTTGATATATGCGTCAACAAGCTGCTGAAACTGGCTGTAACACTTTCACTGTGCTTAGTGTAGTGCGGTCTGCATGCTTTACTTTCCTTTCTTTAATGCTGTCAGTGGATGCAGCATTGTGTCTGCCACTTATTTTTGTTGTATGTTTGTCACAGCTGGCTCTCCTCAACCCCATAAAGAATCCTGAACTGGAACTGGCCATTGTCGTGCTCATCGTTCCCTTCTTCGTCAATGTAAGTCTGGTGTTACTGTAGTCATTTTCACACAAACACCAAAGATTTTCAGGAGAAAGTGTGGACGTTTGGTCAACTCATTTTTTTCCCCCCCATACAAGTGCATTACAGCAGGAGGATTTCTGCTAGAGATGTGAAGGAGGAGGTGTGGGCTGTCAAGGGTGTGCAGGAAGCTGTACATATGCAGAAATGGCTGTTTTTACAGCACATTGAGAATAACAAATAAAGACCTTTATTGTGTTAATTTGAGTTCTGCGTGTATCTGTGCATATCTACGAAAACGGGAACAGATCAGAAAGAAGTATACAGGTTCTCACATGCCACTGCTCTCCAGAATATTTCAGTACAATGCATGTGTTAAAACAGCCTGTGTTTTTTCTCGTGGCCCTCTAGCTTCTGATACAAAACCAATCCTGTATTCAGATCCAACCCCCCCCCCCCCCAACACACACACACTTTTTCATATCATAGCCATTGTCTTGTGATATGGATATTGGATAAATTTTCCAAATTTCAATGTCTTTGTTTGATTTAGGCCCTCATGTTCTGGGTGGTAGACAATTTCCTAATGAAAAAGCACAGAACAAAAGCAAAGCTTGAGGAGAGAGAAGAGGACTCGCGTGGGAACAGCAAGGTGCGCTACAGAAGAGCTCTTTCCCACGATGACTCTGAATCAGAGGTGAGTCTTATTAGAAATATGACATTAAAAAAGACCCCATGAAACAGCTCACTTAGTGCAAATTGCTTCCAGATTTTTATGTTTGTCCTATGAAGCTAAACTGGTACTAAAGCAGATTGATCATCTCCATTGGATAACCATGAAGCACCCTCTGTTCTACAATAGGTCTGTTTAAGCTTTTGGTGTGTACCAAGAATTTCACTGCATGCAAAAAGAATTAGAATTTTACTACTACACATGCAGAGAAAGCCATTTACACTGTACTTGGGCCATGTGGCTCCTGTGTCTAGTGGGTGGATATTTGACCAAACATTTAAGCATGTTTAAAACAGAGTTTTATTTTGAGTATTGGATTTCATGTCAGTAAATGTCATGATTTAGATTATAAGACAGAACCACAAGGGAATTTTCAGGTATTTTAATATAAGAATGCTTAAATAATAAGCTTCATGAAGGGTTACTTGACTTCCTGTCTGTGAAATTCAGAGATGAAGCTTTTATTTTGCAGAGGTGAGAGTGGCCACAAGCCAGCTGTAGGTCGAGGTAATTATTGGCAGTGATGGCCAATCAGCTCTTAGCTTGTAAACAAGAATTGAACCCATCCACGAATCGCGTCTCATGGCTGTGCTGAAGTCCCGCCGACCACAACCAAGAGTTGACCAATCAGAGGACTCTCCTCGTTCTTCGCTAGCAGACGTGGAGGAAATGCCATGTTTTTGTAGTGTTTGTAATGTTCTTGCAATTAAAATAAATATATAAATAACCATCTGCTGCATGAATAAAGAAAGACAGCAAACGAAAAACAGTTTTACATTGTTGTCACGATATTTTACTTTTGTTAACATGTACAGTAAACATGTTACTAATCTCATTTAACCTTTTTATAACTAATTTATTATTATAACTTTAAATTAATCTATTATTACTTTAATAAAGTCGATATAAAAGTAAGAGTTGCTCAGCTAGAAAAATCCGATGTTTTTCTTTAAAGTCTGCTAGCGAGGAGAGTCCTCTGATTGGTCAATTCTTGGTTGTGGTCGGCGGGACTTCAGAACAGCCACGAGACGCGATTCGTGGATGGGTTCAATTCTTGGCTACAAGCTAAGCTGACTCGTGGGGGGACAGGATCTAGTTGTGTCATGTGTGAGCCGTATGGTGTAGTAAGAGGTAGCGGGCAGATTTGTGCATGGTCGTGCAGCCGCAGTGTGAATGTTATTAGTGAGACAGGTCAAATGAAGTGTATTTAACAAGATAATAAACAAGCAGTAGCGATTCACATACCACATGTCAAAAATTGGTTGTACGATTCTTTTTAAGGTCATAGGGAGGTATGTGAACTATGTGGGCCAGTGGCGCAATGGATAACGCGTCTGACTACGGATCAGAAGATTCTAGGTTCGACTCCTGGCTGGCTCGTCTTTTATGTTTTTTCCTCAATTTTTTTTCTCTTTCCATATTTGGATGTCATAGTGAAAGTAAAGCATGAGTTTTCTAGTCACTATCTTAATTAAATTTATTAAATAAGCTGTTGTAAGTGACAACTGTGGGATAATAACTTAATTTTGGTGTTTGTTAGAGTCTACTTGCTACTTTTCCTCTAGTATCGGTTACTTGCTTTCTTGTGAATTTGGTATCAAATTGAAGATCCAGGAGGAACTGGTAATTAAACTAATTTCTGTAGTTGTTTTCATATTGCATTTAGCATTCAGGTGAGGATCAGCCTGTAGCTGGATCTGCAACCACTTGGCAAGATTAGTCAAATGTGTCAATGCAACTTTAATGTTGTTGGAGTCAGAAAGGGTCATAACTGCTAGATCATTAAAGATAACCAGCTTTACAAACATAAATTGTGGTGTTTGGTCTCTTTTCAGTTGAAGGATGATACTGAACTATATTATGGCAAAAATAAAGGATAAAGTGTTTTGAAGCATGGTCCATACCAGTAGATCTTATTTCCTATGAGTCAATGATTTGTGGGCACTATTTACTGTTTGTTAACCACCAGAGATGACACACTTGCTACAAGACCAACTCTGTGTTCAGCCATGATTGTGTTACCAGAAATAGACCGGTTGCTAATGGCTCCTGCAAAAACTTAAGGGCATACACAGGCAATAATTTAGCCTCAGAAGTCATGGTCATTCAGAAGCTCCTGACAGTATATCATACATAACCAGCTTTAGTTAATATGCAAATGGTTCTTTCATTCATTCATCCATTTTCTCTATTTCTCCTCCCTGTTTTTTAGATCCTTTTCTCAGCAGATGATGAAATGGATGAGTCAGATGAAGACGATGTCCGCCGACTCACCGGTCTAAAGATGGTGAAGAAGAAAAAGCTTCGCATGGGGATCCCTGTTTGACCTGCGTGCCTAGCTTTACCACTATGATCGGCTCCTCAAGTAGCTCTCACCTCTCCATAGGTTACCCCCAAACCTCTGAAAACACATTATACTGTCCTGAAATTCCATTTTCTGTTGACTCCTGAAGGATGACTGCAAAAAGCATGTCTGAACTTGAACTTTAAAACGTGTTTTTTTGCAGTTGACCAGGATCTTTGCATTACTGTTGCATGTGGACCCAGCACTCATGGGATTACTGTTGTCTTTAGAGAGGGAGGAAATAAAAAATCCCATCATGACTAACATTATACTGGTAAAGCATTATCCATTACATTAAACATTATACTGTAATGTAAGCATCACAGAAACAATTAACACTGGTTTACTGATTGAACGTAAGTCATAAATTGTATGCGTACTCAGACCAAGAGCACTTATCAAACGTTAGTGGAGCCAAATATCATGCCAGCGACTCTGCTTATGGATTAGCTTTGACACCATAATGCTCTAAAGTACTCGTATTCCTGATTTAGACTTCATATAAACTTTGTCGTTTTGTCTTCTCATGTAGATGTCCCACCATAGCCTTTGGTGTGGACTGTGTGGGTGAGAGGATGTGTACATTTGGACTTCCTTGACTCACAGAGGAGCATTTTGTCACTAATGACGCAGCTCTAACACTTTGCAGCACAGTTACACACTTTACTGTATATCTTGTATGTAATATTACTTTTGTGAAAGGGAACATTTTTGCAGTGATTTTCCATTTTTGTCCGACCAGATAGCAGATTTCTCTTTTCAGCTAATGGACTGGAAACAACATGCCTCAGCATCCTTCTAACGTCCGCTCGCCCAGCGTTTTCTGTCTGAGTCTCACTTTGTCTGGGACTGCTTTACTCACGGTTTTTTGATGTAATGTTTTTGTATTTGAATGTTTTTTCCCAGTTATTTTTGTGTTTCAGACCAAAAAGGTGACTATGCTTGTCCCCAAAGTGTTCTTCATTCCTTCGCTCAAACTGAAAGAGTTGATTTGGGAACCATTTCTTGCACAAATTCCCACATCTTTCATCTTTCCTTTTGTTTTGTGTGACTTTTGTTTTCCAGTAATGTGCCTGAGTGACCAGCAGGTGTTTTGTTTGCCTTTAGTTTGGTAGGTTTTGTTTCCTTATAACTGATTAAAGCAGAGCTCCAGATCTTCAGGCATGAAGCAACATTCAGCAGGCTCTGATGTTAAGAATGTGACTTGCTTAGACCTTTCAACTGTAAAACTGAGTTTGGACCAGACTGCGGTGAGGGACGGTGTGTGTTTTTGTGTGCATGCCAGTGTATATATACAGTATACCTGGTGCAGAATACGTGTGTATCTTGTTGAAGTGACTGCTGGTCCTGTTTGAAAGTAAATGGAGTGACATAAAATGTGACGACTACGGTGCTGGTCATGTTTTCACTCGGATGTTTTTGGCATGCTGGCAAGGAATAAAGGGGGAAACTGCAGAACCTTGCAGCAGCTCAACCAGAACAACGAGGGCTTGCAGTGTTTTGCAAGGTTTAAACTACTAGATGATTTAAAATTGAAGTGATGGGGAAATAATCATAAGTGATTTTCAAATAAAAAGTGATACACTAACTCCGTGGATTCATTTTCTCTGTAAAATCAGATTTATTTGACTGGGGATTTACAGAACTTCTGTTATTGCTGAATTTACATGTTCTTGAGTAACTGCATGTAGAAAATGGCACCAGTTGGTCCAAATATGATGTGAATTTGGGGCTTTAGTTCATATTTACCATTCGAGGCAGCATATTTTCTATTAAAACACTGAAATTCTACTGTGGTTATGTGCTCAGATTTGCACAAGCTGCCTACACCGTCGATCAACAACGCACAAACATCTGTTTTGTACACGCCAAGTACTCACTGTTCTGACAAACATGTGATTTGCTGTATCTTGTGCTGATACAGAAATAGTAGAAACCACTGATGAAGCTTTAAACACAGGCTGGGATACGGTAGTTTCAGATATTAAAGGTACCTGTAAGATGTATTTACCTAGTCAGGGTTGGTAAACATGCACAAGAAGGTGCGTATTGTCTTGGACATTTGCACTAACATATAATTGAGTCATAAAGAAGGTAATTAAGTAAATAATAGATTAAGTTGGATTAAAGTATCTAAAGTAACTTCAATTTCAGGTTCTTGTTTATGTTGACACCCCACTACATTTTAGGTTGTACCTTCTACTATTTAACAGATAATTATTAATAATTAACGGATCTCATGCTTTCAAAATGCCTGAGTGTTAATGAAGCACAGATACAGATACCTGGATTGGGTACCGGCCCGATATTATGAGCATGTATTCATGCTTGGTAACAAAAAAGTCCAATACTTTGCTAAAAAAAATCACTGGTAAAATTAAAAAGCCTAAAAGCAAAAATTACTTTCCGTGTCAAGGAATTGCTTCCATGTCGTTGTCTTTATTATTTAAAACGGTGAGTCAGTTTGACCGTCATCTCACAGCTAGTGACTTTATTTGGAATTATGCTGCCATGTATGACTAATGATGTACCAGTTTAAAATTAATTTTAACAAATTTACATAACCTCAGTTAAATAAATAACAAATTAGCACAAACAAAAAAAGTTTATCCAAACAACATAATTAAATTGATTTGATGATGGGTCATTTTTACTCCCCTAACATGACAGCTGGACAAGTTTGCCAGCTCTCTTCTTGGCTCAGCCCTCATTTGGTTGCTTCATGTGTTAACTGTCTGGAAATGCTTTTTTACAAGCTCAGAAAGGAATTCTTTCTGGCTTAAATCAAGTTTTGCATTGGTCAGGCAGAGTCCCAACCTCTGGAGCTGCAGAGAGGTGTTGCTGGGTTGTGGACACTCTTGATGGTTCACATTAGTGCCAAGTTGCATTTGTGTCTAGAATTATCAGCTGTTGGCTTGAAAGCTGATGGGAGACCCATTCCAGCTCTACCATCCCTCACGTCACTCCTAATAATACATACTGACAACAGGCAGGAGTGAGACCAATGGTAGGGGGTCTCACTTAACTGGGTGCAGACCATGACTATATATACTGTCAGGCTTGCTCAGAGATCAAGGCATACAACCATCAACTGCACCAGAAAGACAAGTCTGTGGAATATTTACCCTAATTTTAAACTATGTCACAGGTATGTTACATCATAAGTTGTCTTGATTGTGTTTTATATTTGAAAAAAGGTTTTGGCTTGACCATCCTTTATTTTTGTGCCTCTCTTGACAAGCCAGGCGAGGTGAAAAAGAAGAAACGCCCACCGATTAAGGAGGAAGACCTGAAAGGAGCTCGCAGTAAACTGGGCCTGAAGGGCGAGGCCAAGAGTAAGACCTATGAGGTCATGGTGGAGTGTGGTGAGTAAAGTCTGCTATTAATGTTGAGTAATGCCTCGGGAAGACTAAATGTTTTTTCAATTTTCCATGTTTGTTGTTCACAGAGAATTTTTTTGTACATATGCTTTTTCAAAATTAATTAAAGAGACTGGAATTTGTTGGAAAGCTTTGATGATAACGTAATAATATTCTTACAAACATTATTAAATGTAAAAAGAAGTTCCCTGACCGGGAATCGAACCCGGGCCGCGGCGGTGAGAGCGCCGAATCCTAACCACTAGACCACCAGGGAGAACCATGAGTAGATGGTGACCTATAAATGATAACAATATGTACATGGGCACATTTTTGCTGAGTGCCTGCAACAGCTTTTCTAAACAGTCAAAGCGTCAAAACATGAACCATATCAGCGCGTCACAGCAGTTGCAAGCTAACTAGCATAGCAATGTAACGCACCACCAACTCATTTAACTTGTGTTATGCATGTGTATTAGTGCGGCACATAAACTGTCTCTAAACAGTTAAACTGTTTGCCTTCAATGTAGTACTTTTATATGTAACTGGTACTTTCAGAGCACGTACCAGGTTGTTTTTCATGTGAACTCAACTGACCGCAGTCAAGAGAGCCGTCATTCACCAGCCGACACTCGCAGCTAAAATTTAGTTGCGCATAAACACCAGGCAGGTATTACTGTAGGTCTAGGTATGGAAACCGTAAAGGGACAAAAAGGTTCTATTTTGCTAAAATGCCGAGTAATGTTAATATTCCAATGACTGCACACGAAGAAATAGATAAAGTTATTACTGGAAATAAACTTTGCTCGTTATAGATGATATTAATAATAACTCAATAATTTTAGATAAATATTTTCTACATGTTTTATAAATATAGGACAATTACTGAACTAATCAACTTAAGTGACATTTATTAACCTTTTTAATTGATTGAAATTATTACTTCATACTGAAAACACATTAACACCAAGGGCAAAAGTTAGATGAAAGCCATTTTGGTATGAATTCACAGGCTAAACACGTTTTAATAACATATAGTACGAGCAGGCCTTCATATTGATGTTTCTTTTGATTTTTGTTCAGAGCTACATCAGGAGACTCCAGTGTCAAAGTTTGATGATTTACTGTACATTACAGAAGCCATAATACGGTCATGTAAACTTCACTGTACAACTCAAACAGTCTTTCTTTGATGCGTGTTACTGAAAGTTTTCTCTGGATTCTGGTTCAAGATAATGTCATGTATCTTCACTATGAAGGGCCAAATATTTTACTGTACAGTTTTTGAGAAATTGGAGGATAATGTGTACTCATATGTCATTTAACAACTGTACTGTAAAGGCCATAAACTCATTTTTGGATGAGTAAAACAAGAAAATTAAAGGTATTGCAGAATATTACAGGCATCTCTACTATCAGGGGCAAAAGACTTTACTGTACAGTTAAAAAAATAAATAAAAATGCTTACCTGGTTAAGAAATAACCTTGCCTTGCCCAAGTGTTGGCTGGTGAATGACCGCGGTCTCAACTGTGATACAGCAAACCGTTGTACGCCAACGCAGCGTTTCCATATGTACAATATTATCATATGCTCATTATGAGCTTTGTCTATGAAATTAGTTTAACACAGTAAGCATCAAAATAAAAAAGCCAACAACAATTCTCTGCAGCTTAGTAAGTCAAACATGTGTTTTACTATATCAGGCTTCTCCTTGAAGATGATCAGCCACTGGATTTGAGGACCCATTTCTCAAGTTTGTTTTTGTGTTTAGAGCGAATGGGGAAGGTGGCCCCATCAGTGTTTAGCGGCGTGAGGACAGGGACAGAGACGGTCCTCACCAAACCTGATCCAGCCAAAGATCCTGCAGCCAGTGTCTTCAACAAGTAGTCACTGTACAACAAGAAGAGAAATAGCACTGCAGAACTACTCACTAGAATCCTTTGTTTTGTTTTGTTTTAATTAATCAAAATGTGTGTGGTTAAAGTGGAATAAAGGAGGTTCTAGTCATGTATTTTGATATTACTGTTGTGCATGCTGTGCTATGCTATTTTGTTTTTGTATCTGTCCATTTTTCCTAATAAATGATTTTCCTTGTGTTAAAATACCATGTTCTTGTATTTGTCTGTAATAAACAGGATACTGGGTTTACAATAATGGACTCAGCCTCCAATTTAATTGATCATTTTACTTTGGGTAAACATGAGTGGCTGAATGTCCTGCAGGTTTTTAGCATAAAGTTTTTCCTATTTTGTGTGATTGGTCAGTTGTCATTTGGAAAAATTTGATTAAATAGAAAAAAATTACACTAATAGTACTTTATTGCAGAAAGGCTTTTAATGTACATAAAAATATATTAATAAAAGTGTCTTTAATCTCAAAATAAGAGGTTTTTCTACCTGAACAAGATACAAACTCTAAAAATTACAACCAGTCGCAAACTCACTCACAAATCCATTAAGTCAACATAACCCGTTTACTGTACCGAGAGATAAATAAAAACGCTCTCCTGATTTCCTAAAAACCTTTTAAGCTAAAAAAGGTTTCTTTCAGAAAATCCTGAGTAAAAACTTCAGTGAGTTGGTCAGACTGTTGTTTCCTTGGAGTACACAAAGCACATGTAGATTGGTTGAGCAAACTCCCATGTCCCCTCAAAGACCCTGACGAGAGTGTAGAGCTGGTCCACTGTTCCACGACCGGGACGAAAACCACACTGCTCCTCCTCAA
>JBAMHW010000003.1:33547463-33560141 GCA_037177495.1 Rhadinocentrus ornatus
TTCTAAATATTGGCTCAATTATTTCTTTAAACTTAGAAACTGATGCATCAGTTAGTGTTCTTCTAAACTGTGTTTTCCTTGTAGGAACATTATAGTTATTGTGAATAAGCCTGAATGTGATAAGATAATGATTAGAGAGGCTGGGGTTGAGGCGGAGGACTTTTAACTGATTTACCTCTTCACCATAGGTTAACACTAGGTCCAGTATATGGTTGTGCTTGTGGGTAGGCTCATTTAATCTGGGTGTAGTGATGGACTCAGATCTAAACTTTGAAAAACACATTAAGGGAATCACAAAGTCAGCCTACAATGACCTTAAGAATATATGAAGGTTAAAAGATCTGATGTCTCCGCAGGACCTGAAAAAACTAGTCCAGGCTTTCATCTTTAGTCGACTTGATTATTGTGACGGTGTTTTTACAGGTTCTTCCTAAAAAAATCAATTAGTCACCTGCAGCTTATTCAGAACTCTGCTGCTCGAGTCCTCACTAAGACCAAGAAAGTGGATCACATCAGTCCAGCTCTGAGGTCTTTACACTGGCTGCCGGTCCATTAGAGGATAGACTTTAAAGTTCTGCTGCTGGTCTATAAAGCTCTGAATGGCTTAAGATCAAAATACATCAGCAGCCTCTTGAGCCATTATGAACCTACCAGAATCCTCAGGTCATCTGGATCATGTTTCCTATCAGTTCCCAGAGTCAGAACCAGACATGGAGAAGCTGCATTTAGCTTCTATGCACCAAATATCTGGAAAAAACTCCCAGAAAGCCTCAGATCAGCTGAAACACTCAGTTTATTTAAATCCAGGTTGAAGACCCACCTGGTCTCTGCTGCATTTCACTAGTTTTTGTTTAGAAGTCCTAATCTGCATCTGTTTCTTTTAAGCTTAAATTTTAAACTTGATATTGTTTATAACACTGTTTTTATCTAATGTTCTTTCTTTTTCCTCTATCTTTTGTTTTAATTTTAAATTATGCTTCTTATTTCCTGATGTTTCAATGTCTCTGTTAAGCACATTGACTCACACTGTATTTGAATTGTTCTATACAAATAAACTTGCCTTGCCTTTTTTTTTATCATTTGTGGAAACAGATCGTGGCAAACATCTATGAGCCGCAGGGCCTTTCTTATGTTGATGCCCACGCCACCTTCCTCTCCAATGAGCTGCTCCCCCTGGTGGAGAAAACAGTCACTGAGAAAAAGGTACTTGGTCCAGAGGATCATCTGTTGGTCTAGCTTGCACAATTTAATGCAATTTAACGCGTATTTGTCCACTTGTCAGGCACACATCAGTTTCTCCCCAACAATGGAACAGCAGAGGAAGTGCCCAGGTTGTGATGGAACGCTCATTGATGGAGATTTTATCATTAAGTATGACGTGAAGCGAGAGACGAGCATTGGGGAAATTCAGGTCAGCTGTCATAAAAAAATTCAGAGCCACATCATTATGTGTTCACTTTGATGAATATTTAGATAGTTTATTTAGATAAAATAATTATAGTTCTGACTGATTGCATATTGATTTCTGTAATTCTTTGATCATTTTCCCCTCAGATTGCCAATGGATACTTTGTGCACTTCTTTTCTCCAGTTGGCCTGCACCGAGTCCCCAAAAATGTTGTGTTTGTTATTGACCGCAGTGGATCAATGAGTGGTCGAAAGATGGAGCAGGTGATAGATTGTTTAGACTGTTGATGTGTTTTTTTTTGTAGCACTGCTCACATGCACACACGTTGATCTCTGGCGTTTTGCAGACACGAGAGGCAATGCTGGTCATCCTTCAGGACCTCTATGAAGACGACTACTTTGCACTGATCCAGTTTGATGACACCATCAGTCACTGGAAGGATTCATTGACCAAAGCAACCAAGGAAAATGTGGCTGAAGCCATGAACTATGTCAGAAATATTAGAGATAATGGAGGTTAATACAAGTGGTGACTATATATTACACTGCATGGCCAAGAAAAAAAAATTATCACTAAAATAAAAGGTCGCATGCTCTAATTTTTCGGCTGGACCGCCTTTAGCTTGATTACGGCAGCATTTGTTGTGGCATTGTTTTGATAAGCTTCTGCAACGTCACAAAGTTTATTTCCATCCAGTGTTGCGTTCATTTTTTACCCAGATCTTGTATTGATGATGGGAGAGTCCAACCACTGTGCAAAACATGCTAAAAATTCTGTTTACTTTCACTAAACGTTTAAGTGATCACTGATCACCAACATTCAGGATGTTTTTTTGATCACATTTCTTCCCGGAAGATGATGGTTCCCCACCATCCTTCCAGTGGTTTATAATGCGTTGGACAGTTCTGAACCCAGTTTTAGTTGTTTCTGCTTCTCCTTAGATGTTTTCTCTGCTTGATGCCAATAATATGACCCTTCTTAAACAGACTAGCATCTTTTTCACTACCATGGCTGTTTAAGAAATCAGAAGCTACTCTTTGTATCAGTTAGGGTTAAATAACTTACCATCTGATAGATGATCACCCATGCGTCCAAAAGGAGACGCCTACCAATTTGTTTAGTAAAATCCAGGTGGGGACTTTTTTTCTTACCCAGACAGTGTATAAAAAAACATTATCTTTACTTCTTAAGTGTAAAAAGCAAAAATGTGATAAAACCAACAACAAATAGCATTTTCATACATAACATTTTTCTAATTGATTTGTATTTTCCATCAAGGTACCGATATAAATGATGCTGTGTTAAGAGGTGTGAACATGCTGATCAAAGACAGACAAGAGAAAAGGCTACTGGAGAGAAGCATTGATATGATTATTTTGCTGACTGATGGGATGCCAGTAAGTGGTACGCAGATTTTGTACATACTATAAGACAGAAGGCATTTTTACACAATTTACTGTATATTTATCATTGTTTGTGTTAAATCTGTGCTTGTGAAGGTGTTACTGACATTCCAACAATCCAGAGGAATGTGAAGTCTGCAATAGGAGGAAATATGTCTCTGTTCTGTCTTGGGTTTGGAAATAATGTGGACTATAATTTCCTGGATGTGATGAGCAAACAAAACAAGGGGCTGACCCGCAGAATCTTTGAAGCTTCAGATGCAGCACTTCAGCTCCAGGTGAAAGTCTTAGCTGTGTTTTATTAAAGCATGTTGCCATGTCGCCATTCCTCTAGAATGATGTATTTGATGTTTCTGATCATTTACATGTTAAAAATGTATGTAATATTATTTATTCAAGGGTTTCTATGAGGAAGTGTCCAGCCCACTGCTCTCAGAGGTGGACATGCAGTATCCTGACAATGCAGTGCACTTCGTGACCACCAGTCACTTCAGTCAGCTGTTTAATGGCTCGGAAATTGTGGTTGCTGGTCAGCTGATGGACAATAACCTGGACAACTTCATAGTGGAAGTGTTTGGCCAGGGGGTGAGAGGAAAAATACTAGAAATTTAAATTGCGATAATGATAATTACTTTATTTAAGGACATGACTTGTTCATTTCTTCTTCTCTGTAGTTTGAAGATGACTTCAAGGTGCAGGGCCAGGCTGGTGTTGTGGACTTGGATGTGATGTATCCAGATGAGAAGTACATCTTTGGAGATTTCACTGAGCGTCTGTGGGCCTACCTCACCATACAGCAGCTGCTGGAAAAAAGGTTAGTAGTGTCATTTCACTTTAACCACTGACTGAAACAAGTCTCATTACATGTTTTTAAACGTATTATATGTTTTATACAAGAGTATTTTTGTTAGACAACTGTTCTTAGTCCTGTCATTTTTAGTTGTTGCAGTCCTTTATTGTTTTTGTTTAATTTATTAATTTATATAGCACCTTTCAAGCACAACTGCAACTCAAAGTGCTTCACACACAGAAAACAGTTTAAAAATGCAGTCAAGCATTACAATAGTCTAAAATATTAAGATTCAAGTCATTTGTGGCAACACATTTATGCTCCTCATCGCAGCAAGATTGGTGAGCCATATGAGAAAGGAAATGCAACAGCAAAGGCTCTGGAAATGTCCCTGCAGTACAACTTTGTCACCCCTCTCACCTCCATGGTGGTCACCAAGCCTGAAACCGAGGACGAAGAAGACGGGCTCCTCATCGCTGACAAAATGACTGAGGGTAACCAAGTAAAACTTTTTTTTTTCTAAACATGAGCAAAAGCTGGAATTCTAGTTTAAAAATGTGATATATCAAACATTTTACCATTTATTTTTATTGACAGAGCAAAGACAGCAAGCAGAAAGACAAGTCGGTAAGTTACACAGCACAAAATTCAATTTTCCTTTTTTGGGATTCAGTAAATTTGGTACATCGATTTATTTTCTGTTTTACTGATTCTGTGTGCAGGATATCAATACGCAAGACCCATATCATACCACGTACCAGCTCCCACATATTTTGGTAAGTAAGCTCAGGAATATTTACTGCACTTTTCCGCCTTTGTATCAGTCTATCAGACGGACTGGTCTCCTGATTTATACAACCTCCTCCATCCTATTCATTATTATCTCTCCACTTTGGTGTCAACTACAGTGGATGGAGATCCTCATTTCATGATAGAGCTCCCTGACAGAAATGATGCTCTGTGCTTCAACATTAACAATCGTCCAGGAACCATTTTTAATCTGGTCAGAGACCCAGAATCAGGTTGGCTCTCTGTTCTATTTATTGTGTCTTTCATGTCCATGAACAACTTCACAACACAGTCCCTACAGTTCTTCTGCCTTAACACGTGAACATGGACCAGTCTTGTTCCTTAGTTCAGTAACCAGTGGTGACTATGTTTATTCAGGTATTTTGGTTAATGGACAGATCATCGGAGACAAGAAGATTCCCCCTGATGGGAAAAAGAACACCTACTTTGGGCGTTTTGGCATCATCCACCAGACATTGGGGGTCAGGCTGGAAGTGAGCACTAAGAGTATTTCATTGTTCCAGGATGGTAAACAGATCAAGCTGCTTTGGTCTGATGTGGCTGCTCTTACAGGACCCAAGTGAGTGATCCCATAAGCCATCTTTTCACAGCAGGAATGCTAGCTAGCTATCCTTGAAGTGTCCTTTTAGCCCAGTGGTTCCCAAACTTTTTTTGCAGTGCCCCCTTTTCATTGACAACAATAATGTCAAAGAGTCAAAGATGTCAAAAAGAAACATACGAAGAAATGTGCCACGAAATAGTTTTTACATTTTTGGCTGCTGCTTCGTAACTACAGTGTCAATGGCAGAAGGAAAGAAAAACTCATCTGCTGTAGTGGGAGATTTTATAAAACCAGGAAACTCTGAAAACTACTTCGGGTGAGTTGAGCTTTTAACAAGACAGATGCTGCTTTAGTAAAACAACTCTGCTTATATGATAGGTGATTAGTTTATTTCTAAAGTAATCAACAGTCTTGTCTTTGTGTTCAGGATGACGAGTCCCCGAGTTGCGTTATTACTTCTTTGGCTTCATACTGTCAGATGCTGATATACAACAGGCTGTGGTCTGTCTTCATTGACCATTACCATTAATTGACCATGACCTGGTCAGGCCTAGGGATGCAAGATATGCCTCATTATACTTTTCTTCTCTTGTTTTTGTTTTTGGTACTTGAAATCTCTGTTCTTGATTTTTCATTGTTTGCCCATTGTTACTTTTACAAATTTGTCCATGTTTTGCTGGCAGTGTGAAAATATAAGTTTTATTTAGCCTTGCTGTGCCCCCCCTGTTATGGCTCTGTCCCCCCCTCAGTTTGGGAACCACTGTTTTAGCCTTTGTTGTTAATCTTGTATGTTTAAATGCACGGTTAAGTCAAACTAGCTTCTAACTCAACTAGCCTACTTAAGTGGATTTATTGTTTCTATATACAAGGATGGGTGGTCCACTAGTTGCTGCAAAGGATGCTTAAGTTGTGCCCATAAAATGGAAATATCGCATCTGCTTCAACTGCAACATTAATTCTAAAGGCATCACAACAACTTTATCTACAATTGTGTGAGACCAAAATGACAGCAGAGGGAACCACGATGGTTATTGCATTACCTGCATGACAAATTCTTAATTTTTATGTTAATTATTGTTAAAACATGTTAGGTTGCTGTTTTTTATTTCTTCTTTTTTTTTTTTTTAATGATGCCCTTTTCAATTTTAAGTCCCACCCAGCAGAGTTTTTTCCCCTCGTGAGTTTACACTGGTAACTTCAACTTTTATTAGGGCAGTCATCTTGTTGGTGGCATGCTCAGAAGCATGATCCTCTCATACCTGTGGTGGTTAACGCTCCTTTCTTCAAAATGTATTCACTAGCAAAATAAACCAACTTAATACTTGAGTACTATGAAAGTTAAGTCCGTATCAGGTTTAAAGATTACTATAACTTTTTTTACATTTTGTTCCAGTGTGGATGTTGTCGTGATCAAAGATCGCAGTCTAACAGTAACTCTGAAGGACTCTGTTAAATTTGTGATCTTGCTGCACAAAGTGTGGGAGAAGCACCCAATTCACCAGGATTATCTGGGTTTCTACACCCTGGACAGTCACCTCCTCTCCTCCTCTGCTCATGGCTTGCTAGGTACAACATGAAAAGAATTGTGTTGTTTTTAAAAATTTTATTTACATTGTTTCCCTACAAAGTATAACTTATAAGGATTGTGCTTCTGAGGAATGAGTAACACGGCTAAATATGTGAGCAGTGCCCCCCATAAATATGGCAAAACCCCCTGTAATATTCTGTTTGTATTCAGAACAATATGGCACCTTTTCCTCATCCTGGTCACATTTAGCTGTGGGATGGGATCCCATTCGGACATGTCGATGGTCAACCAGTGTGTTTGTGTTGGTCCTTGTGGTCTGAATGTCCAAGCTGATCCCACCAGTGTTTGATCGGGGTGCGGCTTGGACTCATGACTCCATCCTCTTCACTCCCAAATTCTGGAGGTGATGATCCTGGCCGTTGTCATGCTGGAGGATGGACTTAGATCCCAGATTCTGGAGACATGGGATCACAATTGTCTCTTCAGATTAATCAGGTGCTGAAAGGAGAATACACATTTGGCACATTTATTGGGGGTCATTACTTACACATTTAGCAGTGTTGCTCATTCCACAGAAGAAGGATCCTTACAAGTTAAACCTCACCGTAATGGTGACTTATCAGACTTTCCAACCATATATTATATAACACCACCTGGTATAATTAATAGGGAGGAAAAAATCTTCATAAACACAAGAATACTCAACAAAACCTGCCTTTAACTCTATTTAAAAACCACTAACAGTGAAGACATGCATAGTAATAACAGTTAAAAGTCAAACTTGAAATCGTCCTCCAGGTCAGTTCTATCATGGGATTGAATATGAGGTGACAGACCTGCGTCCAGGAGAAGTCCCAGAGAAGCCAGACGCCACCATGTATGTGAAAGGACAGGAGCTTAACGTAACCAGGTACATTCAATGCCCCGGATGTGACTCTTTGTTGTGAAATTTGTGTCTAGAGTTTCATTCAGTCTTCACAACATGTTTCTCTGGGTCCACAGAGGCTGGCAGAGAGACTTCAGGACAGATGTGAAAAATGGAATAAATGTTCCCTGCTGGTTCATTCACAGTAACGGATCAGGCCTCATTGATGGAGATGCAACAGACTACATCGTGTCAGGCCTTTTTCAAGCTGTTTAAAACAGTTCATGCCTACCACTACATTAATCTAAATGAATGAGCACATCTTCTTGTAATTAAATCATTAATACTCTCAGAAAGTAGACAAATGAGTCATTTCCGGCATCTTGAAAAGCAGTGAAATGTCCTCAGAGATATTCTCTGTGTATTCTCATGTGTTGTGCAGCCACGCAGCTTTGGTAAAATGTTTTATTTGGTTAGGTTGATAACTAATTATAATTTAATTCTCCCTTGTTTAATTTGTGCATTGCCATTTTAAGTCATTGTATGTTGACAGGGACACACGTTGATCTTTTCATGCTTAATTAGTGAACAGGAATCCCAAACAGTTTCTAAAGAGTGATGAAAATGTTTGTAAAGGTGTGGAAAAGTCTGCTGTAGGACTCCTATACCGCACCATCCTGAAATAAAGTTAATTTGGCTGTAACAAATTGTCAAACTTGATCAGTTTGAAGCACAAAAAGAGATTATATGAGGAAATAAACTTTTTCTTTTTGGAAGAACTTTTACACTGCACGAGTAAAAGCACACTCCTATAAAGCAAGATAAGACAGAATGAACATCATCTTAACAAAGTCTTTCCATTCTTAATCATCACAAACATTCCACCATTAATGATAAAAATGAATAATTTTCAACTAGTTGCATGTGACTGCTCTCAAGTTGCCGATGGGTAACTTCACTTTTCTTATTTGAAACTATGTGGTTTACAGGAGCGTAGAGCTGTCACCCAAATGAAAAACAAAATGGGACTTTATCAGGTTTTAACAAGATGGTTTTATTGTAAAAATGTGAAACTTATAACGTGATAAGTTTTATTGTTAGAATTGTTAGTTATTCCCAAGAGAGATGCACTGACACAGGTATTGAATGCAAAGTTGCAACTGTATCATTGACTTTAATAGAACTTATTTAACGGGTATAACTTAATTTTAATCAGGTTGTTATTTATGCTAATCTTATGCACTTGAATTATGAATTTATTATAATGTCCATTTTTCAATCATACAAGCTTTGATGTCTCTAAAAGTGTCTCTAGTTTAGCTTACTTTTTTCTTATTGTTTAGCTGTTACAATGAATAAAAATGAGTTATTAAGGAAGAATAAAACAAAAACAAAAAATGCATCTCATATCACCTTTATTGATATGACCCTCTAAAACTTCTCATGTAATAAAAGAGAAAAATAGATGGGAAATCTTATTTTAGCCACCATATTGACCTTATATCAGCAATAAACCACCTTTCACTATTGTTTTAGTGTATAGGCAACATGTTGAAGACATAAATAAACAGTTTACTTGTTATAAAGTTGATTAATGATAAAAAAAAAAAGTATGATTTTCAACTAGTTGCACGTGTGGGTAACTTTACTTTTCTTATTTGAAATTTTGTGTCACCCAAATGAAAAACAAAGAGCAAAATATATTTAATGGAGACTATTGTCATCAAGCAGAAACATTTAATTTATTTATGTCAAGGATGAATTTTTCTACTCTGATTTACTGTTGTACACATGAATGTGGGACAGTTATGAGCAACACGGTACGTCACCTGACTGCACGCCTTGAGACAGTGGTTGCATGTGTCTGTATGTGCGTGTTGCTTTTAGTTAACGTGCACCAGTGGTTCTGACTATTGCATAGCAGCCTTCTGAAAACTAAAATTAAAATGATATAGGCTAAATGCACCTCTGGGAGAAGTAAGTTGCTGACATGTAGTCCTGTCTGGTTTAAGGGTGTAACATTAACATCACAGTGTCCTCCAGCTTCACCATTGTTCAGCCTCTCCTTGTTTCAGCCTAGTATGAAGTACAACTTAATCTCATTTGACTGACATTTCTCTGATCTACTGCATGCACAGTCCGCTCATTTAAGGACAAATACGGTTTATATTCAACATTTTTACAATAAAACATGTCACGTTATAACATAATAAGTTTCACGTTTTTCCAGGAAACAATCATATTATAATGTAATAAGATCCCTTTTTTTTTAATTTGGGTGACAGCTCTACGCTTCCAAAGCTTCACAAATTTTCAGACAGGAATTGTAGTTTAGCAAAGACCACGTCCACACCAAGTTCCTGCTGCAAAGAAGGGTAAGAGGTATTTTTCTGAGTAAAGCAAACCTGAAATGAATGAGTGTACGAAAAAGGAAAGCAGGATTTTATGACACGTTACCTCTAATTCACACAGATTTGATCAAACATACTCATTATTGAGTTTATTTTAGTTTTACTGAGTCAAATTAACTCAAGTTTCTTAAACTTTTGCTTTGGTGAGTTTGCATACTTTTTACAACTAAAGCCAACTTGTTAGATTTTACAGTGCATGTTCAGCATTTCCACACAGACACGTCTGTTATTCTTTGTTTTCTTTGGTTGCTGGTGTGTTTTTTCCTATCATGCTGAGTCTTGTGAATAATAGTATACATCTACAGTTGTAAGAACCAGTGTTTCCAGTTAAAAACACACTGAATGTCTGGCAGCGGTACAAAGGTGGGCCAATTAAGTATTTGATAGTCAAGTCAAGTAACAACAATTGTTGTCAATTTTTAGCTCTTAAGTTGGTTTTCTGTGTCAAGATTTCTCTGTGCTCTTAAGACCAGATTACACGAGTGTGTAGACACTTTCTGAAATCCTGAGGAGCTATAAGAGCATCAAAAATTCTAATGAGGATTTCTTATAAATTGTGTATTTATCTAAGAACTTCATACCAGAATGTGGTTAGTAGTCTGTAATTGGGGAAATCACATGCAAATATTCTTGCATTCAGTTTTTTCCTTGATTACATTGCATTGTGTGTTGTGTTCCAGGTGTCTCAAGAAACCCTGGGCACCAGTACAAGAAAGGTGAGGGAGACCAGGGACAGTTGTAACACTTGCAATTGCTCGAACCAGGAAGAAGTTAGGAATCATCTAATTCACTCTGCGCATGTTCAGTTTAGTCCTTAGTCTGCAAGTGAAAAAGTATAGCCTTGAATTTATGAGGGAAAACATCATTCTGAGGTCAGAAAGTAAAAGTAGGTTTAATCTGGTGGAATATGGCTCGAGTTGTAAGCCTACTGACAGAAGCACAGCGTTAAAAGAACTTGACCTTTTTCATTTTCTAAATGACATTAGAATGGATATAATAAGAAGGAAAGAACACATGGAGCTAAAGATGGCATACCCAGCTGAATGACAACTGCTTACTTGGAGTCTAATCAATAATAGTTTAAAAGTTTTAAGGCGGAAATATCGTATCTGCTTCAACTGCAACATTAATTCTAAAGGCATCGCAACAACTTTAACGACAGCAGAAGGAACCACGATTACTATAATTCTTTTTTACACTTCGTTCCAGTGTGGATCTTGTTGTGATCAAAGATCGCAGTCTAACAGTAACTCTGAAGGACTCTGTGAAATTTGTGATCTTGCTACACAAAGTGTGGGAACACGTCTGTTATTCTTTGTTTTCTTTGGTTGCTTGTGTGTGTTTTTTTCATCATGCTGAGTCCTGTGAATAAAAGTATACATCTATAGTTGAAAGAACCAGTATTTCCAGTTAAGAATCCTAAAACAAACACACTGAATGTCTGGCAGCGGTACAGAGGTGGGCCTAGTAAGTATTTGATAGTCAAGTCAAATAACCACAATTGTTGTCAATTTTTAGCTCTAAAGTTGGTTTTCTGTGTCAATATTCTTTCCGTGCTCTTTTTAATTAAGACCAAATTACACTTTAATTCAACACTAGCATGAAAAATACATGAAAGAAGAGGAAAACATAGAATTTGTCTCGCATGCTGTAAGGCTGTTTTTCTTTATCTTTGCAGGCCTGTTGCTTTCTCTGTCTTACTAAAATTAAAATTTACAACATATCTTTTTACCCTACTATTTTTTTCTTTTTCCATCTTCGGTAAATCATCATTCAGCTGCATAGCTTTTGCTCTGTTTGCTTCCTTAGTAAATACAGAGTGAGTCATTAGTTCATGTTTCCAAACATTGCTGTTTCCCAGCCTGGCCTTCTCTTTCATACAAGTCTCACTCTTGCAGACAATTATCCTTTGCCACTCCTATACTAGTGTCTTTGTCTGATTCTGGGAACAAATATCAGTCCACAAACATGAGGAGGCAATGCATGCTTCATATTTTCCAGAAAAAAAGGTTTTGTTAGACACTTTCTGAAATACTGAGGAGGCAACTACCTAGGGATTACCTATGAATTGTGTATTTATCTGAGAACACATCAGAATGTGGTTATTAGTGAGTAATTGGGGAAATCACATGCAAATATTCATGCATTTAGCTTTTTACTTGATTATATTGCATTGTTTTATGTTCCAGGTGTCTCAAGAAACTGTGGGCACCAGAACAATAAAGGTATTCAGATTATATCCGAATGCTTAAAGGCAAATTTTAAAACAACAGAAGTTACATAATCTCACCTAATGTTGATTTTAGAGACATATTTTTACAATTTTTCTTCCACAGAAAAGAAGCACAAACTCTGCAAATGTAAGACACCAATTCTTGACACTGACACAATTTTATTTATGAGACCTGAATGTGATTATCAGAAAAAAACCGAGACCACGGTCAAGATGACTGGTACCTTCTGTCTCATAGCAAGCTTTATTGTTTGCTTTTGCAAAATCAAGTTAAAACTTCTTAGAAAACTCATTGCTTCCAGATGCCACTCGCTTTGCTGTTTCTGGTGTCAAGAGGCAAGTGTTGGTTTTGTCTAGGATTCACTGGAGAGAAAATAAACAAGCTGGCAGGGATTTGTTCATCTGGGTTTTATTTCTCGCTGCATTTGTCAGGATAAGAAACTAAAATTTTCTCATTGCATTGTGTTTACAAACCACTAATCTCCTATGTGGCACAGGCCTGCGATGGACTGGTGACCTGTCCAGGGTGTACCCTGCCTTTCACCTGAAACACTGCTGGGATAGGCTCCAGATAATGAATGAATAATCTCCTATGTGACTCCTGCCACCCAGCACATGGACTGTTTGCCCCCCTGCCCTCTGGGAAGCGCTACAGGAGCCTACGGACAAAAACCACAAGGTTCAGGAAC
>JBAMHW010000003.1:33572852-33583250 GCA_037177495.1 Rhadinocentrus ornatus
TATTTTATTTTATTTTATTTTATTTTATTTTATTTTATTTTATTTTATTTTATTTTATTTTATTTTAGTTTAGTTTATTTTAGTTTATTTTATTTTATTTTTTGTATAAAGGAGTTTTGCTTTTTTATGTTTAATTCACCATAAGCACAAGACCATTATATTGTTAGTTGGCTTCAATAGTTACATTTTGGAAAAAAATCAAATTTTATCGTGAAACCACTTTTGTATTCTGGCAAAAACTGATTGAATTAAAGTTTCTTCACAAATATTTGCTATCATATTTTTTTCTTCCATTTAATGACTCAAAAACACAACATTATGTGTTCGCAGAGCACAATTTTTTAAATAGTAATTCTGCAAATTCTTTACTACCAACAATCAACAACTTATCAAGTTTAATTAACAGCCATGATATTAGAGAATATATCTGAGAAGCTAGATTTTCCTTTTAAGAAAACTAATGATAATAGTGATTCATTCTTTTATTAGCAGCTGTAATAAAACAATTTCTGAAACTAAAAGTATTAAATCTTTCTGAAATAAGACTGTTTTGAGGAGGATGCATTTGCAGTATCATGATTTTTAAAAAAGTTAAAAATGAACATAGAATTTAGAAATGGCTCTCCTGGACGAGCTCTTTGCAAACATGCCTCGGACAGCAGTGCAGTGAGATATTTCTCTAAATGCTTCAGTTTGCCAAATGTTGTCTTACTTCCTCCATTCTGGTCTCACTTTCTTAATCTCTGTCCTCCATCTTCCCCTCCCAGGTCTTCTCTCTCACCCACCCGTCCCTCTACCTTTTGTCCCCGTGTGAATATTTCAAATTGCTGCTGCCGCTGGTGCGTGATGTGGGACACTGAGCGCTCATTGTGTGCACACCGTGTGGGTGCTGCGGTATGCGGCCTCTTGGCGTACGGTGTGTCGTGACAGGCGTGTGGCTGCTGACGCCAGCCGGCCGCCTGCCTGTCTGTCTGTCTGTCGGTTCAGTTACACCTGACCGCCGTTGACATCGCTGCACCCACACAGACACAGATGTACACTGCAGCGCTTGACATGATTCCAGAAAGTTAAGCAATACTGTTTCAGTGATTTGCAGGCACACTTGTCAGAAAACAGAAATGTGATGTTTTGTTTATATTCAGGCAAGTTTGTAAGGTGGCCTCTCTGGTACATGCAGCCATTGTTTATCCTGATTTTGCGCCAGTTTTGTTGCATTTGTTTTAAAAAGGAAAGTGCATTATTGAAACTTTTTTTTATATTTTCCTTGCATGTGCACTGAGCTTTGTAGTGCAGTGGAAGACGGTGATATTGCAGTGCACCTTGGTGTAAACTTCGGTATTTAGTGTGTTCTCTCAGGCTGCCGAGGTGAAAAGTTGAACCCAGTGTTGACCTTCTCTTGAGAGAGGGCTTAGTTCTGAAGTCAGGCACAGGCCAAAGGCACAGGGAGGATATTCTCAAGTTCCTCTTTCCCTCCCTCACATGCTCTGCTTCTCTCTGCCGCCACCCTTCTCTCGCACACGGAAACAATTAGCATCTGTGATAAGATGCTGTACATTTTTCCACCATTCTATCCCACCAGTTTTGTTTGTTTGTTTTTCCATCATGACGAGAGTCTCGTGTCCTCTTGTCACGGCGTTGTTAATCACAGCTCCATCTCATCTAGGTGCGAGGAGTTGGAGAGAGGAGGAAGGAGAAAGAGACTGAGAGGGGCCTAATGTTTATCACTGCAGGGAGTTGAATTCCAGATGTTGAGATAATGAAGAAAATAAGCAAACAATTGTGCAAAAATAGACAAAGCTTAGGGGGGAAAGCAGAAGCAGACTGACAGACGACAGGAGTGATGTTTAGGGCAAAAGTTTTGATTTTGACTCTCAGTGTCAAAGTGTAAAACAGTTCTGAGCTGCCACCTGAAAGCAAAACATCTTTTTATAAGTTTATAAAGCTGCTCATACATGCGAAGATGGACAGCTCTGATATGTCCTTTTGCTCTGCTCGAGAAAAAAAAGCGTTTCCTTCATTAAACTTAGTCTGTTTGTGGGTAAAATCATCTAAAGGTCTACTGAGGAAGATATGCAGATGTTTGAAAATTTGAGCAAAGTGCACGTCCCCTTAAGGGCCAGAGTTTCTAGTCACTGTGTAACGTTTACAAATCTTATCGTGTGTTGCATCATATGCCATGGACCTGCTGATCCACACTCCATTTTGCAACATGACCCAGAATTTAAAACCAAAACTAACGTTGACATCCTCCCAGTCCGGTGGAGCAGCGGAATACACGGCCTAAAGATATGAGCGTTGACAGTAGATGTTGAGTTTAGCTGCACTCCATTCCCCCATCTGTTTTAGTTTTGGAGAGGTTGTGATAACCTCAGCCTGACCCTTGATTGGTCTAATCTCACCCTTATCTTTTCTCACTGGTCAGCTGACAGGACCCGGCGCAGCAATTGGCCGAAGAGGAGGGATTTGTTTAGCATTGTGTTGTTGTTACAGTTACACAGTGAGAAGTTTTGTCTACTGTCTAAACCACAGAAAAGCTTCAAAACAAAAGCAGAAGGAATGTTTAGGCTCACAATTTCAAGAGCCAAACACATTGACTCAATCAGCAATTATACTTAAAACTCTACTGATCCATCTTATCGTGCACAAACATGACTGCATGGCGGTGAATTTTTGTTGGTGTTTCTATTGTACCATAAAGAAACTTGCATCCATACTTACATAAATGAGTTAATTCTGTTAACTTGCAAAGAAAAAATGAAATAAGTGCAGTAACAGCTGAGACACAGCAAGCCGCTGTTCGGTGTAGTAGCTGCTCTGGGCTGCCTGGTTGGAGGGCTTTAGAGTCAGATTAGATCAGAGGGCCACTCTGTTTGTTTGTTTTGATTAGGGAGAGGGCTGCACTCCTGAGGGATACTTCCCGACTATCACACTGCTATCCCTCCCCAGGATTCCCCCTCAGGGCACAGTCAACTGGAGCCCCCCTGACCTCCCTGTCACCCCTTCCTAACCCACGTTAGCCAAGGCATCCGCAGACCCAAAAACTAAATGAAGGAAGACTCGGCTGTGTCTAAGCGTCTGCTGAGTGAAATCACAACCAGACCTGTTCGTTCAGGGGTGTAAGCATTGCCACCCAGGCGGCTGGACCCCTCTAGTCCTGACAAGAGGATCATCCTGGCAGACTGACCTCTCTTTCATCTGCTTGTGTGTCTTAGTTGTTGTTTTCTCGTACCCAGTAGCCCTTCAAGGTGTCAGCTGGGTGAAGAGATCGACTGAAGGTGGTTGCACCAGTGGTTTTGTTCTTCTGTACGTTGTTATGTAGGCTGACCAGATTTAAGTTGGTGAAAAAATACATTTAGAGGGGAGGAGTTTTGTAGTGTTTCATATGTGGCATCGTGACCATGTGGATAGATAGAAATGTGTCCACATTCTAGGCTATGATGAGGAGGCCTACTTTGCACTGATATTTTTACCCTAAATGTATGAAATAATCCTGTGGCATTCAGTCCACTTTCAATGTGGTGGAGTGGATAAATTTTGAAGTGTCTTTCTGTTTGGTGTTTGTCCCTTTATAAAGACACGTAATACATATATATAAAGAAACAAACACAAAAAAAGAACAAAGAAACCTCTGTCTTTTTGCAGAACTGATGTGAGCTTCCAGCTCCTTGCTTTGCACCTAATGCACTGAGCTTTCCATGCATACCAAGATGAAAATGGGAATTTTTCTATTCATCTGTGAATTTGCATTTATGTTCCTGCATTTTTTAGCTTTACTGGACATTGCTCTGAACCTCCTGAACAGTTTCTTCCCCAAGCCGCCAGAGCCATCAGCCCAAAACATGAACCTCGTCTTAATAAGTCTAGCCCATCCCAGGCTATGAGGAGGGGGAGAGTCACACACACTTTCTCTGCAGTTTTTTCAAAGACACAAAACTACGGTGCAGTTGTCTCGTAATTCTGGGTGACGTCGTTAACAGGCAACTCTTTCAGCCCTTTCAGCACTGCAGCTCCCTCCCCATCCTCCCTCTCCTGTTGCTTGTTGTCTGAGAGAGCGGACAACAAAAATAAGCAAGTTTGGGGAATGAAACGCAACCCAAATCCGATGTAAACATATTTGAGGCTGAGATGGAGCAAAATCCTGGACGATTTTCAAATTCCAGCCGGATGCATTTTTGATCTCTTAAAAGGAGGACATGTCCGGATAAAAGAGGACGTTTGGTCACCTTATTGTTACGTAATCATGACTCCTGCTTAAGCTGATGGAAAAAGCATCCAAATTTTGTTGCCTTTAAAAATGAGGATTGGTGGAATTCAAATATCTCATTGAGACTCTTCTCATAGTCGTAAAAGCAAATCATGTTTTCATGTACAAGTAAATAGATTCGGTTGCCCTTTTTTCCACATTTTTACATTTTTTTTTTTTTGCTTTTGTGAAGCATTTTTATGTTAAATGAACACATCTGTCTTTCTAGTGGTTCCCAAACAAACTGTTTTTTTTCATTTTGCTGCCTTTTCAAGCTGGATAAACATCATCAGCCGAAGGCACACACCTTCCCATGCACACACACACCTCTGTTGACCTCTTGTTCATCTCCCACAAGGCCTTGGGCTGAGGCAGGCTGGCACCAGACAGTTATTCAAACCCTCAGGCAGCTTCACAACCAGTCAGAAACAGAGACGTAGTGAGGGAAAAAGAGAGCAGCTGATTATTTACTGATCAACTTGTGTCTCAACGTCAGATGGGGGATGATAGACTTTTTGTTTTGTTTTTAATAAGAAGCAAGGCTGTAATATTTTCGTATACTTCTCAGTAATTTCCTGGTATTGTTTACTGAACTCCCATAAACATTTCTTTAGAAATATATAAATAAAAAACTAAATTTTAAACCAAAGAAACTAATTTGCTTCTTTGACTAATTATTACCTTTGTAGATTTCCTTTTATTCTTTAAACCCATCCCTTTAAAACAACAACAAAAAAATGTTTTCAGCTGTAAATTAATTTTGCATTTAAGATATTTCATTTAATTTTAATCCCTTAAAACAGGAAATAAAAGGCGTGTGGACGCTGTGATTGGATTAAAAGTCGTCTTTGTAAACATTGTGACCCATGTCTTTGACACGCCTCCTTTCCGCTTTTGAAGAAAGTCTCTTCATTACATGAACGGCGAGAGATGAAGGTGTCTTTTTAAGAAAGACCATGGGATGGGGAGGCAGGCTTAGGAGTCTTTGTTAGTCACGTGGGACTGCGTTTTGTGTTGGTTTTGTTCTTCCAAATCCTCCTTGGTTTGTGTTTGTCTCGAGCTCTGCTTTGAGCGATTAGGGATGAAGGTTTGAACAGCTCGGGTAAACGAAGACAGAATTTCACTTCTTTATTGTAGCTTTGAATAGTTTTCCTTTATATCAATACATGAAACTGGTTTGAATATTAGACATGTTTTTGCTTTAAAGAGATGCAACCAAGTGTTTCTGTCACATTACATTTGAGGCTTTAGGCTGTTTTGGATGAATGATGTCAGTAAACTACGCCACCAGAGATGAGCCGTATCACAAGAGGAATCACTAGAAATCCGAGTTGTGCCATTAGACAGAGAGAGAAGCAGGATCTTGAGAGAGAGAAAAGAAAGGAGACACAGAACGGATTGTTCCACAACAGACTGACGGACCTTTTAGCCTTATCTTCCTAAGCTACTCTTACAGAAAACCAAGGAGAGAAGGCAAAAGAATGCCTTGCTCTTTCTCTCCCTGCCATTCCCCATTCTCTCATTTCTCCTGTCTTCTCCCTTACTTCCTCATTTCTTCTTCTTTTGTCCATCAGTCTTTGCCCAGTGTTTCTTGAAAATCCTCTTAACCCCTGAACTCCTTCCATTGTCCCCTCTTCTCTGTATCTTACCTTGATGTTTTAATATCTTGTTTCTCTCCACATCCACCACTATCATAACCCTCTTTAGCTCTTTGGAGCCCTTTGCTCCTAGAGATTATTAAAAGGACGATTTGTAAGACACCTCTGAGTCTTAGCAGCAGCACTTTCTGTAAAATAGATCCCTCTTAACCATCTAGGACTCTCACACTGTATGCATGACAGTTTTTTAGGAGGGGTGCCTGATGCCTTTGCCAGAACACCTTATTTGCATTTGTTTACACGTGCCACTCTTTGCACATTTGGATTTTCTGCATGCCACAGTGTTTCAGTGCATACCCTGATCCACACACACACACACACACAGACAGCCGTATTTTGTCGCGATGACACTGTGAGTCGTCCCTCTCCTCCCTCTCTGACAGATTGAAACGGATGGATAATTAGATATCAAAGGAAGGCAGGCTGGGTGTGGCGAGGCGCGCGGGCCCCTACGATGGTAAAGCACTTATTAATGAGATAGGCCTTATCTGCTCTCCTCCCAGGAATTCTGCCTTTGATCGGCCGCAACTCTGGACTTAATACATTTTTGATTGATAGGCCAAGATGACAGAGAAAGGCGGTGTGGATGGGGTGGCTGGGCGGAGGGGAGTGCAGGAGGAGGGGGGCAACGGTAACAATGCCCTTCACATGATTAAATAACTTATGAACATCATGTTTTAGCTTATGGAATGGGATACATTAACAACTTGGGAATGTTTAGGTGATGAATATATCACAGTTTCACCTGCATGTACACACTGTATAAACACTCACACGTGCAACTCCAAATTCCTGTGGCCAAACAGACATAAATTCACTAAGACAGTCCAAACAGACAGGCCTATTCAGTCACCTTAACCCCAACTATAACTCACACACCAGGGCACCAGAAAATGTTCTCCCCTAGACAGAGCAGGAGAGGGGCAGGCCTGGGGAGGGGGACTGAGATAAGGCCCTATCCCCATCTTGGGATGAGTTATAGCCCACCCAGGAGGATGTGGCTAGCGACGAACCACCCGTGCACGCTGCGCTACTTGCTGGGATTGGTATGGCTGGTGAACTCCTGTTAGCAGGGCGGTGGGTGACCTCTTCGATAGAGATAACAGCCCCACTCTCAATAACACCTTGGCCAGAGGGAGGAGAGGCAGCGACACTGAATCATTGACCCTCTGCACACGCACATTTACAAACTCGGCCCTACACAAACCAAACCCACACTCATCATACGCCTCCGCCCTCCGCTCTTTGCCTGATGAGAAGTGACTGAACGTAACCATTACAGCACTGTGTCACCTCGTTATGAGTCTCTGTTGGTGTGAGGCGGTGAGTGAATTAAATCCATAGCTGAGGCTTTAACGTCTGCCCATCAGCCCCCATTTATTATCATGCCAACAGCCAGACTGGGCAGATCGATCAGTGGAATGGACACATTTTGGGTCTTTGAATCAATCACGACAGAAAAGGCAGGTGAAAGAAGAGGGCCACGTCCAATCTGGATGAGTTGGGGGAAAAAGGCCCAAACAAACTTGAACCAAAGACTCAAAATTCGAGAACTGTTGGTTACTGTATGAGTCTCTGTCCCATGACTTAAGCTTTACTAATATTCAGGTGTTCTTTCACAGTTTTTATTAAGTTTCATTTATCTGTCGTGCAGTGCTGGATAATCCTCCGTGGAGGGTGCTGTGTCAGTGGTCGAAGAACAACCACAGGCTCATTTTTAAGCAACACATCAAAGTTTTTATTCAATAGACTGAGCTTTAATGCTGGACACAGCATGAGAGAGTGGCTCCCTGAGACCCACGATGAAACAGAAGCAGTACTAAACAGAGATGGGCTGGGAAGCGAGACTGCACGAGGAGGGGGTTAGATGATAAGAGCGGGAAGAACTGATAGAGTGAGGAAAAAAGAAAATGATTAAAAACAGCAATCACCCGTTGGAGACTGATAAACCAACCATTCGTTAATTGGAAGCGTGCAACTCGTGGGGATATGGTTGGATTAGATTCACTTCTGTTTTCTCTGTGTCTCTTTCTCGCCTACTCTCTTTTTTCTCCTTCGTCCGCTGTCAAATTAAATGTATGAGAGACACATTTCATTATCAACAGTTAAAATGATCACAGTGAATGTGAAATTTATTTTTTCCACATTTGCCAGCCAAAGGAGAAAAATGGAATGGACCCTATAACAGAGTCATTCTTTCTAAGTGCATATCTAAACAAAGTTTGGAAGACAAAGTGGTTTAGTTATAGGAAAAAATGGAAAAGAGTCAGAGATGGAGAGACAAAGAGCGAGGAGGTTGCTGTTTTTGAGTGATCTTGGTTTTTGGGGCATATAGGAGATGGGAGATGGTCCATAAACAAAGGGTTGACAGCCCACCCATCACCCCGGCAGGTCTGGCTGGTGCTTCCTAGATAAAGCGAGGCTGCTTCCTCCTGTATCAACACCATCCATCATCCATCTTCGCCTGCCCACCCTCTCATTCGCCCTCCCATCAGCCCCGCTCACTCCCTACACCTGCCAGCTCTGTGTGCCCTTTTACCCACTGAACCATTATTAAAACTTTTACTAAAATAACACATATCCTCATTTCTTCTTTTTCTGTCAAACTTTTACTTAAATCAAATTTTGTTGCACCTGATGCCTTAAACGCAGCATTCAGTTGAAGCATACATTTTTTAGGCTTTTTTTCATATAATTTGGGGATTTGTGGTCTTTGTGATTTATGCATCTTAGACTCAACTTTAAAAAGGCCGAACATTAATCATTGACACGTCCACCGTCCTGAACGCCTGTATCTCTTGCTCTTTATTTTGTTTTACTGACAAGTGAAATGAAAGGCTTTCTTTTCTTTTCTTTTTTAAAATGTTTTGAAGTCTTTTTTGCGCTCGATGTATATTGCTCATCAAATCAGACAAAGCCTAAGTTTGACTGAGCTTTGGCAAAATTGTGTTTTCCAAAACTAACCTGACAAAATATTAACCCACGATTTCAGAACCTGTAGCCCCCCACAAAATGACCCTTCAGGCCACCATTGTTCCCTCGTCAGTTTGGGGTTTTGTATGAGCATCTCCTTTCTTTCTTTGTTGCTCATGAGAAATGGAAATTATGCAAATGGAGATGGGCACTATGAAGAAAGAATGTTGACATCTTCCATCCATGCTGCCCCCTAAATACACACACATCACATACACCCTATTCACTGAGCTTTCTTCTGGCCCAGTTTGGTGGCTCTGTCTCTTTTGGCTGTCTCTCAAGCATACTTTAACAATTGGAGCCATATTGCCTGTTCCTCATCCTTTCTTCTGTCCATCCGTGGCCATTTTAGTCTGCTTAGACAGGTGCTGAGACAGGAGACAGAACGCTGTCAGCAAGTGTAACAAACAATACTGGGTTATCTAACTTTGGAAGGAGAATAGAGGAAGTAAGAGTCGTCTTGTGTTTGAAGAAAGCTGCTCTTTGATTAGCTGCCTTCATCAATGCCACTTCTCCACACGCTCAAATTTTAAATGCACTGCCTTGGGATGAATGACACTTTTTTCTTCTTTAAACACAGAAACTTTATAGATGCAGTTTTATTGTCTTTGGTCCTTCATTCAGCTCCACCAGTCAGAATGGAATAAAAAGATAGAGAACGGACCTGCAGCCTAAGCAGAGCAGGGAAATGGCTCGACTAGAGGATGAATTAAAATGGGAAAATGGGCAATTGCTATTGCAGCATAATGAACAAAGTGCAGATATCACTGTCTTTATGTGCCAGGAGCTACAAACTTCATGTCCTCGCACTAAGGGAACAAATAAGAGTGAACAGAGCCAGGAACTATAATCAATGTCCATTAGTCAATTCTTAAACTCTGCTTCCTGTTGTTGCTTTTAGGGAGGCAACCCATCATGTGACTTCAGTCCACTCTTAGAATAACTACAGCCCATATAACAAGATTTAATACGACCCCACTAACAAAGAAGTTGGGACACTGTGTAACATGTAAATAGAACATAAAGGGAATGCGATGATATGCAAATCTCATCAGCCCATATTTTATTCCAAGTAGAACATTTGACCATTTCATGGAAAATATGAGCTCATTTTGAGTTTATAATGATGCAGGTGTAAAAAGAAAGCTTGGTAGCAGTGGCTGCTGTTTTCTCTGCAATTATAGACACGAAAGTCACATATTCTAAGAGATAGGCAGTAAATTGTTTAAAAAACCTGAAGTGTGCCAATTAAAATGTTTAAATTGTTTAAACCTTTAAATTGGAGTGAAAACAGTAAAACAATATGACAAATTATGAAAACGAGATGTTTTGGAAAATATAAGGTATTTTTACTTTGTTGACATATCTCTGACGTTTTACCACAATATTGCATTTATTTATATATATATATATATATACAGTGAGGAAACTAAGTATTTGAACACCTTGCTATTTTGCAAGTTCTCCCACTTAGAAACATGGAGGGGTCTAAAATTTTCATCGTAGGTGCATGTCCACTGTGAG
>JBAMHW010000003.1:33589112-33607812 GCA_037177495.1 Rhadinocentrus ornatus
GTCGCTGCTCCTCCGCATCCAGAGGAGCCAGATGAGGTGGCTCGGGCATCTGGTCAGGATGCCTCCTGGACGCCTCCTTGGTGAGGTGTTCCGGGCACATCCACTGGAAAGAGGCCCCGGGGAAGACCCAGGACACGCTGGACGGACTACATTTCTCGGCTGGCCTCGGGATCCCCCCGGATGAGCAGGTGAATGTGGCCGGGGAGAGGGAAGTCTGGGTTTCCCTGCTTAGGCAGCTGCCCCCGCGACCCAACTTCGGATAAGAGGCAGAAAATGGATGGATGGATGTTTTAGCTAATAAATAATTTTGTCTTTTTGTAATAAAACCATTGTTGTCAATATTTTATGTCTCTAGATGCACCTAACTACCACAAGTAACAATAATATTTGATCAATAAAGGGGAAGTAGTAAATTTATAGGATTTTTGCATTATGTGAAGTATTCTGATTTTAGATTTTTTCATTAAAGAAGCCAAAAAAGGGAATCTTGTCCATTTGTGAAAATGAATAAAATTGTTTGATAATATTTTGAAAAAACAACAAAACAACAAAAAAAAACAGCTTTTCAATAAAATGTTTGGGAATTGTATAATTTACTTTTTTTCCCTTCTTTTTTGATCAAAAGACGCACACATGCAATGATAAATAATCAACACCAGCCTTTCCCCTTTGAGCTCCACAGCTACCGGTTGTCTTTTCATTGGTAGCTGACGATTTCATATCTGACATTTATTGTTCATATACTGTATGTCAGAGAAAATTGTTCTAACACAAAATACAAACTTAGAAGTTAATTTTCCAACTCTTGAGGGAATAAGTTCTCTCTCACAGAAATGACAAATGAGCACCATCATGGGTTCATGATGAGCTCATAACTTTTACCCTCTTCTTTAATGATGATGGACCTCAGTCACGCGTGCCCAAAGAAAAAGCACACTGCAGTTAAGATCCAAGCACTCGCCATTGCCTCCATTAACCCCCGTGACTCAGCTGCTCACCCCAACCCAGCTTAATGTTCACACGTCAGCCATCTATGAACGACCACTCAGTCCGTGTGGTTGGGTTGGCATGAGCAGACTATGAGTGGACAAGTGTTGTGTTTGTGTGTGTGGGAGAAAGAGGGAAAACGTTTCATGATATTTGTGGTTAGGAATGTTATGTACTGAAGGTCATGTGAAACACCGCTGGCACTCTGAACAACCTTAAGGACAGCTATCACGGCATGACCCGGAAGTTGTCAGGTCATGTTTCAGGGTAAAAGGATCAACTCTGTTGACAGCACCCTCGCCAATCTATACACAACTCTCACTCCTCAACTTCCTGGGAACCTTACTCCCTAGCTGTTCACTTTAAAGGGCTCTGTCCACACAGGAAAAGACACGTTGACGTGATCGACCAAAGCATAGAGAGCCATTGTTGGCAGTTCAGATATAAGGGAGTCATCCTGCAGGGGTGAGAGCTGAGTCAAAAACCTCCCCCAGGAATTAATGTGGTAGAATAGTTGTACCCACATCTTGATGCATCTAAAAAATCAAACCTTCTTTTTATTTATATTCTTAAACCAAAGCAGGGAGAGGTCTCCTAGCTTGGACAACATGGAGCATTGAGGCAAAAATTGCATAGTTCAAGTTGCGTGTTAAACAAACAGCAAGGCCTTTGGAAAAGTCATAGCCTGAGGTTTGTGCAAGTTAACTAAATAAGTGTAAATTTGAAGAAGTAACCTAATTTTCAGTGAAAACAAATGATGGAATTTTAATTGAGAGCAATAGTGGTCAACTCACCAGGCAAATGGGGGAAATGAAGCGAGACTGATGGAAAGACTAATGATTTGTGTGAGCTGCTGCCGGAGCAATTATCACCCGCCTTTTCAAAGTTAGCCCAATAAAATAATCCTTCTGTATAGTATTAAGATGAAGATACAAGATATTTATCTTCATTCAACAGCTGCACATTGGTCTGAGAACATTAAGAATAAGAATAAGATATTCTTTGTTAGTCCCTCAGTGGGAAAATTGCTTTGTTGCAACAGTACAGGTGCAGTAAACAGAAGCACGCAGGTGATATCAAACAAGAACACACAAATAATAACAGTATCTGGTCTGACAGGGCGAGTATGTACAGGATATAAATATGTACATAAACATGTAAAGACAGTTTCCATGTGTTCATTATAAAGTAAGTGGTCAGTACTTCTATATAGCTTTTATCCAAAGAGCTTTCCAGTACACATCACATTCACCCACTGATGGCAGCAGCTGCCATGCAAGACACTCACCGTGACTCATCAGGGGCAATTAGGAGTTCGGTGTCTTGCCCATTAACTCCACTTGGCTGAGGATCGAACCGGCAACCCTCGGGGTTACAAGACAACCGCTCTACCTTGCCGAGCCACGCCGCTCGTCTGATAACAGCAGGAGGAAAGACCTGCGGTCTCTCCTTCCCACAGCGAGGAACAGACAGGGTTCCTGCAAGGGGTGGAACTCATGGTCCAGCAGGCCGGTTTTCCAGGACCCTTCAGTTAACTGCCTTCTTCACTGAGTCCAGAGAGCAGTCCAGGACAGAGCTGGACGTCCTGATGACTTTGTCCAGCTTCTTCCTCTCTGCGATGCTGCTGCTCCAGCAGACCACACCGTACAGGATGGCTGATGCCACCACAGAGTCATAGAGGGTCCTCAGGAGTCCCCCTGCACTCCGAAAGACTGCAGTCTCCTCAGAAGAAGGACCTGCTCTGACCACTCCTGTACAGCGCCTCCGTGTTATGAGTCCAGTCCAGTTTGCTGTTTAGATCAACATCTAGGTACTTATAAGAGTCCGATCTCTTAATGTCCGTCCCCTGGATGTTCACCGTTGAGGGGACAGCAGACTGGCGTCTGAGAAAATCCACCACCATCTCCTCGGTTTTCCCTGCATTGATCAGGAGGTTATTTTACTGAAACTAGTCCACAAAGTTCTGCGTCAGTCCTCTGTACTCCACATCGTTGTCCTCAGTGATCCCCTCCGACAATCCCATTTTCAGGATTTTTTAAATCTGTAAATCAGCAGAAAACTTGTTTATTTTAAAATAAATACACAGAATTAACAAATCAGTAAATCCTGATTTAGAGCTGGTAAGTTAACCCAGTTCTTGACTAAGTCCATATTTTCAGGTGTATGCGATTGTGGTACAAATTGTTAGTCTTAGAACTCAAGCTTGACTGTGATTTGAAAAGGGGAAAAGTCAGATGTCCCTGGATTTCTTGAAATGTAGACTCTAAGCAGGTATCTCTTTATTTGTAATGACATTTTAAATCTAGTTTTTGTGCATTCATTAATGACGTTCTTATTAGAGAAAGGGAAATATATGAAATTCTTTCTTAAAATAGCAGGACAGGTCATTTTAAAGCACTACATTTTAGGAAGGCTGATAAGTGCTGCTGATCAGCAACTTAAAAGGTTGCTTTTGCGTGTCTGTTTAGTCTTTTTATTACTTTTTATCTTTTATTATTTTTATTAGAAACCCTGTTTAAACAAATTCGTCGCATGTTAGCTGCACAGCTTTTTAGTAAGGTCACAGGAGCTCAGCGCGTCAGTGTGTGCACATCTATGCAACATTAGTGTATCTGCATGCACTGTAATCTGGCTTTTAATGTTTTAACATATGCAAACCCTTATAAACAGTGTTTTATGCAAACAGTGGCAGAGCTCCCATCAGATAAGGCTCCAGAACAGGAGAAGGAGACTGCCTTGTGAGGCGGAGAAGGGGGCGGGGGGGTTAGAGCAAAGACAGAATGAGTAAGGGGTGAAAGCAGAGGCAGTGTGAGAAATGAGCACAGATTTTGAGGCCAAGAAAATGTCTCTTGAATCATTTTGAGACACCTAAATGAGAGCAGCGCATACTTTTATTTGACCTTTCACTTTTAAAGCACAACATTTCTGTGGCCATTTTGAGTTAAATTCAGAGTCACAGCTGAAAGCTGCAAGGCGGTTGTGCTTCCCACTATAAAACTTTTTGTAGTCTTTGGGAATATGGTGACCATGTGCTGTACCGTACACTTCCCTACGTGGCTTGTTGAGGTAGTATCAGCTGCCTGGTGCAGGCCAGAGTAGCTCCCTTACTCTAGATTTGTTTTCTACGTAATCTGTGTGTATCTGCTTGTAAAACAGCCTTGCAATGGTCACTTTATCATTTCTAATGTAATCTGTGACACCTCTCTTCTGCCTCTACCAAAGGCCGCTACCCGATGCACAAGCCATCTTTCTCTCTCTCTTCTATCTATTCATCTTTATTTTTCATGAATTTTACTTTCTAACAAATGAGGAAAAAGAACTTCTTGTGTCCTCTCTGAGTTTGATGCGTGTTTTCGTTTCCGTTTTGATTTTCCCGGCATTTTTTTCTAGTTTTCTTCTATTTTTGTAAATTGAGGAAGCTCTGGGATGTTGACTAAACTAATACTCTGCCCCACATCAGCTAAATCTCTTATTTTGTGCACCCCCCCTCCCCCAATTTCTGTCACTCCGGGAGACAAATGTGCATCTCTGAGTTCCCTCTTCCTGTGCCCACTGGCTCCCTGAAACTCAGTTCCTTTCTCCTTTGAAGTACTGCGTGCAGAATGGAGATTCTTTGCATGGTAAATTCGCCTGGTTGCCCGCAGCGTATCCATTACACAAGTTTAAAGAATGCTTCAGAGTCGTTTTGGAAGGGCCCTTTTTTCCTCACTTCTCAACCAATTTCTCTGTGTTTTGAACTTTGGTAGTCATGAGCCATGTAATCTGTAAATTGGGCTCTTTCTTCCGAGCCTGCGCTCCACCATCGAGCAGCGTTTGAAGTGCAATTATTTTGCTCATTACATGTTAATTTTATTGTTATAGTTTGCAAATGTTTCTCGGGGTCATGATGTTGAAAGTTTGTGAAGAAGTAAAGAAGCGAGAGAATTGGCAAGTCGAGCATACGTCACGGCGCTGCTGAGAGCTCATTTGAGTTGCCGGAGCTGGATATCTCTCTGCTCACTTTCAAGCCTTTTAGAAACAACCTGCTGGGTGGTTTGAATAGCTAAAGAGAAGTTGATCTGGGATTTAGCGTGGAAAAGAGATCCAAGGCCTTTTATCTGCTATAAAAGGTTGGAAAAATGGAGATTTGTCGTGTTTGTTAGAACGGAACCATAATCTCTTCCACAGAGGAATCTCAGCAGCATGGCCCTTGCGCTTCCTGTTTATTTAGCCTTTTGTGCTTACATTCTCTCCTTTAACACATCTTGGCAACCTGGTGTGATTATGCATGTTTGCTGACACACATACAATCCATCCTTTTTCACAAATACTGGATTTAAATGTGTTGCTAATTTCATGTAGAAAGAGGATCAACACACATTATGTTTGGCCTGTGACCAAACCGTTTGTTGGAGCTGGTAAATGTCACTGTTAGAGCTTGGCAGTGCAAGGCCGAGCATCATATAACCATGCTGTTGGTGTCACTGGATAACGCTGCCATGCTTGTTAAATTTTATTTCAGAATTACTTCTAAATCCAATAATGTACATAATATTGGATTTGACTTTTTTATGGTAAAACACTGTTTTGCTTTACTGTTGTCAGGTTAGATAAAGACAGCTGGTTCAGCTTTAATACCATTTACGTTTGATCCAGTAACCGGAACTCAAACACATTTCTAATTAGCCTTCAGCTGTGGGACAGAATAACGAAAACACGAGCCCGAATTGTTTGTAGACTCTCCTTTTCATCTGAGGTAGAGATAACGCTTTATGCTCTTTCTTTTACTTCTTTCATTTTTTTCCTGTCTAATGGCAAAGGCAAATTCTGTGTGTGTTTTTAATACCATCAGTGTTAAATAAACTTTGTTGACAACAATAGCTTCTGGCAAAGCGCCTCCAAAAGCAAAGGGGAGCCAACATGTTCAAAGGCAATGCATCACTCTGCTTCTGACTCTTCATTATTCATCCTACTGTCTTTACCTTTCATTCCTCATTCTCCTCTACGTGTGTGTGTGTGTTTCTTTGCAGCTCTTTGTCTGTTAAACTGCTACATGGTTTGGATACTGAAGCTTATTAGCTGTTCAGTTTAATTAAAAAAGGCCATTCATATGAAAATGGGAGTCCGATAGTGATTGCTGTCCCCAGCAGCTTCCTCCTGTTACTTTTAATTAGACACCCTCTTGATTGACATCAAGCCCACTGGCAGCTGAAGAGAAAGTGTGTGCACATTTATTAGCATGTATTTTTCTTCTTTTTTAAAAAAACTTGTGCAGTTTTTTTAACTCTTTTTTTTTTAACACAAATACATACATACGTGCAGAAATACCAGCTCTAAGGTCGTTAAAGCATTACATTGGAGCGACCGGACATCAAAGTTTGCTTGGTCGTCGTGAGGTAATTATCTGCGCAGTAGCACAGAGCCCGGCTGCCCACCTTGTCACTGATGTCGAGCAGGTCATGTTGAACAATGAACAATAACCTTGTGATTATGAACAGGGTGTGCAGTGAAACTGTGCTCGCTCATGCCAGCACCACCCGCCATGCTGATGGAAAAGGTGATGAGCTACTTTTCTCTTTCTGTTTGTCCCCTCTTTCTGTCTTCGCTCTCCTGCACTCTTCTTCTGTCTCTGAAGGGAAGTGACTCTCTTTATCTGTTTTCAGTGCACGTTCCAGCTCTCGCTAGCTTATTATTATACTGTCAGCGGCACGTGCCTGGCTGATAGATGTTCCTCTCAACTGTTTACTACAAGCAGATGATTTAACTAAGGCTCTCTGTTCAACTTGACCTCTCCTCTTTTCTTCTCCTGAAACAAGATGACTTCATTTGTTGTTTACAACAACTCTATTTTATAGAAGGAAGTGGAGGAAGAAGCTATATGGTTGATAGTTGTATTTTAAGATGGTGCTTGTTAGTTTGGAAATTGAAGTTGTCTTTTTTCGTCACATTGCAGGGCAAATGGCATGCAGTGGGTTTTTTGCAGGTTTTATTTCCAAATACAACAACTCGTGCTGGAGTGTGTCATTACCTTCAATGGTTCCAGTTCACTGTAGCCCAGACTGGCGGCCTGTTTCATGTTAAGAGTTTAGTAAGGCCCACCTCTGCACAGACTGCAGTCTCCAGCAGAAATGGCCCGTCAGAAGTCACTGCTCGGTAAAGTTGTTTTCCCCTCACTGTGTTTTGTTTTGATTTGCCTGACGTTTGGGAATGATTTAGTAAAAGGGCCTGATGGCGGCACACATACCAGAACCAAACATGCATGATGGATTTGGTAATTGTTCCAATTACTGTCTTTTTTGAGAGTTTGTCAGACACATGGGGTTGCATTTCACGGTGAGTCAGGACACCCTGTTTCTAACTGGATATCATTGTGTAGACAGTCACTATTATGGGACATTTAAAGTTAAAAACATGAATGGAAATGAAAAATTAAGTGGCAAGATTGAATGTTTTTGATTGTGATGTTGGTTTTGGTTTGTCTTTAGCATTTTTAATTGTTGGCATTGTGCTTGAAATCAAAATTTTATGTGCATAACATTAGCTATTTATTTCAATTCTGCTTTGAAAGGAAAATCCCTGAAAGTTGTTTCATTTTACTTCAGAAGAGTGCCATTTCAAGGTTCACAGGCCTCCCTGTTTCGTTACTCTGTTACATAGCTTTCTCTCCTTCCTCGCAGACAGATTAAATCACTTGTGTTACTCGGAAATGATCCAAGCAATAAGGCAGGATGGAGCTCGTACAAAAGAGCTTAACATGATTTGAAAGAGCAAGACGGAGAGCGAGATGGTGGGGAGTGTGTTGATGTAACGTATCATTGTGGTGACTCTCCTGAGTTAACACCATTATCCAACCAGTGCGAGAGTCCAGCTGCCTGCCTGAGCCGTCGAGGTGAGTTACCTGGGCTGACTTACCTGGCCTCCAAATGCCCCCCAGGATACAATGTTTCAGCCAGGCCCCGTGTCCTCTCCTCTCCACAGCACTTAGCAGTGATTAACCCCGGATTCGACCAGCCCACCTGCCATCTGACTACCATTACAGCCCTTCTTATCTGCCTATCCATCTCTCTACAATAGAGCCTGGGCTAGGCTGGGGGATTGGGCCGGGGAAGGCTGCCTGCACTGTTTAATAATAAATCATTAGCTAAATACTTTTGTCCATTTGTGTCATGTTACATGTACTTCAGTTTTCTGCTCTGTCTCTGTCCAATAGCTCCCTCCCACCTCTCTTTCCTTGTTTTTTTGTCACCGCTGCTGCCTTCTGCCACCGCTCATCATCAGCTGCTGCTAGCGTCTGTCCTCCAGACTTTTCCTTCCTGGGTTTTTTTCCATCAACTCTATCATTTTAACTCCTGACTATTAAACTCAGCTCCTGACTGTACATGTGACTTTTTTATGAAAGAAAAAGTTGACGATCTGCTTTTTGTAAGAAGGCGCACAGTTGTTTGTATCCTACGTTTTGACCCGGGGGGTTGTGCAATCAATTTACCACCTTGGGTTGATAATTTCATTTAACTGAACAGTAATCCAAGCAGACATGCTGCTTATTGTATTTGTGCCTGTTTCTCAGAATTCTTCATTTTGAATGGCACCAGCTTAATTGGCCTGTTTAGGTTAATACTGTGTCAGAATCACCCATTAAGACATATCACATATAATATTTGTGCTCCACTTTCTCCAGTTGACTTCCCTGCAAAAACACAGCACAGAGGGCAACACACACATTCGCTTGACACAGCGTGGGCAATCTGGACAGCGAGGAGGAGATAAGTGTTTTTGTTCATCTAACTTGTATAAAGTGATTATGGACATCCTGAGCCCTCCATATTTAGACTTCTTGACGCCCCTCCTTGGTCACCCCCCCGGTTGGACTGTTGTAATCTAATTTTCCGCTGAGAGAGGCCGTGGAGATCCTTGGGTCGCGGTGCGAGTCCCTCCTGCCCGCCCCTGCAAACCCTACCCTGCACCCTCACAGTATAACTAAGAAGTCGCCATGGAGCAGACAGCACATCAGATCTGTCTACCACTATGTCAGCCAGCCCAACCGATCCATAACCTTGCACCTCCTTGGTTAATCACAGAGATTAGTGGGGAAAAAATGGAAGAAAGGATTTACATTCATCCTTGTATCCACTTTTGGTTGTCCCTATCACTCCTCAGCACCTTACAATATCTGTCATTGTGAAAGATGAACTGCATGTTGCATAAAATTTCTAACCCGTCAGAGAACATTTGAGGACAAAAAGCGAAGCAACGAAGTGAAAATGAGCCTGTTGTGTTGTGGTGGAGACAGGAGGCCACACCTGGAGAGGTCTCGCTCCTTGTTGTCTCTGGTGTGACCCTCCCACAGCCTTACTATACATCACTCTGCCTGCCAGCAGTTGCCTGAGGCGTTCATGCTTCTCTTATCCACAGCTTTTTTATGCAAGAAGCACAGTTTTGTGACCGAACATTAGTTGGGTTATTGAAGATGATTTACCTGCTGAAGGATGTATCCAAGTCATTATCTTGCAATAGTCAAACATTCATGTTAATATCTGCTGTGCACAAGTCAGCCAGGTGTGACATTCTCAGTTTCAGGCTGAGTTTCTGTCCGAGCATTTTTTGACCTAATTTCAAAGTTGCTTTTTTTTTTTTAATTCTGTGCCTTCTGTTAAAGTCCTCCCTCCTCATTCTCTCTCAGCCTCTCTCCCTCCCTCTCTCCTCCCGGCTGTAGCATAGCTAGTAGCTGATAGGCATCTCCTCTGGAGTCTGCTGTAGTCTGCACCGGCTTCAGACAAAGTGCCTCCATCAGACCACTGAGGCTCCCTGGGAACGTACCAGCAGACCCCCTGGCCCCACCACCAGTCAATGTGTGTGTGTGTGTGTGGCTGTGTGAATGTATAACAAGGGTTCAGACTGGAACCTTTGTGTTTTAGACCGAGTATTGTAAATGGTTTTTGCTAACTTTTAGATGTGCCGCGTTCACAATATGTAGGCCACTGCATGAATGTCTGGTTCATCTGGAGACTGCATCGTGCTGGTACTGTTTATTGTGCGAGCTTGATTTCATTCAGTGTGATGGAACCATATCAAGACTGACAGTTTCTTGGGGTCTTGAGAGAGTGAAGCACAGTCATGCAAAAAGTGCACACGCAGCATGTACAACACACACTTCACAAGTCCTGCTCTCCTCTCCAATCTGCATTTGGCATCAGGGCACTTGGGAACGCTTGACTTTTTGACTTTCATCATAACTAGAAAGAGGGGGACCAAATGGGGGGGGGTCAGAAGAAGTGCTTTTATCAGGGGCCCAGTGTTCAGAGGCTGACACACACACGTACAGTCAGACACACACATGCACTTACTCTTCCTGTACCTGACCCCCATGTGACCCCCCGAGTTTCCAACGTTTAGAAATGTAGCTGTTCTCCAACTGGATAATACTCATGAGTGCGTATGTGTGTGCGTGCCCGTGCATTCCTCTTCAGCTATCGTCCCCATCACTTGACAAGAATTATATAATTGCACTCTGTGATCTCATTTTCCTCAAAGAACATTTGAAGTTTCTTTCCTCTTTTGTGCTTTTTGTTTCCTCTGTCAGCCACTTGTTTTAATGCCATTCTGCAGCTCATTAGTTCTCCCACCACTTTTTTTCTTTTTGCTGGAAACTTTGACTGGTTTAGTGAATAAACTCTTTTCTTTTTTGTAATCATTAACACATCTAAAGCTGATTGCATTCATAGTTTACTCACTCTTGAGCTGTGACAAAAAAAATTCAGCTGAGATATTTTTATAAATCCAATAAAAAAACATTTTTTAAATAAAAAACTAAAGTGGGTTTAGACTAACTACACCGTTTTTAATTATTTTGTAATTAGTTTAATACTTTTGAGGGTTTTTAAAGTATTCTTACTGAATATTCTGTGTGATAATCAATAATATAAAATCCAAGGACTGTCATCTTTACTTCCAATTTTAGTTTTTGTGAATGTAGTCACTTTTAGAAAATAAAAAGTTTTTTTTAGGAAGTCTAAATGCTACTTGTAGTTGTATTCTCAAGATACCAGAACCACAGAAACTTTACATTCACGTCTTGTGTCATTCTTGAGCTGCAGTGCGCTTCATAGACAATAGAGGGCAGAAGTGATCTGTAAAGGTTCATCTGTATGAGGGGAAATGGAGACATACTCCACTTGTGTGTGCTCATTTGCCCGTGTACATGCTTGCTTGTTTATTCCTTCAATGAACATCTTTATAACACCAATCCATCTGTTTCCATCCTGCTAATGGTTGTGTTTCAACAACTATTAACTCAATGATATTAACCCACAAATATAGCAGCAATAAATGTGAAGAATATCAAGGCTATTGGGTATAATTTGAATTATTTTGCCACATTTGGAGATCACAAAAAAGAAAATGCTAAATTTGATTGATTTTGAATTAACATCGTACAGAAACTCTCCCTTCTTGCACAGTGTTTTTCAGCTGACACAGCCAACACAGCTTCGTGTAATTTACCCAGCAGATTCTCCACATTATCATTTTGTTTCCTTTAACACTTTCAACAAAACCGATTTCTTTCTACTTTCATAAAGCAAATAGCATCAAATGTTTGTAAGAGTTAAAACCTGTTCTCACCCCCACCTCTTATGGGTCAGTTGCCTTATTGTCTGATAGTCCTTATCTCCGATTGACACCTCTGGAAACGTCCCAGGAGAGGCACAGATTTGCTGCAGGATTAAACTAATTTACCAGATGATTGAATGTGAGTCCAAGCCACTCTATTGGAAAAAATGCAAAAGCGGTTCATGACCACCCCTCCACCTGACAGATCCATGATTGAGTTAGCTGTCATGCTTTTTATTTGTACACTTTTAGGATTGTGTGTTTAGAAATAAAGCTGCAGTAGGTCTCAGTTAAGTTAATAGAAAACTCCAGTGTATTTTTTGTAGCTCAGCAGGGTTGGGTACATATTTTAAAGGCAGTTTTGACACCAATTTTGGATTTGCAGCATTAACAGAAGACATGATTCATCATCAGAATATAGAGCCGATGGAGACCGGGAAAGATGGCTTTTGGACTGACGGTTAGGGAGAAGGAGGCTTCTTCTTAAGACTCAAGAGCATAAAAATCTTTTCAGCTGTTGAATGGCTTGAAAGCTCTGCATTTTGTTCACGTTCTTCATGCTCTCCCAAATATGTACAAATACAGCAACATTTTCAGTGTGTCCAAAACCAGTTTGTGCCCCAGGGATGTTTCTTAATTGGAACACATTCAAGAGAACACTTACACGCTCCCGAGAGGTGTGCAAAATATTACATTAATTAACATGCAAAGCAGTCACAATTGGCACATTCACACCTTCACACTGCAAGCGCATTTAAAGATTGCAGCGACAGCACAAAACAGACCAAAAGGAAATAAGGGCAAAGAATAGGATGGAAATTTGCTCGAAAATTTAGCTGTAAGCCTGCTGAAGATCTTATTACATAGACTGAAGATAGAGATCTCAGCTGGAATAATACTTAGCACATGCTGCCCTTTTAATTAAGCAGTAATATCTGCAGAGAGGGGTGGAGAGCAAAATCTCCCTGTTTCTGTTTTCAACGTCCTCATTCGCTCACTTTCATATCACAGTTCCCCATCTTTACCCTCTGCTCCTCGCTCTCTCAATAATCTCCTATGAAAGGGATGGGCCAAGGTGTGGGATGGGGGAGGAATGGAGGGGGGACACTCCTCTGTAAAGTTAGTGTCTTCTTTGAGGCCTTACACGTGTTTCTGTGTTTCTGCCTCACTGGAGCTGTCTTAGTACCCAGCCATAGCTCAAGGGCTCTCACTTTGAGGTGCCTTAAATATACACGTGTGTGTGTGTTTATTATAATGCAAGTGTTCACTATGAGTTACTCAGCACCATCTCTAAAGCTGGTGGGTGGTACATGGGCACCTTTCTACCAGAGCGTTAGCACTGAGGCTCAGCCCCGACGGGGCCCCCAGGCTACGATACCTCATGCGAGTGTAGGATATGAACCAGTTGTCTAAACAGGGTCATCCAGTCTGGTGGGGTCTAAATATAAGGATCTCTCACCATGGGGCAGCTGTCATGGCGTCAAAACCCTGGGCATGATTAAGTTGAAATACAACATGTTTTTGATGTCAAATTCAACAATATTAAAGTTTTCTTTGTTTAACCTCTCATGATCACAAGAACTTTCTTCTATTATGGCTTTTGAAGTATTTGAAGAAAAGTGAAACAGTGTCATAATAGAAATTTAACAAATTGATAGTAATTACAGTAGGTGAGCTGAATGCTGGCTTGTTATACTGCATTTCTGTTCTTAGGTATAAATCCTTTAATCCTCTGAGTATGCTATTTAATCTAGTGGCTGGGTGACGCCTCTGTGCACTTCCAATTGTATGACATGTAGCACATAAAGCCTTTATTCAGATGTGTTAACCATTGCTCTCTGCTCCATAGAAGTGCAAATGGAGTTAACGCTCTCTGTGCGCCTGTGTCTACACACTCTGCGCCTGTGTCATTACTCCTCTGGCAACCGAGCTGATTCTGTAATTCTGCACACACACTCCAAAAGGCCACATGTTAATCAGCTGTGAGTAAAACTTGCAGCAGAGAAAAGACAACAGATCAGCTCAATTAACACAAAAAAGAAAGTGGTTTCCACACACGCAGTAACACACACTGCCTTAGCCATTGCACCTGCAGCCGAAGGGGCATTGTTCCAGTAACCCCCTCCTCCTCCTCACGCTTTCTCTCTCCCCCTGTTTCTCTCTCCCTCTCTCTCTGGAGGAAAGCTGTTTTGTGACTGCTCTTTTCTCTCCTCTTTGGGCCTTGGCCTTTCCATGGAGCACCCCTCCTTCTCCTTTTTCCCTGGGTCGCCACTTTCTTTCGAAGGTGCAGGGCACCCCTCGCCTGCCCTACTGCAAACACAGCTGACAGAGGGCTGCTCACGTGCCGCTCCACAGGGCCCCAAAATCCCTTTGAGTGTGTGTACAAGTGTGCTGTGTTGAGGAGAAACTGGGGGTTTGTGTGTTTGAGGAGGATCCATGCTATTCATCCTATTTGTCTTGATGCGGATGTCTGTCCAATTTCAGTTGTCTGGTTGGATTGTTTGCTGAAGCAATTGTCTAATACAATTTTACTTACTAATATGAGTTACATTGTGCTTCTAAATGTACATTTATTGAAAGCAGGTCTACCAGTGTTCAACATCATATCCTTTAACTCTGAGAAATTGTGTTACACAGTTATTGGTTCAGCAGTTGCAAAACTTGTGTTTTTCTGTTTCAGCTTTAACAAAAGTCTCACAGATACTTAACGATGTGAAATAGAGAAAATGAGCGATATCGTGAGTTTATTATTGACCCGTTCATTCCTAGAAAGTATGTTTGGACTCTACTCTTGTAAAATCATTCTGTCCTTGGCTCTAATGCCGCTTTGCATTGCTCTCCTCTTTGCCTCCCTGTCCCATTTGTCACTGCAGCCGGTGTTGCTCATTCTCACTGATCATCCTATCACGGCACTATTTTTCATATTTCTCATATCCGTTCCCCTTATCTCTCCCCCAGCGCCTGAGCCAGACACGCAAAGCTAATACAGGCTCCCAATACGTGTGCAGAATTCAGTGAGCAAAGATTACAGAGGTGTGAAAATACGTATAGATTTCATATGTTATTTTGTGTTCGCTTGTAATAGGATTGAGCCTATCCAATTTCCAATAACTCAGTAGATAACATAAAAGTAAACACTGTTGATCAATGGGGAAGTGGAGCTCTGAGCAGGACCTAAAACACTACTCAGGACACAAATTAGAAGAGTGTTTGTGTTATAATTACATGCAACGTCAATTATAATCTGGCCACTCAAGGAACAATTTGTGCATCAATTTTTAAATTAACAGAAAAAAACAGACATGCAGATTTTATTAGATTGTGTTAAATGTGTGTGTGTGTGTGTGTGTGCCTCTGAGGACACAAGCACATGCAAGTTGTTGTCAAGGCTGTGATGGATGAGCTGCTGTAACTGTTGGTTGAGTGGTGTTGCTGGTATTCTAACCATCCTGCCCGGGTGTTTTACTGCCCTGCTGGGGTGCTCTTTCATGAAGACCCTGCCTGACTGCATCTCCTCAGGTTAAAACAAACACAGACACCCACCACTACCATACAGCCTCTCAGCCCGGCCTGCTCGACTTGCCCTCCTCCCTTCTTGGCTCCAACAGCCCCGTCCAGGGGGCAATAAACTCGTTATCTCCCTCTCTCAGATTCTAATCTGACGGCCCACCGCCCTGCGCACTGCCAGGTGACCTGGGGTGGGGTAAATGGAGGGGAGGGGAGGTAGTAATTCCCCTCTTCAGCCCTTAAAGCTCCAACTCCAGCTCCCTTCCACTTTCCTTTTAAATCCCTTCAGCTCTCCCTGCCTGTCAGCACCATCTTTGCCCCCACCATCTGAAGCCCTCCCTCGCCTGGGGGCTCTGAAGACCTCCTCCTTCTCCTCGCTCTCCTCCCCTCATCCTTTCAACAATTAATCCAGCCATTGATCACAGTGAAACTCTAAAGGCTCTGAGGCTGCAGGCAGGCTGGTGGAGGTCTGTATAGGCCAGTGGGTATAAGTCTCCACTGCTGCTGCATCACAGCTTAACTGCTCCTTTAAGTTGTTTCAACTAAACATCTGTCTTAACAGAATTTTAAGCCTGAAGTTCTAAAAATCTTTAAAGAAAGGATGTCTTCTTTTAGCTGATCTTCATGCTTATGTTGTGTGGGAACTAATGAGCAATCTATAGTACATGTTAGATCAGATTTTTTGCAGCTTTATTTCTTTCTGCATCAGTAGAATTGCAGGGGTTTCACAGAGAAGTTCATTTTTTGGCAAAATTACAGCCATTCTTAATTTCTTTTTAGGCTATTTCTTTTAGATAATTCACCACACTGCTTATTGCTCTTTGCATTCTGGTTTACAAAGGCTCTCCAACATTGTACATTGAGGTAAGACCAGACAGATGCTCTTACACTCCTTTCATTCTCAAGTGTATTCAGAATGCTAAGATACACTGACAAGTTATTGAATATAAAGCATTCACCCACCAGATCACTTCCTGTTATATGGAGTAATTAGTCGGTGCGGCTTAAAGCATATTATATGAAATATTTCCCAAGGTTCTGGGTTTTGTTAAATGTCAGAGTGGAGGTGCATGTGTGTCTGTCAGTTTGTGTGTGCAGACAAATGCTCACAAATTGTTACACAATATTTAATAAAAAAAACAAACCCAGAACAATCTGTTACATGTCACACAATGCATAGGTCTAAGCATATGAGAGGGACCACAAATCTCTGACAAAAAAATGGTGATCTTAAAGATAATGGTCAGTGTGACAGACTACCTGTCAGTCCTGTTCTTCTTATATATGGACACAAGTCCGAGCTCGTCATGTACCAGAAATGCTCAAATGTCCTCAACACGCTGAGTTCAACATGACTCAGTAGGTGTTTTTATTCTGACCAACTCATCTATAAAGCTTTGTGATGATGTCATGGCAATACTAAAAACAATAGGTGTGCTCTGGGATCAATAAGGTGTGAAACGGGGTGTGATGGGTAAGACAAACCAGAGTACGCAAGAAGCATCTATAAAGTCAAACCCCTTTAAACTTTATCTCACCACTGTGTAAAAAAAGTGTGACCTTAGGTGTGATAGCACTACAAATTAAATCAATTTCATAGACATACTATACTAGTGTATTGGGTTTGGAAAGTATATTACTATAATTAAATCAATATGTGAACATGTTTCATATTTATTTATTCTATTTTTTGCTGCAAATATTGATATAAAACTATTTGTAAACATTTGTGTCTTTTTCTTTTAGTGTTGTAAGCAGTTTTCTTGTGAGCATTCTCGTACCGTAAGTGTTTACATGAAGCACTTTGGATCCAATCAGAAAGATTTTTCATTCCGATCGAGAGGGGTGGCTTAAACCTTTATTCCATTGGATCAGAAGGGACAAATAACCATATCATAACCATGTCACACACCATAGTTTCTGTGCACGCTTGAACCACGTGGGGGTTACGTGAAGAGTTTCAGAGGAGACATGAAAACTGAACTCTGGCATATACGTTTTTGTTAGAAAGTAGAAGAAAAGCAGGATTATTGGGCATTTCAAAAGTGTCAAAAGTAAAAAAAAAAAAAAGAAGAAAAGCCTTCTTCCAAACTAGTAGGCATATTAAATCGGTTCATCATTTAAATACAACTGATCAGATCGATCATTCATGTAAACATGTCAGCAGGAATCTCTGATCAGATTGAATTCAGTCGGGTAGATGGAATACTTATCCATGTAAGCGTAGTTACTGTATCATCTGATGTAACTCAGAAAGCCCGCAGGGGGTTTCCATGGTGATCACAACTGCAGTTGCAAGCCACTGTGCTTCTGCTCGGCTGGTGACACAGTCACCCTCTGTGCTGTGTGGAGCTGAAGCTGAGGCTGCCGTCCCGGTCCCGGTCTTTGATGTAAGGAGCGAGGCGAGCTGTTTGGGTGTTTGGGCAGGAGCTGGGACAGACGGGGGCAGAGTGTGATGGAGTGATTACTCTCCTTGCTGCTCTCCTGTCTGCCCTGGCATGAATGCCCTTCTTCATCCACCCTAAAAGGCACATTATTGGCTCGAAGAGAGTGGGATATCCTGGCCACTGACCCCAAAGTGTGGGTCAAGGGGAACAGGGGGGCAGATGAAAGGGAGTGTAATTATGGGCAAAAGACAAAAAGAAACCTTGTCTCCAAACAACTATTTTGGTGGGAAGGGAGGGAGAGGCTAGAGGGGGGTTACAATTGAGATCAAGACATTTTCCCTGGCAAGTTATGTCCTTATCGCGTCCTCTACCCCATCATGTGAAGCTGAGGACCAGCTTCGATTGGCAGAGTTGTGGTTCTTATCTGATGACGATTGGCTGAGGCCCTCAGGCACAGGAAGTGACAGCACGGTTCCCACAGTCCCACCCCTGAGAAAGACTCAGATCAACTAAGGGAAATGCTTAGATGCTTGCACATTTGTACAAAGTCCTTGTTAGACTTCTCACTGAATACTTTTTTCTTGTGCTTCTTATTATTTTGAATTATTATCTAATTTTTACCTAAACCAGCAGGGCTCTGAATATCATATGTGAAATTTAGATTTAAGTATTTTCTTCAGGAGCTTGTTCCCAGCAACCATTAATTACAAAAAGTAGACCTTTAAATAGCAAAAGTTAAAACTGCACACTGACACAGCAAAGTCAAATAAACCAAAACAATATCAAAAGTTTAAAGTTCAACTCCATATGGCTGCCAGACTTGAAATGGTGCTCTGCCCATCGGATGTGGGAGAGTTTTCCCTAACACAAATTCTTTGAACTAATTATTAGCCTTTTTTGAAATTTATCAATAATTCAAGAGGAATACTTGATATATGATATTATATGATATTTTAATGTTATGTCTATTTTTTATTTGCTCTTATTTTTTATTTTTATTTAATTTTTTTGTACTGAAAGTACTATGAGAGCAAGAATTCACCAGAGTTTGTGTGTACAGACTTGGCGAAATAAATTATTCTGATTCTGAAAATATGATATGGTATGAGATATGAGATATGACATATGATATGATATGATATTATATAATATGAAATGATATGATATGATATGATATGATATGATATGATATGATATGATATGATATGATATGATATGATATGATATGATAT
>JBAMHW010000003.1:33607936-33629296 GCA_037177495.1 Rhadinocentrus ornatus
CAGGTCTGGAAGGAGATCCCTCAGGAGACCATCCGCCACCTCATCAGGAGCATGCCCAGGCGTTGTAGGGAGGTCATGCAGACACGTGGAGGCCTGTAGTGTGTTTTTCCACTTTCATTTTGAGTGTGACTCCAAATCCAGACCTCCATGGGTTAATAAATTTGGTTTCCATTGATAATGTTTGTGTGATTTTGTTGTCACACATTCAACTACGTAAAGAACAAAGTGTTTAATCAGAATAGTTCATTCAGATCTAGGATGTTATTTTACTGTTCCCTTTAGTTTTTTTGAGCAGTGTACATTAGTTTTGTGAAAATTTTTTCCCTAAAATACATCAGACTTTATCAGACCACTTTTGGGTTTGTTTTTTTTGTTGTTGTTGTTTGTTTTCTTAGGTTCGCTGTTTTATGCTTCATACTGCTTCATACCACCAATCGTCACAGATGAGTGAAGAGCTTAGGAGACAATCTCAGTTGATTCCCAAGTAGGACTTTCCATCAAACGCTAACAATTAATAGTTGTAACTGGGCTAATCTGTTTTTTCCAAGATAAAGATTTTAGGGTTTCACTTAGATATCACAATTTAGACAAAATATGACTTAGGCATTTATGCCATGAGGCTAACGTTATGTTTAACTCTAAGAAATCACGAGTAGCTAAATGCATATTAAGCAATTTTATATGCATAAACCTCACGCCACAGGAACAGTTTCTTTCTGTCTGCTGTTGGACTCATCACAGAGGCTCCCCTGCACACTCATAACCGGCACCTCCCTACATAAAGAATTTACACAATACCATGTCACACATCACACATTTCTGTTTCTTTTTATAGTATACTTATCCCATTTTATATTTTATTTATTTATTACCCCGTGTTCCACTATCTTACCCTTGCACTACACGCTTTATTATTTATTATATTTGTGTGGTGTACAAATAATACTGTTTATGTTCTGCTTGTTGTGTTCCAGCACCTCCACCACAAGAACAATTCCCTGTATGGTGGTGGAAAAAAGTTATGAGACACCCTTAAAATTGCGTAGAATCTCAAAAATGATCATGAAATATTTAAAAATAAAAATGTGATGTTTTTCTTTGTTTTTTAGGCTTATTTGTTTATTATTTTGGCTGTGAATGTTGTACTTGAAGACCTCAGAGTGATTTCTAATGCAGCCTTTCACAATTGCATGAAAGCTTTTTTCCATCAATGTATGTGCAATAAGGTCCCACTCTGATTCTGGTTCTGGTTCTAAAAGGGTCGTTTTGTCCCGACCAGAGCACAACTTAGTGGTGTGATGGCTTCTTTTAAATCCTTTGAATTGGGGAATTTCCCAGTTATTGAAGAGTGACCAAGCATGTTGTCGAGCGGGGATGAACGACTTTTTATTAATGAGATTTTATCTGATTTTGTGGTGGAAAAAATACTGCTTGGGTGCTGTGTAGTTTTGTTCATATTTCTTTTGAAGGCACATCTTAAGATAAGATTGCATACAAACTTGTAAATTCTGTGATGTGCATCACTGCTCAGTTGCTTTCTACTCCCTATAAAACAAGTAAAACAATGACATTTGTAATTTACTGTATGTTTATGAGATTTTATTAAAAATTGCGCTAATGTTTAAATGAATGAGGCAGCTTGTACTCGCTAAGGAAACATAAAATCCTTGTGATTATTAAATTATTTCTTTTTGACAGCATCATTTGAGATAAGTCAAAATTAAGAGCTGAGCTGATGATTTACTGCAGTGCCACTCGGTTCTGTTTTATTTATGATCACTGTTGACCCTTTACAGGCATGGAGTACGTAACCCTGCTGGTTTAATTCAGCTGGAAACGTGTCCTTTTCATCACTGCTCCTTACAGCTATATTCTGACAAAATAGGACACTTGTGAAAACCGCCCCCACTCTCACATGATAATTGTCACCTGGTGCCTGGAGACAAAATGTTTAAAAATACAACAATTGCAAAGGAGAAGACTTTTTGCTATGAGTTGAATTACTGATAGATTTTTTATTTTGCTTTTGAATGTCTCCTTCCCACATTTATATATAATTTTCATTTATCAATAAGTTGAAATTCATCATTTCAAGACTGAAGGAATTATAAAATGTCTATGGGAAGAACTGGAGGTGTGATTTCATCTAGCCCCCTGTTTATGAGCCGTTCCGGTCTCACATTCATGTACGTTCATATGAATCAATGCCTCCTCCCTCCCATCAGAGCCCTTGGTCCTCCCTCAGCCAGTGAGCAATGGCCGTGTGTATTTTCGAAGCAAAATGGAGGAGAGTGGAACACAAAAGTTGCCCCGAAGATGACCAGGGTCTGACATTACCTCTAACGAAACAACGGTCGTTGGCGGAGAAGTTGTTGGATAAAGAATGCGACAGAACCCAGATTAACATTAGCCTTGCATTTTCAAGTTGGACCGCCTTGAAACAGCTAAAACATCATTCTGAGGTAGAGGAAGGTGTGGCTCAGGACACCATTTGTTTTGGTTCAGGCAGTGCACATCAGACCTTAAGGTTAAACTATTTGTCAACTATCTGTTTACTATCTAAGAAGTAAATGTTAATATGATATGTGAAATTTCTTCCTTTTAGCTTTATGAAGTTTTGTGCTGGATGCCTACGTATCTGTGAAGTTGACATGTAAATAGAAAGAGAAAAAGAAGACGTTGATCAGCTTGCCTGTGGTTTTGTAAGGATTTTGTAACCGCTCCTACGCTGGTTACACCTTGAGGGGAAAAGAGTTTCATAGGCTGATCTGATATGAGAACCATCTCCTCACTTAACTTAAAATGAACTCTTCCACTTCCTTTTATTATTTCCTTGGTGCAGAAGAGATGGAGACGGAGATACTGGACTAATTTTCTCACAGTGTTCTTAGAGGGCAGTGATGTAAAGTGGATATGGATTTGATACCCGTGGTGATACAGAAATACTACTTAGTCCAGCTTAGTACGATTAACGCCACCATGCAGCCTCCTTTTCTATGTGACCACCCGTAGTTTTTGTTAAACACAGCTGAACCCAGAATATAGCTGCTTTTCTAAAAATTTGTTCACGTTTCCTTTGTTATAAAAATAACTCATACTTGTCACTAAAGAGCAGCCTAAATCATCTGCTAGAGGTCAAACGTTGTTTAGTGGTGACAAAAGCCTTTCTTCATAAGTGGCCTGCAGCCCTTTGTCAGGCTTATGTGATGGTCTACAACAGTTCGGTTGTCCTTCCTCACACTTACACTCAGAAAAGCATTGCAGTTCAGTCTGGAGTCTGCAGTCTCATGGCCTCCTCTGGGATATGAAAAATGAAAAAGTGAACTACAAGTGTGTTTTGTCCTTAAACTGTGAGATCCTTGAACTACAGCGACTGTTGATGGCAAAGTTAAGATAAAGATTGTGCAGGTAGGCAGCCAGATCAGTGATACTGGTGGGGCTTGAAAAGCAACATAGAATAGAATAGAATAGAATAGAATAGAATAGAATAGAATAGAATAGAATAGAATAGAATAACTTTTATTATAATTTTTAAAGTACCCATACATGAGAAATGAAATTGCGTTCCAAAGGTGCACTGCAAATAGTCAAACAGAATGAAATAGTCACTAATAAAACATAACATAATAAAAAAAAATCAAATGATATATAATAAAAGTAAGATAAAAATAGTTTATATGGATGCCGACCACTCAGTGTGTGTGCACTAAGGTGCATATGTGGCATGGTGTAGGTATTTAGTCTGTGCGGGTGGAAGTGGGGACACAGTAAAGAAACTCTTCTGCATCCTGCTGGTCTGACAGCTGATGCTCCTGATCTGTTTTCCTGGTAGTAAACAAGGAAATAGAGCATGGGATGGGTGGTGGAGATCCCTTATGATGGCTGTCTATTTTATTTGGACAGAGTAGCCTCCTGGCTTCATCAGTTGGAGATTGTATAATGAAGTTTGTTTAGTCACACCAGGCTTTGTCATGGCAGAGATCACATTTCTGTAGCAGAGAGAAATCTGTTTAGTACAAACCTGACTGCAGATTTTTAGTAAGTTATACAGGCATCTGTTCCACTTCCTCAAGATCTGGTTGTGGGAATTCTCCTAGAGTGCCTTTTTTTTTTTTTTACTATCAAACAAATACATCTTCATTCAGGGGTATTTTTACTACTGTACCATCAGTACTCACTAGTTAGGTCCACAAGATTCCCAGATTTATTGACAATCCGCTACCATTTTACTGTATAAGGAGTAAAAAAGGGAGATTAGTAAGTGATAACTCAGGAGCAGAGATGCTGACCACTTGACAACATTATCTAAGCATTGACTGATAAGATAGCTGTGGACTGTGGGCCTGAGGTATTGTGTATTTTGACACCTGTGGGCTTCTAACAGGCTAGATGCAGCTGCAGGGTATGTGTTCAGTCGGTGTGTGGTTGGTGCTGCGCTCTGGAAGATGGATTTAGGATCCATTTATTGAATAGAGGTGAGCCCTCCCCACTGAGTGATGGATGGAGGTCAGGAAGGCTTGGGGTTCTCCTGCCCACCCATAGAAAACTTTATAGGGGATAGGAGGAGTGCTGCCACAGGCTGCGTTACCAGTTCAGGACTCAGATTCTTGGCCAAGATTCATGATTGCCCTTTACAGGAATGTGGTCAGAACTGTGTGTGTGCACCCTTGTGTAAAAAATGTTTTTAGACGTGTTCAAGCATCTGAGCAAACTTTATATTTATGTGTTAGGTTGTGTGTTGCTGCACTTGCAGATGCTTCTGCGCTGCACTGTGGAGCTTCTACTTCTCTTAAACCTGGATTGAGAGCTGACACTAGAGCAAGACTTAGTGGGAGCAATGAAAGGCAGTCTGGGCTTGTCTTGTAAAAAGTACAAATTTGTTATGAGGGAGAGACGAACCGGCATTAGGAAGGAACGTTGGCCTGAGCAGCTTTATTACTGCCAGAGATTTACACTCTACTTTATTCCCCCCACTGTCACTCGTAAAACTGAAAAAGAAGGGGAGAGAGGGAGGGGATGATATAGTAGCGCAGCCCTGTATGATAATCAAAACAAAACAGGAAATCAGTCTAATGACTTGGCAGGAAAGAAGATGTCATAGTGAAACTTCTATTTCTCATTTCACCTTCAATCAATCTGCCCCCATCATGTTTGCTTTCTAACATAACTGTCTTTATTCTGTCTGTGAAGAAATAATAGATAAACAGTCTAATAATAATGTTACTGACTCTATTTTGGGATTGTTGTTATTCTTTTCTAATATAAACATTCTTTGCTGCACACACACGTAGGATAGTAATATCTTAGAGGATATATCCTCAGGTGATCTCTATGGTTTTTTTTAAAAGAAACTGCTTTGACAACTTGAGGGGGAATTTGAAGAACTGTCCTGAGGAGTGTTTCTGAGACAACAGATAAGATAAACCAATGGAGGAGTTCAATGAGGCATTCAGAGAGATCAACCCTTATGATAACCTAAAAGATGGAGAAAGGAAAAAGGGGAGAGATAGTACAGGTATGTGTGCGGTGGTCAGATTCAGGAGATGCAGTGAACAGGTTTTGTCTACAAGATTGTTGTTAGAATTCGGTATTTTATTTGAGCAAGATGGATACACAGGGGTGGTAAGAAACACTTCGAGTAGAGCTTGAGCTTGTTTAAAGGGCTGTTGTGCAGCCTCGCTTGGCTATATGAGCCCCTCTCTCGGACTGCATTGTAAAATCACATTGATCTGGCCTGACAAGACGTTGAGTCTTATCCCTGCAGCGCAAGCTTAGGGGTTGACGCCACCGGCTGAGGAGGATAGCAGCGGATAAGATGAGGGAGAGGCGAAGATCCTCTGCATCATCGGCCGCATTAAGAGATGGGAGGAATCTAAAGTGTAAAATCGGCCTCTTTTTGCGATCAGTTGGGATTTAGCACTGGTTTATGGCAGTCGGCGCTGGCACTGAGTTCTCCTTCCTGACAGGGTAATCGCCCAGGGGCTTAGCACCACAGGAAGAACAATACCTCCCACTTCCTCTCATCTCATCTCACGGATGATCTGGACAAAGTACACGTCCACATCGACCATATCTGCCGGAGAAAAGCAGCGAGGGAGAGACAGGATGATGACAAGCCGAGGCCTGAGAGAATACTTAAAAGTCCAACATGCTGTCAGAGGAGCAGGCATGAAGAAATGTTTGTGTGTTGTTGTGTATTTGCATCCTCTCATGTCTGAATATACTGTTTCTACATTTCTGTGAACGACTTAAAGCAAGTTTCTCTCTATAGACTTTGTGTGCATACAGCATTTTTAGTGTGTATGCCTCGCTCGCTTGTGTGTGTTTACAGTATAAAAGAATGTGAGTGCATACCTGCATTCAGATAATATGCTCATAAATGTATGTGAAGTAACAGCATGCAAGATCCAGGGGGGTCAGTGCTAATCTGCCTCAGGTTTTAGTATCTAGAATCCCTCCTGTTCCCATTAAAAAGTGCCCTAAAGAAAGCTGTATATCTGACACATGCAAATGAACCAACACAGCAGCATAAAAAGATCAAAAGATGAGGAAGGCTGCTATTACAGTAATCTACCTCGGCAGAGATGAGAAGCTTTTATCTGGCCTAAATTAACTGGCTGATCTGCAGTCCATCATCAGTCACAGCATCAGAAAGCGTCAGGTAGAGCAGAACTACGCGTATGTGTTTGCAACATAAAACACAAAAAATAAAAAAGCTGCTGGTCTGCTTTTATCAGATCTCACTGAGTAAAGTCGTTTTGAATCTTTCTCATTATACTCTACAATATTGCTCCATAATTCTACCAAAAGGGTTCAAAAACAATAAAATAGAACTGCTAAAGTGATTAAAAAAAGTTCTACCGCCCTCCTGGTTATCTGTTTTCACTCTGTATAGGCTGAAATGTCTGCACCTTAACTTGAGATATGACTCTCCTCTCTTTCTCTCTGTCCAGGTGTTGGGCTTCACTGACCGTCTAAATCTGTTAAGTACCGTCTTACTCCTCTGTGTCTAGCGCTGTGATAAGGCGCGCAGTTACCAGTCTCTACCCCACACATGCATTCTCATGTAACCCAGCCATTAATTTGCATCATTGAGGTTTATTTTACCTGATAAGCACACTGAAGGACCATTCTGTCTGCTGCAAGTCCTGAAGAGAAGTAGTTGCCCTGAAAGAGGTTTAGGCTATCTGAGGTATGGCAACCATTTTTATGGCAGTGCCTGTTGCTCTTAGCTGCTTGTTACTTCACATGTCAGGCTTTCAGGAAAGTACCCCATTGTTAACATAAAAACAATTAGGGGTAATTATAAGGCTGTGAAAGGTTGCTGTTTAAAGCAGGAGAGAGAAATGGAGTGTTTTTTTGTATGCATAAATCACTGACATGTAAAAAATAATGCACACATCTGTGAGAGTTGTGATATATAGCCTTTAGGCATGACCCCCGCCCTAAAGGAGCTGCTAATATGTCCAAATGACTGATCAATAACTTGGAAACGCCAAGCGGTTAACTGCTCAGCAATAATGATATCTGTGTCTGTCCATCCAATTAGCTCCACAAACGGCCACAAGAGGTCCCGCCTGTATGTGTCACTGTGATGTTCATTCATGTTCCTTCTCTTATAAGGCCAACTTATAGATTTACATGTTTGTTTGAGAGCTTCTTTATATTCCAGTTGAGTCCCCGTGTTCTGGTGTGTGTATGTGTGTGTTACTGTACCTGCCCCTTTCAGCTGGAAACTGTCACTGTCTCTCTGTCTAATCGGATTGGGAGAACACCAGCGGCTAATGCAGCCTGCTGCCATCAAGTCGTCCATTTAAAGCAGCACTGATCTGATTGCTGGAGTTTATTGGAAAATGGAGCAAGCAGGGCCGAGCTCCCCCACGTTCCCCGCACTACAGCTCTTTTCACTTACTGGGAAGCGTTTCAGCTTTTACCTAGTTAGCACCCTTATCAGTTGCAGTGAGTTTGGGGGTCACTTTGGACAAGGACCTGGAGGGAAATGTTAAATGTAATTTCATTGACAGGAAATGGGACTTCGGATGCGATTAGATACTTGTTGGACAGGTAGGGGAGAAAAGACGTGCTGTTCAGAGTTTGTATAAAAGCAGTTTGGTTGAGCGGCTTGTTGTCCTTGGATTTTTTTTGGCCTCACCAGAGGAAAACACGGCGTTCACTTCAAACTCATGTAGTGATTAAACACGGACTTATCAGTGGGATCAACAGGCTGCTGGATTACAGCTATTGTTTCCTTGTTTACCATCTGGGGAGGGTAATGTGGTTGCTGGGTTGTCAGTACAGCAACGCTTCTCATTCACTAAACAGAAAGCATAGATGTTTCATCTGGAGACTGGAAGTTAGTGAACAGAATGCACAAACCCAAACAGGTGAAAAAATAGCAGCCCCCTCTTCCTTGCATTTAACGCATGCATGTACAAACCCCACACTATAATGCCCACCTCCCCCTTTTCTATGACTTCTGTGACTCCCCCACAACCTCACCTCGCTCGCTTGCGGCCACCACTCTCCCAGTTTCTGTCACTCTGCGATCTTATCACACCTCCTCTGATTTCATTTGACCGTCGCCAGCTAATCAGAGGCCAACATCTGGATGGTTCCCATGGCAACTGGCAGGACCACATATTTCAGACCTTAAAAGGTGGGTCGAGGTCTCTGGGCTGAGATTGACAGCTTTGATGGAGAGAGATGAACAGAGGCCTTAATAAGCTATGCTGCCACTGTGTGTGTGTGTGTGTTTTTTTTTATGTGTGTGTGCCTCTGTGTGTGGGTGTGTATGTGTTACCTCATTTCCCTGGAGTTCACAGCCCATCCCATGGACCCAGTGGGAAAGGGTGGAGTAAAGGGTTGTTTGTTGTTGTGTATGTATAAGGGAGAAAGAGTGCATGGATTTAGATTTTCTATTTTCTAACTGTACTAAAGGGCTCCAAGCAGCATAACAGTGGCAACAGCTTATAAATACGATCAAACACACAATAGTGTTTTTTTCCAATTGTGGATTAAAGGAAGTTTACTGAGCATGTGCTTACACATCTGCCACCTCAGTGTTGAGTTACTAAAAGAATTATAACATTTTCAAAAACTTGTTCAAGTTGAAAATGTTCATGACTGGTAGATTATGTTTTTTTATCCACATGAGATGTAACTTTATCTTTAAACGTTGTCATTATCCCCAAGACAGATAGATCTACATTTGATTGATCAGTGGATTGACCGCTCAATTCACCTGTTAATTACTGTCACTGTTCTTTCCTTCTTCTCTTGTCTGAGTAGCCCTTCCTGCACTGCCTCTCTTCCCATGCATTCATTGACCAGCGTCCATTAAAGTTGGACTCCCCAGGGCAAGTAAAAACCTCATTTAGCAAAGCCTGCTCAGCCAAGACGGGAAACGCCAGACCCCCTTAGCTCTAACTGGATTAGGGACCAGCCAACGGATGGGCCGCGGGACAGAACTCCATGGTCCAACCACTAAAGACCACACTAAACCAAAACAGAGCTGGGTGAGAAAACCGTTGGCAGTGTTATCACTGGCCATCAATATATATATATATATATATATATATATAGACTTTCTTTTGTGACATCTTTTCAGTTTAAGAGAAACATGAGAAAATCCCAGATGCAGAAAGTGCTCCCATTTGTCTGAGTTCGTTGCCAATTTTAGAAAACAATCATAACGAACTTTGCTGGAAACATTTTCAAGGACAAAAAGGCTGAGATAAATCAACTTAAAAAAACATTTAAAAAAAGCTTGACTGTCAAACTTATTACATATAATAAATAAATAATAAGGGAATCTAAAGTATGTAATACTCCAGGACTGTATGGGTGTGTTTTGCTAATAAATCTGAGCAGGGGGACTTTTATCAGACTTTTATTCAACACCTGAGTCCAACCAAATAAATATGATGAAATAATTATAATAAATTTTAGGAGCATTGCCATTAAACCTGGTTTTAACTAAGGAAAATAAATCGTTGAAGCTTTAGTTGAAGTGCAACTGTGTGTAATCACGTTTTCACCTAACTGTGGTCACATTTCATTGTGAATGTGATCATTAAGTATAACTGTATTTGGAAGAATTTGAATTGTAATAAGTTTGTAAATGCCAACAACAATTGATGTTTACTTTCTGCGAGTAAAATCCAATCCACTTTATTATATTGCACATTATAGAGACACATGGATGCCAATGTGCTGTACATGTGAAACATAAATGTTCAAATAGGAGACATAAAGATATTCCACACACACAGACAGAAATTCTGCACTCCAAAAGACAAGTTAAAGACTTTATAACCAAAATACACTAATATGTCTGACATATACTTGACAAGTCTAAACACTAAAATACACTTAAAGCAATAAAATACACAATTAAAAAGGAACTAATTAAGATAGGAAAAATGAAATAGGAAGTTAGAATTCAGTAAAAGACTTTAAAGCAGATTGACATATTCAATATTCATCACACAGAAAAAAAGCCTCCTGGAGGTGTTGGGTTGAAGGTTTGAATGCTCGCTGTCAGGAATAGACTGGTGTGTACGCTCTGCTCTCATCATCCCAGCCCCCTACCCCTTATTCTCTTATCTGGTTCTTGTGACACATTTTATACTGTTCTCTGATAATTTACATGTCTTTTCTCAACCGGCAGACAAAGATCAAAGAACTCCTCAACACAATCCCTAACAGCATTATCTCTCTGGTAGATATTAGTCACATGGAACATTAACGTGTTTTATTATGTGGTTTATTTTTCATCTACAATGATTCATTTATTATAGCTTTTAGTCATTTGTTACTATTGGAATCAGTACTATTTGAAAGTGCAAGAGTTTTATTTAATTTTTTTCTGCATACCTGATGTCTTCCTTCTGCTGTGCCATAAAAACACTACAGCACTCCTTTAACTGACCTTTTTGAACCAATAGATGGGAGTGATGGGTTCAGCCAACATCCCAGTAGGACAGGGATGGTGGGGTTGGGAGGTTGATACAGGGACAGGGTGGATAGCTCCTTCCAAATAATGGCATACCAAGAGGGAGGGAGCAAGGAACACACTAACAAAAATTTAGTTTGATTTGTCAGAAGCAGTAATTCACAATAATAAAATCTAACTTCATATCCCTCCTCATTGCTTCCCTTTTGGTTTGACTTCCAAATCCATCTCTTCTTATCCATGCAAAGCCTTGTTATTTAAACAGCCTTTTAAATTTAGTGGCTAATGAGGATACATTTGCATTAAGGTTCCTGAAAGTCTGGATGATGAAAATCAGATCATTTAATTTACATAATTGATCATTTAAGTCATATATCCCAAGTGCTTCTAAATAAAGATACCAACAGTATGTGAGATGCGAGTGCTCTGAGCTATACTCACTGTCAGATCCCTCTATTATGTAATGTTGTTAGTTCATTACCAAGTAAAGGCTCAAACATATCCTGCAACAGCGTGAAGGCTCAGTTAACAACACTATTGGTCGATTTAAATCATTTTAAAAGATCACACAGAAAAAATAAATCAGCAATGCCAACACCAGACAGGCCGTTACGATAATTCCCAGGGGAATCCAGAGGACAGCGAAGCTGTGGGGGGGTAACGGGGAAAACAGAATAAGTTAACCAAAGGAGAGCAAAAGCCACTAAGTATCAGGGGAGTTGTATGGATCTATTATAGTGTGGCTGTAATTAAGAGGGACAAACAGAATGTGTAGAAGGGGTATTACAGGGTGGAAATGGAAACCACAGCCCGCTGGGATCAATAATGCTCCACTCACATCAGGCTGGGCAGGAGCTGTCCAGTTGTCTGAGTGCTGAGCCTCTCTGTCTGCTGCATGAAGTATAAGTCGGGCTCGGACGTATGGGAGGTGGATCATACGGCATATTGAGACATGCGTAGTACAGCTTGCAGGCTGCTCACTGAGGGAATTTAAAGTCGGACACCTGTTGCAGGTAGCACAGGGTATCTGAATGGGGAAAGACAGAGGAAGCACCAGGGGAAGATAACAAAATCAAAATGACAAGAGAGAAAGAAGCAGGGAGTCAGCGTTGAGAAGATGATGACAAGCAGAGGGAGGAGCACTGATAACCTTGCTGGCTTAAAAGCTTCCTCCGAAGCCTAATCAGGCGTCCCAATTACAAAGAAGAGCACCTAATGTCCCCCTCCCACCGCTCCCCCACCCTCTGTTCCAGAGCCTGATGTCCCCCTCGATAAACGGCATTATTAATTAAAAGGCTCCAATTGAATCTGCGTCTGATGGACGAGCTTGGGGATGATTAGCAACAAGGCCTGACAGAGCTTATTCCTACATGATGGAATCTGTCGATAAAGGGGAAAAGACAGGTCAACACACTGATACAATGTCATACAGAGGTGGATAAACACGCTGACGAAGCCTTGTAAGCGGAAGCTTTGTTCTAATGCATCTGTAAAATCACCATTTTCACATCATCTCATCTCTTCAAGGCAACAAGCATATCTTCTTTCTTTTGCCACTTCTGATGTAGAAATTATCTTAAAAAATGTAATCAAGATGTTGAAATCCTTCATGCATTCTGTGCTATATTAGATTTAAATGTCTTATCTATTGTGTGTATAATAGTAAAACCTCCATAATTTAACACATCAGAATCACAGATTAGGTTTGTGTTAATGTAACAGCAGGTCCAGTCAAAAATAAAATGAACTTTTCAGGTTTTTTCATCTTTTAAACTGAATTATGTGTTAAAAATGTGTTGGGAAAGAAAGTTATGGTAGATTTTGCAGAGCTGATGATCTGAAGAAAAATAAAATAAACTGGGGAAAAACACACAAACTGGTAAGGTCTGATTTAGTTCTAGTCAGAGTTTTCATGCACCGGCATATTATTGTACATACATTTAAATATTTATAAAACCTATTTAACCAGTTTTCTCTTATAAGTATATTTCAGTAAAATATTTAAATAAGAATATATTGAAATGTATGCTGGACACAGCTATCAGCACCAATTAGATTAATTAAAATTTAGTCCCTGAAACAAAATATATCCAAACAAGACTCACCTGTGTTTAATTTTCAGTCTGCGCATGACCTGAATTACCAGTAATTTATGGTTTTACTGGTTAAAAAGGGGTTGACTGTTCCCAGTGTCTTTTACACAATGGTAAAGGCAAGATAATGGCAGCAATTCTATTATCAGAAAACAGAGCAACTCCAAAGGCTACAAGGCAAATGTCAAAGATCTTGAAATTCCTGCTTAGATCATTTATGATGTTATCAAAAAGGTTTCTCAGTCATAAAACTGAACGTGCTTCCAAGAAGTGCTGCAGAGAAGAAAACTCACAACGAGTGATCTGTAAGGGTTGCAGAGGAAACACCAACAGCAAGCAAACTGCGAAGGGGCGCCAAGGAGGTCTGCATCAAGCATTCAAGCGAAATCATCTGTCCATGCAGTAAGATTATTACACTTGAAAAGATTTCCTGAAATAAGACAAAAGAGAAAATCTAGATTTTGAACAAGTGAGAAAACAAGTTGTGAAAATTGATTTGAAGTCCATTTTAAGTGAAAACCTCTCAAACTGTCATGTTAATGCTTCTTTTCAGTATTTTTTCATTCTCACTTTGAGAGAGAAGACCTTAAAACAAGATAATTTGAGAATTGCTATTAATAGACTTTTAAAATCTCTGCTACCAGTTCTTGAATTCATGTTTAGTTGCTCTTGTTTTAAGATCCTTTCTCAAAGTGAAGAACAAACATTTTAAAAAGAAGCATTTCTTGATGGTTTTTAACTTAATGGGCTTAAAATCACTGTTAAGATATTTCTCACTTGTCTAAAGTTTAGATATTTTTTCAAGAAATCTGTGTGTGAGTTGGTGCTGGGAAGTCTTGAAACAAGTTTTTACAGCTAAAACAGGTGTGATAGATCTGAAACATTGTCTCAAGGATTATAGATAAGATTATAAAGACTTTTTGGCTGAATATAAGATTTTAAGACTGTTTTTGCAGTGAACTGAACCAAAGAGCTTGATATGAGAAGGCCGATATGATACCATTAACACATGAGAGGTGGGAAAATAAAATATTCTGAGATCACAGAGGAAACCAAAGTTGAGTTCTTTGGGAATGCAACGCATCACTTTGTTTATGGCCGCCAAAAGCAAAACCTCAAAAAGAAAAGAGCACGCTGCTTACCGACAAAAAGACTCTGTCATGCTGAGGCAATTTTTCTGCATCTGCTCTTTAGCAGTTAATATGACAAAGAAATGTTTAATTCAGAAGATTGATGAGATCTTTGGAGAAATATCTGTTGCTACTTTCTGAAAATAGTTTGAGATTAACACAAATGATAGTAGAAAAGTTAGAAAGGGACTTTTTTTTAATTCACCCATCTCCTGGATTTAATCCTGCACACAAAGCAAAAAACATTCGGCCCAAAGTTGGTCTTGACTTACAGCGTTGACTAAACGTGAGTGTGGCTGCCCGAACTCAGCCACATCACCACCACATGTGGCCCACAGGAACACCATGAGGAAGGCTTCCCATATAAGGACCACTTCTGGCCCTAAAAGAACTTGCCATAATCCACGTCTAGGCCAAAAACTGACATCTCGATCACATGTGACCCACAGGAACACCATGAAGAAGGCTTCCCATATTAGGACCACTTCTGGCCCAAAAGAACTTGCCATAATCCACGTCTAGGCCAAAAACTGACATCTGGATCACATGTGGCCCATAGGAGACTTGCCACAACCCAAGCCAGGCTGGTAACTGACATCTGGTCCACTTCTGGCCCACACAATGCTTGCCAGTGCCATAACTGAGCCATAAGGTAGCCCGGATTTGGCCAAAACATGTCTGCTATCTGGATAATGTCGGAGAGAACTGAATCCAGCCATCCGTACATTATCTGTACCTCTTCGTCCATTAAAGGTGGTGGGGAAGCTAAAGCCTAACCCAGAATTTGGCAGGTGAGAAGCAGGGTACACCCTGGACAGGTCACCAGTCCAAGAACTGAATCCTGCTTTTGTGAAGTAGGTGTTTGCTAACTAAATCAAACAGAAACATTGAGGATGTTGCTGTGAGTAAATGTTCTGCAACCAAAAGGCGCCAGTCACCGTATATTAGGAAGATTAAACATTTCCTTCGGAATTTTATTTCAATATTTAAAATTCTCAATGAGGTTATATTTCTGAAGATTTTTATTATGAGGAGCACAACAGAGTTTCTTTTTCTTGAAAAAAAAATGTAAACAATGTAATGTAAAATTTGATATAAAAAAGCAGGAAGAAAATATATTTGTGCCTTAATGCAGGAAGCATGATTTTTTTTCTTGAAGCATTGACATTTATGTTTACTACACCTCATTAATCTGATCATAAGCTACAACATTAAAGTATTGCTTAAAGATTGATGCAGAATTTCTAATTATTGACGGGACTCAGGTAAATCATTCGGATATTGTGTGCATTTAAAGCTACTTCATTTCTAATTTTATGTGAGAAAATAATCACAGATTCACAGATGAATATTTACTTTATGAACCTTTTTTTCTGTTTCTTTGTGATTTAAACAATCTGGCAGCGTGCTATTGTATCTGATGCCTAAACAACAAGACACCTTCTGACCTGTATCACGTATTTTGATGCCATTGGTTGAGACACATTGTCACAGTTGGGCTGCTCATTGCTGAGTGAAAGTCAGACTATAACTGTTTATTGGGAGCTACTCTATGTAAACGTGGCTTGGCTTGGCTGGGATGCCTCACCACCTCTACCCTCCATCCTCCAGGGAACCCTGAGGGATCAGATAAGACAGGGTTCCCAGATCAGGGTTGGACTGACAGTTGAGTGCCCGAGGAAGAGTGATGGGCTTGGGACTCGAAATGGGAGGAGGGCCCCTTAGGCTTTAGGGCCCCAGTGGGACCTCTGGGGCTCACAAAATATGTTGCCTATAGTGGTGCTGATTGGTTGATTAGGGAGAAATTACTTTGATGACAATTAAATTAAAATAGGCATTATTTAAAGAACTATGTGAAAAATGATTTCATTTTACACCACTAAAGGAAACTTTTTGCTTGTATTCCATTTGGTTCTACTTCTGAATAAGCAGGAAGATATTTGTAGAGCTTGATAAAAATAAAAATAAAAAAAGATTTATAATTAAAGTGTCCTGGAATCCCCCACCCCCTCTCCCCGTTTCATGATGGAATAAAATAAATAATGAGAGTTGTAGCTGTGGTTGATTCCTACATATGCATCGACCACAGACGCATCACAGCGGTGGAGAAAAAAGGTCAAAAGGTGAATGAAAGGATTTTATCTAAAGAAAACAGTTCCTTGCAAGTAATGAAAATTGGACAAAAAAAAGTCATGGCTGACTTTCTTTAAAACTGAACTGCAACGATAGATCCTGATCAATGACAAAATGGGCAAATTTAGCATTTTTATTGGACTGGAATAACGAAATCTAAATCTTTGTTGCAAGTTGTGGCTTGCTAAATAACTTGCTGTGCTTGGTCATGTGTGCAGGGTTAAAAAAAAAGCATCTTTGGGTGGTAAATCAAAGGCACAGGAAGGTTTGACCACTTACAAATTTCATATGTATTTCATCAAAGAAGGGTTAACATCTTGGGCTACCTTAAACCTTTTTACCCTCCATAGAGAAGCAGGCTACACCCAGGACCAGTCACCAGCCCAACACACAACCATCCATCCACTTAAAAATGAACTATTAACTAAATGTGCTAATCTTTGAAGCCCGAGTGAACGCATGCTAACGGACAGGACATCACCACCGCTGCCCTGCAGCCCTGCGGCCCTGCATTAAAAGGTTACATTAAGCTCTCATGAAATTGCTTGACTTGATTCTTTATATTTACACGTCTCCTCTAAAACTAGAAAGTAGGAAGACAACTCCCAAAAAGCCCAGTCTCTTCTGGTTGATCAGCTCCATCGGCCTAAGCAGACTCCACTTACCATTATGTATCAGTACTGCCTGTAAACACATGGGAAAAAAAGAGTTTGTATACAGCCACGAGGACAGGAGGCTCATCACCAGTTGTTTTTTTGTTTTTTTTCGTTCCTTTTTGATCATTTTCCAAGAAACAACAAAGTTTAAAATACCATTAAGCATGCCAACAAAACTACTTCTTTGTTCTTGGTCTATACTGGCGTTTATGTGACATATAGCACATGACATGTAAAAGCTTTTTGAAACTGAATTTGATTTCATGGAGACGTTTAAAATGGGAAAAAAAATTTACTTTGCTGCAGAGCGGCGATGCACTCTCAAGGCCATAGAGGACTCCCCCAAGGCTTCTGACCTAACCAAAGAAATAATGTTGCGGCAGACACAGACTGTATTATTGTCCTTAGCCTGCAGACAACCTTTCACATATTTTCCTTTTTGGTTGATGGAGCTTTGAGACTCCATGTCTCTGCTAGGCACACATATGCACAGATGCACACACACACACATTCATGCCCGTTATAACCATGAACTGACCTATTAACCCAGTACACAGCAGCATGTACATTTAGTCACACACACGCTCATGTGTACACAGTTGTGGACATGCACAAACATCCACGGACTATTTCCATGTGGTGCACACGAGCTGAAACACACACGGTGTTGGTCAGACAGACTAACTGGCTCTTGGGCTAATTGGGTAGAGTGTGTGGCCCCGTGTGGCCCTGGTCTGACCCTTCTGCAGCCAGGGACACCACTGAGCCTCTGCTTTGATACATTTGATATGGTTTAAGTGAGGAATGAAGACCTAAGCCTGTTCATTTGAATTGGATCAGTGTTGGGGTGACAGCGCAGTAACGAGAGGGAGTAACTGAAAGTGAGAGTGAGGGAGGTACAGATGGACATGTAAAGAGAAATCATGTTTGCGTTCAGATTTCAGGCATCAGGTGACTGTGCTTTATCTCTGCAGTAACTACTAGTCGTAGCAGTAGTAGTAGTTTTGTGGAAAAGTACTTATCCTTATATCTCTAACACCTACGTACAGTGATGGGAGTCTGTCAACCAAATGTACCCAGTCTTGGTCGGGGATTTAGTTTACTTTGAATTATGGGTATCATTCCGTAATGTATTAGTAAAATCAGTCCTTGCACATTATTGTAATTGAGTGACTGAAAACAGGGGAAATCTGATATCTCTTTCTCTATTTGTGTGTGTGTCTCTTGTTCTTCCTCTCGTTCTCTTTCTTTCTCAATTTCTCCCTTTCCCTCAAGTAATGATTTGATGTCGCTAATGGCTTCCTAAATTTTGTAGAAAGGGCAGAACCAGCACTGTCTAGAGTTTCAGACGCTGGAGGTCTGCCAGACAAGGAAGGAAAGTCAAGAGGAGGGAGGGGGTTGAAGGGAGTCTGTGCTGGGTTGGATAGTCTAGGTAAGGAGGTTGGGTAATGACTGTTAGGATCAACAGGCGGTTATCCTCACGGTCTTGTTTCAGAGTATTAATATTTCCTGTTGTCCTGACATCCATTTGTCACAACGTGAAGAAATCCCCCAAATACATCAAAGTACTTGAAGCCTGAACTGTTTTCTTTCTTAGAAATATTAATGACCAGAGAGTCGTCAAGGACACGTGTGATAAATAATTTGTAAAGCATAAATTAACTTGTCACATGAAAAAAAACTCAAAAATATCAAATTCTGTAGTTGGAAAGACTGTAACAGCAATGAAGTGATAATATTTTGCCTCAAGGTGCGTCTGGCCACTGCTGGTACCACCACACAACAGCCTCGCTGCTGCCAGTAGAATAGATTCTATTGTCGGCCTGCTCTACTCTTCATTCAATTCAGCCCACATGAAAGAAGTCAATGGCAGGGGGAATGACGAATGAATGTGTTGGTGCTTGTAGTTTACATCTGCTGACGTGTGTGCGTGTGTGCCTGTGCATGTTTGTGTGTGTTTGCTTGTTTGTCACATGATGTCCTGTGGCGTTCGCTAACTAACCGTACAGGCGCCAGTAGAAGATGGGGGGGCGGGGGTGAAAGCCGGGCCTGAGAAGATGCAGAGCAGGGAAGAGGAGCTATGGAGCCGCGGAGGGGGGCACCCTGGCTGACTGCTGTCACATGATGGGCATATAATGAAGCCAAACTACATTCAAACTGTTGAATAACTGTGCAAATGACTCATGACCTGACTTAGTATTGTGTAAACATGCAGCCTCAGTTCTGTCTAAATAAACTTGAGGGTGTATTTCTGTCATCGTTGAGAGCAAAGTAACTGTTAGCTTTACAGCTTTTAGAAAGCTGAAGCATTTTGAGAACCTGGGACATAAACTTTGAACTCGCTAATGTTCTTGTTGTCCTTTTAGTACAGTGTGAGAGTGCACTTGTTCTAGAAACTCCCACCTCCTGCCAAAATTCTGTTACGTGCTTGTAAGGTATGCTGGTATTAAAAAATACCAGAACATTTCATCACTATCAAATAAAAAAACATTACACTGAAAATCCTCCTTGCTGCTTGTTAAAGATCCAGAGACTTTGGATAAAGGATGGAAGCGAGCAACGGGCAAAACAAACACAAAGAACCCCAATGACTTTATGGCGCTCTTTATCACTGAGACTTAGTAATGCTGTCATATTTAATACTCACATTCCATTAATCAACCAGCCTCTATGTGCGACTGGGGTTATATTTTGGATGGCACTCCGGGAGTGTGTGTAAGACTGCATGCAACTGAGGTGGTAGTGTTTACCCAGAGCATAAGCAGTGGTTGGCCGCAGGCCTGGCTCGCTTGGCCATGATAGGCCACTGTGAAATGTGCCTGACAGAGGCAGCCCATTGCCCTCTCTGCTGAAATTGTGTGTTTGTGTAAAAATGTGTGTAGACCTTTGTGTCTGAGCTTGAGTGCTGCTTATATCTAAAGTTTGTATTGTAGTTTTTATTGACTTTACTCTGTGGTTTTCATTTAAACATTGCCTCTAAATTTGATGTGCAGATAATGTGCACAATGTACAGACAGATCCTTTTAATGCTGGGAGGAGCAGTAAGCGTGTAGCTAATAGCTAATAGCTGGATAGTTAGAGAGAATGTAAAAAAGGGAAATAAGAGGAAGCCTTTGCCATTCTAGCTTTTTCAGCAAGGACTTTTTCCAGTCCTCCATCTTCTATTTTTCTCGTCTTTCATTCTTGGGCTCTCAATCACTTCTCTTTTCCTTCTCCACTGCATTTCACACAGTCTTGTCATCCTGCCAAGGAAACGAATCAGAGCCCCCTCTCAGCCACCACACTTTCCTTTGTCTATATCTGTTCTGACTGCTCGTAGTTTGAGGCTGCACACCACTGGATCAGCAATCTTCACCTCAACCTGCTGCAGCTTGTGACAACACACCAGGAGCAAAGCCTGTCAAGTGGTGACCCACAGTTAAACAAGCTGGTGTCCAGCGTGCATATATGCCATCTGAAGGGTGTTGTTCTTCCCTTTCAGGCACGTGCTTCCCCTTGTTTGGAAAAAAGGTGTCTCCTCTTTCAAGAAGTCTCCACTCTTTGAAAGAGTTTCAGAGCGGCTCCCTGATTCCCCACTTTTCTTCTCTGCTAAATGATGTGTCTGTACGTACCAGTTATCGTACTTCAGAGCTTGTTATTTGCACCAATAATTTAATAAAGCTGTTTGCTGCTGTGACTTTTAATTAATTTCCATGTGTTGTTTTGTGTTTTTTTCAAGATGATCTTCAGTGGACCATGACAGTAGCGAAATGTTTTAATCAGACGTGTAAATGGAATAATTCTATCAGTCAATTCTTTCTTGTCTTTATTTTACATGGGTGATTACCCATGTTACTAATTGTTGAACTGGCTTGGTGGATTAGCTGGATTAGATGCTCTGTATTTATGTTTGTGTGTGTGTGTGATGCAAAGTGACGATGATTTGGCAAGCAAAATGTCAATCAGCAGCATGAACATACCAAAGGGATGGAGAGTTGACTTGAAAAGAGCAAGAGAAGTGAGATTATACTCATCGCTATGGCTTTTATGACTGCCGGACCTAGCAGAAAGAAAGAAATTGAGGCGCACTTGAATATTTCTTGTTGGCTGTATAAAGATGTGGGTGTTTGTTTTTCTATTATGTCAAAAACACATACAGGAAAAACTCAGTATGATCACTTGTTTGCAGCATAACAGCTAAATGCAGCTTCTCCATCTTGTCTGGACTCTGGTCTGGACTAGTTGACCAGAATCTTTGGATCTAAAAGCTCTGCTAGGTTTATATTCTCTGAACATATCACAGATGGATTCTGGGCCTAAACCGTTCGGTGATTTATTAACGATCAGAAGGGTTTTAAAATCTATTCTGTGACTGACTGGAAGCCAGTGTAAAGATTTCAAAACTGGTGTGATGT
>JBAMHW010000003.1:33633661-33659433 GCA_037177495.1 Rhadinocentrus ornatus
GGAGCCTTAATGTTCTTTTAGGGTTCTGAGAAAGGGGGGATGTTTTTTTTGCAAGGCCCAGGAAAAACCCCCCCCCCCCCCCCCCAAAAAAAAAAAAAAAAATACACACACACACCCCTCTCATTGCAACACACACACTAAGAGACCTGCATTTGAACTGCACTGCACTTCCTTTCATCTTCCACGTCTCATTCTCCCTAACTCAACTTTGTGAGGGGATGGTCGGGATGCCTTTTGATTCTACTAATTCAATTTGATGGAAAAACAAATACACTGGGGGAGTGGGAGACGAGAAGAGTGGGAGTAGCAGGGGGATGGCGAGGCGGTGGGGGGGTTGAAGAGACAGTTACATGGAGCACAGAGAGAGAATGAGATGGTGGTGGTGAGGGAGGTTGCCGAGTACAAACACGAGAGCATAGGGGAGAAGGAAAAGGAGTTAGGGAGTCGAGATGAGTTGAAACATCCAGTTCCAGGTTGAAGTCGTAAACCTCTTGGTGCTCTGATCTAGGTGGCCACCATGTTCACCCCGCCAACGCATCCCAGATCTCTCCTCTTCATCTCTTCTATGGAATGTCACTCTGATAGTGAAGATAAGTAACTTCCTATTTTATGGCTTTTTTTGTGTCACATAATTCAGGATGTGAGTTAAGAGGGGGTGTCTCGATCAGGGTAGCTGTTGGTTTAGTGAGGCCTGGTGGGTAAAAAAGTTTACAAAGCTTTCACTTTACAGGAACTGTATAAATCTAATGGGGGGAACAACAACACTGGTGCATGCAGACTATTAAAAACAGGAAACCAAGCAATTATTTCTGGTGGGAGTGTGAGAGGCCTGCACCTCCTACCTACTGCATCCTTTCAGGCCTATTGGCATGTATTTATGTATTTAATGAATAACCTTTTTATTATTTAAGAAAAAGGTAATATAAGTGGCAAAATTTGAGCAAGATGGAAATACCTTTTGGAAATACGTTGTGATTTTAGTCATGTGACTGATGACATGACTAATCAGCTGATTTTGGCTCCAGGTAATAAACTTAGCCAAGACACACTGGCATGAAAGAAAAATCACAATGTACCAAATTCAAGCAATTTCCTGAATACTTCTCTCAAGCTACTTTCCAAAGTTTATTAAGTTAGCATCCACTTCTTTATAGCAGCCACACGTAACATTACCTGTACTGCCAACCCTTGAGAACACCTTGGAGACCCCTTTTATTCACCCTATATCAGTTAATAGCTGTGTTTTTAATGTACATTGTCTATTAAGTGAAATGTCAGGTGTTTCACTTTAATTCACTTGACATTTAAATGAATCTCTGAGCTGAATTGTAGCCTTACATCCTCCATGGTCACGCATGCATGTTTATGTCTGCATATGTGAGCTGGGAGTCTCTAGCCTGGCTGGACTGTTATATTATTTTTGGGAGGGCTGCTCCTTCCCTCTGTAGGGCCTCATTGGAGAGTGCTTGCTCTCTGCACCCCCCTGTCAGGCTCTGCAAGCGTGGCCAAGCCGTGCTGGGCAAGGCTCACTGGCTGCAGCAGCAGCCTGGCCTGTACTCGGCCCAGCTCCCACAACAGCGCACTACACACAGATGGCTAGACGGCCTACTGGCAGCCGTGTGTTACATTTTCACTGGTGCTCAGCAAGTGGATGAAGAGACACCCCACCCCTCAGACAGTCAGATGCAGACCTACTGTGTCCAGGTGAGCATAAACAGTGTTTGGATCCCATAATATAGTATAAGCTACATTAAAACAAAAAGCACCTTATAAAAATAAAGTTAGGGCCAGTTTAAAAAATGTGGCTTGGAGTAAGCCAGCACTAGGCCTTAATCTGTACTGTTTACTCCTGTTTTATTTTTTACATAACAAATACAATCAAATAGAAAGCAATCGGAAACAAATACCTTCCATATCTGAATGCTGCTGATCAAACTGAAAAACTGCATTGTGAAGGCATTTCTGACATCTACTTTCCCTTTGAAGAAAGTTTGAGAATAAACTTAGTCTTAAATTAGCTCTCATCATCCTGCTTGCAACTGATTGTGGACTGGAAGTGGCTTTGAGTTAAGTTGGCCACAACAGCCATTTTAGTCTAGGACTAACCTTAAGCCCTGTCTCTGAAACCCGCCCGTAAGGTGAAAAATATTTTTTTCACTTTAAGCTGCTCCAACCTTTGGAAAGCCCCAGCAGATGTGAGGAGGGTTCAGGAAGGGGTAGCTCTGCATATTTAGCGTAGACTGTTTAATCGGACGGTTTGTGCTGTGAGTGTGTGAGGGCATGCTGAACTCTGCAATGATGACTTGAAATTGGCCCTAATCGAGCAGACTCATTAGTGGCTATGTTCAAAGTGTTTTCACCCCCACCCTTTTTTTTTTTTTTTACTGTAATTGTCCAAATGGGAGTCAGAGACAGAATAACCAACAAGAGTAAAAGACAAACAAAATAAATGGGAACTAAAAAAGAAACAATAAACAGAACAAAAAAGAGGGTGAGATGAGGGAGAAATGGAATCCAACGCCTGCTTCCTGGCAGCCTCAGTTGCAAGCACATCTGTGTGTGAAGGGTTTAAGCAGACCCCCATGTGTTTGCTCAGGTCGCCTGATTGCCTTTCCTTCCTCTTCTCTCTCCCACTAAAGACCTGCTGTCCTTCCTCTCACTCCAGTCACCACGGCCAAGAGAGGGAAGGCTACTCCGACAGATGCTGGGAGCAAGAGCAGCCCCGCTGAACTGCACTCATGACTCAGTATTTTTCACGTTTGAATTAATAAATAATGTGGCTGTAAGAGATTTGAGGGGAAAAGAGGCATTGCATAGATTATTTAGCTGAATGAGGGTGTGAATTAGGGTTTGTACTTGTGTGTCTGTGAGCATGCGGGTATGTGCATATGCATGACTGTGTGTGACTCCGGAGCCCTTTTGCTGGAGCCTGCTGTCTGGGCACAATAGTCCAGCCTGGGGCCTTAGCTCCACAAAGAAGCCTTCTCTTAACAAGGAGCCATCACAGATAGAGGAGGAGCTTAACCAAAGCATTACCACGGTTTAGGGATCACAGAGCTTCCCTTGATGCATCTGATATCACTTATGATTTTAATGACCAAGCACTCTTCATGGAGCGGGGAGTCGAGGGTGATGCCAGTATGTACAGTATAATCTAAACATTGTGCATTTACTTAAATCTTAAATTCATATCAGTCTTACCCTGAGCATGCAACCACAATCATTAAAAATATCTCTAGGAGGGGGATGGACATTGGAGACAGCAACATAAAAACATTAGGAAATTCAGGTGTATGCAGGAGAATTTATTTTAAAGGTTAATGATAACAACAAGCCAAATATTTCTTTATTTAGCTTGTTTAGGTTTAGCGTTTCCCATAATCGGCATTCTGTTAGAATAAAAATATATCTTTGCACAGTAAGAATAATAAAGACAGATTTCACTTGAGTATTAAACTTTATTTATTTTTTTTCCGTTGTGAGATGGAAAAATGATAAAAACGTACAGGGAGTCAGGGAATTTTCATCTTAGACAGGTCAGTGTTTTTCTTTTACGTAATAACCATGAAATTACAGTCCTACGTTTCCATGTGTGTCCAATGAAAGCTTTGAGTGAAAATAAATTATTGTAGCAATAATTATAACATCAAATATAACAACAATTAAGCATTTATAAACACTCTATTTACTATGTTGGTTGTTTTTTTTTGTTGTTGTTTTTTTCCCCATAAAACTCTGTTATAAAAAACAGGTGAGCATTGTGGTGGTGTACAATAATCCAGCATGTGAGGAGAGCATTGGTCTCTTGGTACTGTGAGTCTGACTGGTTGGTAACAGAGCTGCACGCTTGTGTAGCCGTCTGTTTTCAGCCAGAACCAAGGCTTCCAGCTCTGAGGAGTCTGTTTGTCTGTCCATAGCAGTTGTGGACAACAGCTTGGGGATGGACAGGGTGCATGTTTCTCAGACTATAACGATATGGTCATGAGGTGAAAACAGCGGTTCTTTTTAAGACCTCTCTGGAGTCTCCTGTTTCAGGGTCAGGGAGAGGTGGGTACCAAAGTGACTTAGTAAAAATAAGCAAGAAGAATGACAAGCATCTCCATTCACTCTATTCCTGCTAGTCCCAGTCACCCTGGGACTAGCAAACCCCTCGTCACATTAGCTCTTCACAGATTCCACTAAAGTCTTGCTCAGTGCAGCATCCCATCAGTGAGGCCAAAAGCATGATGCGACCCTCAGATATTCATTCCCACTGTAAGTCTCTTCCCTCCAATCACTGTACACGACGCAACTCTGCTCAGGCTTCCGAGTGATGTGGAGGCCATTTAGTGTTTATGGCAATGTGGTGGCTCCTACAGGCGAAAGGGTTTCTGGGTCTGCAGTGGCCTCAGTGAGGCTCGGCCCAGACTGGCGAGCGACTGGAGTGGTGGGGGTGACCGAATGAAGGGTGAATAGGCGTGGGAGTGGGCAGCATGTGTCCTGAGTGGCTGAAGGGGGGAAGGTGACCCATGTGGGTCATGTGGCTGGTAAGGCCGGGTGCAGAGCCAAAGGGTGAGGCCTTGTCCTGCATGCACTTGGACAGCTCGTCAAAGCCGTCCCCTATTCGTTTGTTCCTCTTGGACTTGCTGGACATCTTGCGGTTGCGTGTCTGGATGCCTTCTTTCTTCATGGTCAAGGGTCTGTTGACCTGTAGAGAACGGCACATTAGCTCAAGGAATTCAGACAAAAGCTGCACTGACAGTGTGAATACTACATTAGTCGTTTATGCCTGTTATGATAAGTGCATCTTATTTTTCTGGCTCATAAATACAAATGGCATCAGAAATATTTCATATCTTGCACTGCTAATTATGAGTGTCGTGCATTTCTGTGATGGTCCAGTAGCCTGTTGTGCTGCACCAGTGTGAAATAAACGTTATAAATAAGGAGCAGCTGTTTTGCATATCCAATAGCACTGAGGCGAGTCAGGGGCGTTTTTTTTGTTTTGTTTTTTTTTAGCTTTTGTCTAATTGTCTAAACTAAACAGAACCGTCCTAGTCAATATGAATTCATGGGGATGAGGCCAGGCTGGGTCTGAAAGTAGCAGCCTCAGACAAATCCCCATCAGTGTAACCGACGCCGTTACACTGAATGACAGTCCCACCCGCCAGCCTCTCCGGGGAGTAACGCCCCCCATTGAAACAACGATGGATTAATAAAAAAGAAAAAAAGGGACGACCGGTGGGTTCTGCTCAACAGGGTGAGCAGGCTTTGCTTCCACACTCAGCTTCTCTGCTCATGAATCGATATGCGCTGTCCGCCCACTTAACCAGTTAAGGGCAACATCCATCCCGTCCACCTCCACCCCAAACCTCACAATCGGGTAAAGCGTTTGTGTGTGTCTGCGTGTGTGTTTCCAAGCTACTTACATTGTGAAGTTTAAAGTAAAGGCCGCAGGCATTACACACCGGGTCTCCGTTCCCGTTGCGCCTCCACAGGGTGGTGGTGGTTGTCTGGCAGTTTGCACAGCAGGTGCCTGCACGTCTAGCAGCGGACTGGAAGAAGAGAAAACGTGCATCTTGAATTATGATCCATGCGCATGTTGCAAAGAGGTCAATAGAGCGGTAAAACCACGGTTTTACAGACAGGTCTTCAATGATCATTTAGCACAAAAACCGGAACAACAAAGCCACTGAAACGAATCAGTTTCCAGAGAAATCTGAATCGGTGGGACTGTTATTTATTTATTTAAATTGTGTCTTTGGTTTTAGATTTTGATGGCTGAATCTTGTCCGGGCGGGAAGCAACACCGATAGTCCCAGAAATAAAGCAAATTCTCTTTTAAATCAGCTGCGTGAATGATAACATTTTATGGAGGCATTTTTATTTATTGCCGTTTTGTCGCGTTTCCTGCATGCAGTTGTCTCATGCATAAAAATATTAATATGGGCCCTATACTGTGTTGGCTGGTTATAAGTGAGATCCTGGCTTTAACCTCTTCTTGGAAAACTGCGCTGCAAGTTAAGTAAGACCCAATGTCCTGCTTGACAACACGCTCCTGCATCCATTGCGGATCAATTCTTCACACATAATGAGAAACATTAGCTTTACATCCAAGAGCCCTCTGGTTCTTTGCTTTGCATGCAGCATCCGGGTTTTTCTTCTAATTAATTTCAGGTGGGCTCGTTACTTTTGACCTGGAGAACAAGAACATCCCACGTTCATTTTTATTCCACGTATGCCCAAAAGCTATAAAACAGCAAGCGGTTGCGCGTTAATATTTAACTCCTTTAGTCGACTAAAACGAGAGGAACATAAAATCCATATATTTTCCAAAGTCTGTCCCTTTACGTTGTGTCTCTCCACACATAAGCGGTCCTCCAGTGTTGTGATAATCTCTTCACAGTATATGTCATTCTGGCCACAGAGAATGCAGCGCGCTGGCTGAAGGCGGAAACAGCCGGGAGCCTGACTTCCTTATCTGGGCCGGCCAGATATCCGGATAGGAAACAACTGGATGCCCCTTTGAACACAACTCTGAAAAACACTTGAGCTGAAAATGTAAAAGCTGCGGCCACATGGGCCGAACCAGTGGAAAATATAGGCTAATGGACCCTTCTTGACCAGGAACGACGCAGAGGGGATCAAGAAAAGCAAAAATATGTGTAAAAAAAAAAAAAAAAAAAAAAAAAAACTAAGCCAGGATGTCCAGAAAAGCAAATCTAAAATATTTTTACTATTTTTTTAACAAATAATAGCAACCAATTTATTTGGCAGGTCTAATAAACAGCTGATATTAATTAAAAAGTTTTGACCCTCTTCTTAAAGGTTTCCTCTAAACTATTACAAGCTATACTTTTATGAGGATATTTAGGACATAACCTATTATTATTATTATTACTATTATTGTTGTTGTTTTTGTTATTAGGTAGTCCTTCTAGTTATTTGAAGGAAAAAATGTTTTTTTTAAAAATAACTGAAGACAGTTAAAAAAAATAGAATTAAGACATAATAAGTAAAGTTGACCAATTTTATCAAACCTTCCTTTAATAAGAATAATGATTATATTTTACTTAAATAAAATGTTTTTTTGTTTCTGTAAGAACTTCTGTTTTACAATTGTTACAGAAAGATGGTTGTTCAGCTCCAGATTTCATATCAGAGGTGCCTGAGCAGCTTTGGTAAATCCACCACCAGAATGTCCTTGCTGCTTTTCATTTACTGGAGCATGGTGTTAACTAAAGCGGCCTGGGCATTGGTATCAGTAACAGTATCAGAAGTACCAGCAATAATGATAGCAGGAACAATGGCAATAGTAGCAGTATTGTAATGGGCCATGAAGGCGGATCATCAGGGGGTGAGAGGGACAAACAATTCCAGGAAGATCATAGGGAAAATATAACTTTCCTGGAATTGTGCTGCCGGCATCTGCTTTGTGCTCATATTTGGGTGCCTGCTCTCCGCGTAAGGCTATGGAGTAAAATGTTAAAACTCACCAGTCTCCTTTTGGGCTTGATAAGTGGTCGGTTCTGGCCGTTCATCTTGTGGTAAAGTCCACAGGCGTTGCACAGGTAGTGGCCGGTGCCATCCCGCCGCCACAAAGGGGTGGACGTTGCACCGCAGTTTACACATTCACGACCCTCTGCATATAGTTCAAGAGGAGGAGAAAAAAGGAAAATTTATATAATTAAAAAATTACAACCCCGGTAAGAAGCAGCACATAGCAGCTGTCCAGCACTATATCAGGCAGCTACGTAGTCCTTATTGACCCCAGATGGCCATGTAACATGACGTGCAAATCTGCCTCATAATGGTGACAAGTGTCCATATGAGCATACAGGTGTACCAAATGTGTGTGGCTGTCATGGACACAGACACCTCCATGTAAACCGATCTATATTGGGGAGGCTAGAGAAAGCCAGAACATGTCCAGAGGTGTCCAACAAGAAGAATGAGACACACCATCAAATTAGTACTACATTATTCATCAGCTCGGTAGACACCCATGAGAGGAAACATAAGTGTATGTTGGTAGTATTAAATGCACTGGACTTGTTTGCAGTCTTTTCATGGAAAAGCTTGCATGCCAGTGGGCTGCAACTACCAAGATGGCATTCACTCCATTATTACGTTGATGGAGGTTATATTATTAGCTGGATCAGGTCTGATCACCCTTTTCTGCTTAAACAGTTTTTTTCTTTCTTTTCTTTTCTTTTTTAGCCCCATGCATTCTTCTCCAGTGCAGGTTGGACTGACTTCAAACAGCCCGTTGCTAAACCAGCAATTCATTTAATTCAAGTATCCCTCTCTCCCCTGAGCATCATCTCATTATCCTTGTTATAATGCCACCGACACCCAAAGTCCCACCCTCGCCTTACAATGGAATCTGACCTGAGTATAAAAGTTAGGTTCCTTTTGAAATGCATCTCTGTACTGTTTATTCCTCCCTTTTCTTCCTCTTCAGTGTTTCACAACCACCCAGCAGATATAGTTGATAAATATTCATCAGCTATGACTTGGTTGTTTTGTCTTGAGCAATGTTTAGTGTTGAAATAAGAGAAAGAAATGTGAAAGTCTTCATGCACAAAGTTATGTAGACGAGGAGGGGTGGGTGGGTTGTGGGTTGAGGCTAGTTCAACAGGAAGCCACAGGACTGTAAGGTATATGTGCTGACAGCTAAAATGTCATTGTGGTATTTTGTACAACAATCAATCACCATTACTGCGCTGGGCATCCACGTTGATAGATAAGGAGCATTTTAATGCCGCAGCAGATATGTTTGTGTTACTGAGCAAGGCACAGTCTAGCCAGCTTGTTTTAAATGTCACAGTGTAACATTTCTCCTCCACTGCAGCTCATATTCAGTCCGATTATCACAGCAAGATTTTTCCAGGTGTGTTTTAAGAGCATAGTGAAAATGAAAGACAATGTTGATTGCACAGCTACATTTTGGAACAAGTTGTTAACAAGCTGCTGTGTTTGTTTGTTTTTTTTGTTTTGTTTTGTTTTGTTTTTTTCTCTCTCTCCATTTATTCCAAGCACCACAGCTGGAACAATGTAAGGAAATTACTGACTCATTACCAGACTCTTTTACTTCTTTTTTTTTTCTTTTAACTCCAATTGGCTAACCATTAGTGTCCAGAATAAAGTCTACTCCTCTAAATATCCCTTCCAGCACACCAAGATAATGAATCAGGTGCAAGCCCAGACAGAAAAAAGAAAAGAAAAAAAGCTTTAATATAAGCCATTTGACTGCGTGGGACCTGTGTGTGAAATAAAAACGAACAATGTTCATATTTAAGCCTTGCCAAAATGCATTCTATCTTCACAGAGAAGCAAGTCCACAGTCAACTTGTTGAGCTACACTTCATGTCTGAGCACTGGGCCAAGGCCATGCCTAAAAACACAAACAGCAGGACTCTGTCGCCTGTGCTTTGTTAGTACTGTGGAGAGCGGTGGGCGGGGTGGAGGTCGTGATTTGTTCACTTGGAGGTATACAGGATATGGCAGGAGCCAGGGCGTCGTGACTCCTTTATTTTCTAAACGCAATAAAGGCCAGATTTAAACGAAAACAAGCATGTGGCACGAAACCACTATCAAATAACAAAAAGTCTGTATAACAGTGTTTTCTTTTAAATGTTCAATTTCTTGTTAAGAATATAGCACTGGGATTTTCTCCACAAAAAAGCAAACAATACGAATAAAATTAACGACTAAATAACGGTTTTGTGCTGTTATTAGTCCCGCTTTCATTTGGCTTAAATAAACCTAATTACTTTCAACTTAAGTGTGGACGTTAAATGCTGTAAAGAGTGCGATGGGACAAAGATAAGACCAGCAGGACGCGGTTGGAGACGTGTCCAGTATGGAAATATGGATCAATATATTGTTTACAAAGTTTGGATGAAGAATGTGATATGTGCATGGCGGATAGTCTAAATGTTTAAAACAGGTGAATGTCCTTCAAGCAGACGCTCATAAACATGTTTGACAACAATCACGATACAAATATCAAATATTGTTTTTCTGACAATGGAAACATCTTTCCGCTGATTGCGGCTTGGGTAAATTACACCGCAACGCTTCACCGCACAGCTGAATAAAGTATATCCATTTAATTAGACCTTATCAATTAGATCTGCCATCTGATAACGAGGAGAAACCCACGTGAGACTCACCTGAGGTCGACCTGGCTTTGCTTTTGCATTTGGGCGTAAAGCTGGAGGAGGACCCGTGAAGCAGGCTGCCCGGATGGAAGAGACTGCCGCTGTACTCGTGCGGTGTGGGCAGAGAGTAGGCCGGGTAGGTCGGGATGGGGTGATGCGTGGTCGGAGCCTGGCTGTTCATCGAAGCCAGGCCGCTGCGAAGCGGGCTGCAGCTCTCCATTTTCATGCTGTCAGTCAGCGGCAACTGGTACTTGATCGACTCTTTCTCGTCCATCCTTGTCGAAGTGGAAGCCGGAGACGTAGGGCCGGGGTCTGGGGACACGTCTTTCGGAGGGGTAGGGGGGAAACTGTAGAGGTGAGGGCTGGAATGGGACGCTGGAGTGAGCGAAGACACGGAAGCTGTACCGGTGCTGCTGCTGCAAGGGTAGCCGGAGCCGGCGGGGTGAAGGCCGGGTTTGCTGAAGTGGCCGACCGCCCATGCGTTATGGTGGTGCGCAGCTGACAGGGCTGCTTTCCCGTGGTCCAGCCAGGGAATACCGGGACTGTGGATGAGGTGCGGTCGGCAAACCTGATTCCCAGTTAGGCGAGCTGAAATCCATAATAATCTATTTAATTCACTTTGCATTATAGGCTATATTTAATTCACATTCTACTCATCAGTTTGTTGTTCGTAAAGCTGACAAAAAAACTTACCAGTTAAATACTCGAAATGATTCAAATCCGACATTTAGTTCCGGTTGTAGATAAAATATTCTGGTAATTAGGGTTAAATTGTGGGCTTGATCACAATCAGATAATTATAAATAATAAAAATCTGAAATAACAAAAACTTCACACATCTAAGCTAAATGTAGCAGTGATTATAAAGGGCCCCTGACTTTTAGAAGTACGGAAAAAAGTAGCTCCACGTCTGGGCAGTATCTTTTCGTCCGCTGCAGCTCTCAGACTAAAGATTGTTATTAGTAAATTTGCGGTTTTTATTTTATATCCGGGAAGTGCCTCTCTCTCCCTCCAGAACCCCTGCCCCACCAGAGAGGGGTTAAGTGACATACTTCCCTTTCCTCTCGCTGTCATTTGCTAGAAAAACCTTTTATGTTGCTGAATTGGCCCAGAAAACTAAAGAGGAACTTTATTTCTTTTTCTCCTCTCTCTCATTTTTTTTTACTGCACAAACCACAGCAGCATTTGCAAGGATGTTAAATAATTTCTACACCAAATCAGGCGCACGCGAAATGCAAACTAAGTAGTTCATATAGGTCATGCATGAGTTTCATAATAATACCGGGAGCGCATCTCACCGTGTGCTTGGCTGTACGTGACCCTTGCTCTGGAGTTGGTGTAGTATGGGTTCCCTTGAGAGTCCAAGTGGTTCAGAAACATGTCAACTTCGTCCTGGGGCAGCAAAGGCGCCATAGGCTCCATGTAGTTGTGGCCCAGACTGTGGTGGTGAGAGTCCGGGTGCTGGCCGTTCAGCACAGCATGATGGTGCGCCATCCACCGAGACTGATCTGCCGCTGCGACCTCCATGGCTGCACTGGCCGTCTCCTTTCCACTGAATGCGCCTCTGTTTATGCTGTGCTTGCCTTCAAGTGGAAGTTCAATCCGCCTTACAATACAAGTCCCGGGTTGTTAAAAGTCTCGATTGCTTCTTGACTTCACAAATAAAATCCTTAAATAATGCAGTGTCCTTTTTCCTCAGCGATACCTGCAAAGAGACGTGAGTGTTATTTTATAACCGCTCCACTTTCCAAGCAAACAACAGGGATCCTTCTTGTTTTTATCTAATCATGTCAGATGACACGTAAAATATACTTTGCATTATTTAAGATCCTTTGTGATTACAGCATGAAAACAAAGTTAAACGCACAACCGCCTCCACATCAAAATGAAACAACATCCGTTAATATTAAGGAAGAAACGGCAAAGTTTTCCGGGGAGGGATACCTGTTGCAGTTTCTGATCAGCTGACGGCAAATATAGCTTGGATGTGTAAACCTCTTGATCCGTGCAGTGCTCAGGCTCATTAATGAGATGTGGCGCAGACTGATGCGGCTGGCGCCAGTAAATTCCCATATCAAGCCATGTGGGGCGGAGCGTCGCTCCGGGCCAATCGCAGACTACTCTGCCACAATTGGGCTCGCTGCATCACAGCTCTCCCTCTTTCAATTTCCATTTTCCTGCACCGAAAAACTAAAAGACTTATCAATCAGCGGTATAATTTCTCGACTCTCTTTCTCTCTCGTGAAGCGCAAACGGAATGAAGAATTGGCTCGTGATAATCAGCCTTTTTTAGCGGCAGTTATGATCCTAAAGACAGACGTCTATCATGGAGGGGGATTTCGTTTTCTCAATACACAGCATTTAGTATCACGGTAATTTTTTGAAAACTAATTTAACACTATTCAACCCACCAGAAGAAGGATTTTAAACCGCATTAGTGAACTTTTATGATTGTATGATGCTTTAAATTGGCCCCAGCTTGCAAACTATTTTCCTTTTAACGTTTGGAATATTAAATTCGTTGAATGGATCTAACATTAACACGTCTATAAGAAGCAATGTATGTGTTATTTTTTTTAGCATACTGCTGTTATGTCAACAAATAGCAATTTCAGCACCTTTAGAACCAACAGAGGAGGAGTCGATTTATGACCCCGAAATTGGCCCTATTGTAGGGAGCGCCTAATTGTCTTTAATTAGTAGCAGTACATTCCTCTTGTGACAACAGGGGGGTTTGTCTCGGGGACAGAGCCGTCAAACACAGCTTGCATGCCAATGGCGCCGCGAGACCAGGAATGGGCATTAAAGGCCTCGCCTGTGACAACCAGAGTCAAAGCAAACGCCCTAGTTTAAATCTCCTACTGTGTCAGGAGCGCAGCGGCAGACATGAACTGTTATGGCGAGTGATGTTCAAGCCGAACGGAGACACATTTGTGCACTGATACATTTTCATGGAAGAATAAGCTGTGGTTGTATAAAGCATCAGTAGCCTATGCAAGCTAATGAATTGTGCCTATGCGCGTTGACGGCTCGTGTGAGTGTGCGCGCGCGCGCGCGTTTGTGTGATTGACAAGGAATAATTGGAGATTGCCCGGAGCTTAGACCATCCGCCATGCTGACGCCAGGACCTGACGTCACAAAATCAAAGGAGGATGGGAGAGTGGGGTTGGTCAAGTTTGTGAAAATTCTCCAGGTAAAAGGAAGAAAAATCCCTTCATAACTCTGATGACAAGAAGCAGGTCATTATACCCGCAATCATATCCTGATCTGATGTCATACCTGCTGCGTAAATGCGTGTGCGTGTCAGTCATCAGTCATTAAATCACTGGCCTGTTGCCAGGGGCAGTGAGTTGAGGGGATCAGCCCTTTGAGCTTGTCAACTCTTAAAATCAACAAATTAGTGAGTGTGCAAAGCAGCAGAGGGACGGCTACTGGAATAACTGACATTCCAGTGAAAACAACCCACATTGAGCAGGTGGTGTGAGAACATCCTTACTTTTCTATTTGTCCTTTAACACATTCCATGATGATACAGTTCTTATTTAATCAGTCACCAATAACATATTACTCACACCCATTTAATGCTGTCATCTTTTGAACCTGAAGCCACAATGACTTCCTGTCTGAACCTGAATGAACCAGTGATGCTGTTGATCTTGTGGCTTGTAGTGAAAGGACACTTTATATGCAGACTGTAACATGTCACTTAGCCAAGTGGTCGACCCACGGCTGCATGAAACACTGGGCCTTGGAGAGTGGGGCAGGCTCAAGAGAGCTGCTGCAACATGCCCATTGTTGTTTGCATGTTTGCCAAATGGATTACTCAGCAGGATTTAGCTCTCTGTAATTTATACCTTCATTAATCCCATTTGTATCTGTGCTGGAACAAAAGATGGGAGAGTGTGACGGAGGGTTAGTGGTGAGGATGGAGGGGGCTGCTGTCGCTTTCCCTCTGTCTTTCTCAAGGACACAGCAGTGTTGTTTAACCCAGGGATGCTATCCTAGACTGGAGAGCACTATCCCTCTCACGACACCTCCTAAGCAAGGGTGAGAACTGTGTGCAACAACTGTATCGCTGTGCAGCCACAGTGGCTAATGAACAACAAGATTATCATTCCGATCCATGCTGTTATTAAATGGGATTGGCTTTATCTACCTGTTTGTTCCCATTGGGCATGGTCATCCATCATTATCCGGAGTGGAGGTGTGTGACTGCAATGCCTAACTGTGTGTGTGTGTGTTTGGTGGAAGGGGGAGTGTGAAGAGTCACAGTGGGGCTTGTGAAGATAAGCAGAGCCAGAAAGAAGAGAATGACACAAACCAGCTGAAGCATTATTGTCCCCTTTACTCACGGCTAATTAGATCGAGCCAGGGCACTGGGGGCTTTATGGACACAAGCACCCATACATAAGGCCATATAACTGCTGAGAGGGGAGCCTGGATGCAGCTAGAAAGCAGCATTTGCTCCCATTTAAGTAGCTTGAGCTCAAAATAATGTTTCAGAGAAAGAAAAAGACATGGGCTGCACACTTATAAAAAAAAAGGAGGATTAAGAAAGCCAAATTAAATAAAATCTTAATGGAGCTTGGAAAAGTCTGATAAAATTCTGGGGCTGTGAGTGGAAAACAGCTTATTAACAGCACTATTAAATTAAGACTGAAAATACTTGAAGACAACTTCAAATATTTTTAGTTCTTGAAATTCTTCTCTCTTTCTTCATTTACAACCATCAAAGGTTCTCACACTCAATCAGCTTCACTCTTGATGTCGTGCACACAAAGCGCCATGCAAGCAGCAGAGCAGGTAAGAGGGATGATGTTAGAAAAGTCCAGCTCCAGCTCCCACATGCCTGTGGAGACCCCAGCCCGCCCCTGTCTCCGCTCCACCATTGTACTGATGTGATTGCTCTTTCTGCTCGTGAAAACGGAGCGCTCCAGTCATTGTGCATTTTAAAGCGTGACAATTGAATACTTTTGTCGTCACTAATATAATGCTGATGATACACTAAACCTCTGCGCGACTGAAGAGGCTTATTCCAGGACCGGATCACCTTGCCCACGGCAACACGAGGGGGGCTACAATAAAACTGATCATCGGTTTTCATGACCGCGCCAGGTCTTTGAAAATGTTAGCACGCGCATTTTAAGGCCGCATTATTAACATTGTTATTCTAAGTGGATTAATTAGCCTGTTTATGCTGACTTAACATTTTTTTATTGATCAATTATTCAGGAAAACAAAATGGTCTGAAAAAACAGAGACTGTGCTGCCCGTGAATATGTAAACAAGATTATATGACCGTAATATTTACTAATGTTTACTAAGCAAACCAACTAATTAAATACGTCTCGTTTTTTAGATCTTAACATCTGAATATTTGCGACATTAAAGCTTGAATCTAAAACTATTGATCAACGCAGTAAACATCAAGCAATGCTGCTCAAAATGCCATCCTTTTTAATGTTTATCTTACTGTTATTATTTCCTACTTAATCTTCCTAAAGATTTAAGATGACTACAAAGACAATTCACGTACCTGAAACGTGTGGCTGTGTCCACGGGTGCATCTGACTTTCTTTGCCGCTGCGGTTATTCTCTCCACAAAGAAAGCTGATAATAAAAATAATAATAATAATGTAGAGTAAACAAGCGATGCAGAGGAGAGTCCACACCAGCCCAAGTCCTCACGCGCTGACCAGACTTATTAAGCGCTGGCCTCCGGTTGCTTCTGTCCGTGTCGTCCGCCGGCAGCAGAGAGCAATGCGTGCGCTCCGTCCCTCTCTCGCTCTGTGCAAAGCTGTCTGAATATGAGCAAAGGAAAAAATGTGTGAGGCTGTATGAGAAGCTGCGGGCACACGGCAACGTAACGGCACGTCAGCCAGCAGCTTGTCTTCCGGGTCTCGGTGAAATTCAGAAGCTGGCAGGAAGACCTGTTCCACCCTGAACTCATATTTTTAGCTCAGTATTCCTCAAGTTTGCAGGATGCAGAATTGCGGAGCTGCAGTTGAGAATTCTTTCATATGACTAAAGAATGGAGAAGTAAGCTGAGAAACCATAAAGGGCCTGGATGACTCGCGCAACTTGTGCATTATGAACTTTTTCTTAAAACAACAACAAAAAAAAAGAAAATCTGGATTCTTATTGCAAAAAAAATCCTTTTGGTAAATGTACCAACAATCGGTGTCCAACTCAAGCCTGTAGCGCCTTTTTATTTGTATTGTGTTTTATGTAATTGTAATTGTGTGAGGACTTAAATCTGAAGAAAGCTGAAAGCCTCCATCCTAGAATTTTCCTCCATGACTCTCATCCGCTGCCCCTCCCCCGAACACTATGTTAAATGTGAGTTTTTTTTACAGGCTGCTCTAAGGTTTTGGTTTTTTTAATCTCCCAACACAAGAACAACAACTTTGTAAAACATGCAAAGCCCTTAAAATCTTTTGCACGCGACCCGGGCTCGTGCGTGGCGCTAGAACCCAGGCAGGTGCAAGGAGGGGAAAGGACCGCTGCAGCTCGAGGCTCGTGCTCCCCAGAGTACACACGCACACAAAAAGAGAGAGAAAAGAAAAGAAATGTGAAGTCTGACTGAATCAGGGACGTTTGAATGTTAAAAGAAGAACAAAGACGAGAAGATTGCAGCTGATTTGGCTCGAAACAGGAAAAATCAGGAAATATGATTCATGTGAAGTTATTATAATGAAAGCTTTTCCCCTTAATACACAAAGAGTAGCAGCACACATTTATTTATTTATTTATTTATTTATTTATTTATTTATTTATTTATTTATTTATTTATTTATTGTTTTTTTAAACTAAGTTTGCCTTGTTGTACCTGGAAAAAGTGTCCTTTTTATTTAAAAGGCTTAAATACGCTGATTTGTTGATCATCTGATCTATGTATGAGGGTTATTTTTTTGTAAATTATTATTCAATTATGCTACATTTAGCTGTAATGCAATTATCTTGTCCAAACATAATTAATTTGAGTTGGCATTTATTCTTTTCAAATTAAATAATAATGTTATTAGTTTAAAATGGTAACAGTGGAGTTTGTTATGTGACTTTTGAATCCAACAACAATTAAATAACATTTTTAAACAAGCAAACAAAACAAAATAAATCAATATCTAGTATAAATGTTTAAAATTATTATTAATAATATTATTATTATTACTTTAAATGTCATTGTGTCAATTAAGAAATCAAATTGACGACAGTAAAGCTTTCCTTTATATTTGTGTTTACTTGCGCTTTGCTTTTTTAATCAGTTTTGTGTATGCTTTCCTCGTGCGCGTGTACTATAGCCACATTTGGGTGCGCGATGATTTTTCGTCAGGCAGATATAATATGCACACTGCATTTAGATGCCAGGGCCCCTCTTCTTTCTGATTATTACCAGGGGTAATATTTCATCGGCACCACGCAATCTTTGTTCTCTGTGAAGATAATAAATGGCCTAATCGTTATCAGCAAACTGCTGGGGGTGTCAGCACCGACCGAGGCTGGAAGCAGGGTCCAAAGTGCTGCTGAATAAATTGGTGTTCCTTATCTCTCACTCCCAGATTATCGCCGCCTTTTCAAACTTGCACAACAAATACATTCAATGCATCTAATGCATCATTTGTGGATGGGGGAGAGAGAGATCCTGCAGGTTGATAGAGACAGATAGGCGCACGGAATGAGACGTATTTACACGTTTTACAGCAATAGGCTCTATTTGGCATTAGAGGGACTTTATTGGCTATGCCATTGGTACACACACTTTACATATCAATACTAGTGATATTAGCCATACATCACTGTGATGTGATGCCTATCTGTCTAATTAGTCTCATCTGAGATATAGGAAACCATTTTTATTTTAGATTTAGGTCATCTTTTGAAATGCTCATTGTGCATTTTTTTATTTGACAAAATAAGAAACATGTACCAGTCGACCAACTTGCAATTACAATTTAGAATTTACCTTTTTTATCTAAAAGTAAATACAGACAAAGCAATAAGCCATATCTTCCAGCTGTGATTGAGCTCGTTAAAAGGATTCGACCCTAATAAACACATCGAAAAGATGATAGTATTATCTTCAGCTCCACAACAGGATAAAGACTCTTAACATGCACCGTTATTTTTCTGTGATCTGGCTTTGTCTGCTCAGCAGGCCTCCCACTCTCCGGAGCAAACGGCTCTCACTTTAGGCCCATGTTATCTTTAGATAAACTGCTGTGGCATTTGGTGGACCGGTGGTGTTTAAAACACCTTCTAAATTTTACAATTGATGTCAACCGAGTGCGGTTTAATTTAACGAATAATAACCAGAGCGTGGACCCTTCATTTTTTTCTCAAAATTGACCTTTCCCTGCGATTTCAGAACGAAATGTATAATTTCGCCAAGCTGAAAAATAAATAAGTTGTTGGTTGCGGTTGGCTGGAAAAATGACTACGTCCATAATTGAGCACATGAGATATGATGCAGAGTTTATGAGTGACACTTATGACAAAAAAGCAAACATTTTCCAATAGACACGCAGACACACACTCCTCTTTTTAATACCGTGGCATCTCCACCGGCCCCGGTGCTCTGATGGTCTCCTAGACAACCGAGATAACGGTGCAGCAGTTTTCCATATCGGTCCCAGAGTCTATTATAGCTCGGGATTAGCTCTCTTTCCGAAAAGGTCATACACAAAGTCACCAAACCAGTTCTTTCCCCCCTGCCATATGGGCCCCCGCGCCAGGGCACATCCATAAACATGGATGTGCCATTTCATTTAACGTCATTAGACTAATAGCAGCGCACGTTTTCCTGCGCTAAAAGAAACTAGTGATGCAAATGAGAGCGTTCTGAGGAGGCTGCAATACTCGGTATGGCAGGAATCCTCTGGACTGAGGCGGCGAGTTACACACTGCAGGAGAGACAGATGTGGAGGAAATGTGCTGTTATATAGCGACCCCTGCCGGCCAGCGGACGCACGGCAGTAATGGGGGGGGGGGGGGGGTGCAGTCTGTGGTGGTGCCTTCTTTCTTAGCTATATCACCTGAATCCTGAAAGCATTCAGACCCGTCATCATATCTTGGGTCTCAGGCACTTAGTGGCTGGTTTTCTAATGATCTATCTATATTTAACTGCATTTGTTTTATCTTTGTTCTCGTTTTTCTGGTCCTGCTTGTGAGAAACATCTTCACTATGCTTCAGAAAAACTGTTGTGTTGTGTTCTCAAGTACAATTTTTGTACTCCTCAGGTTAGATGCACTTCCTCAAAGCCGTTTAGATGCTGCTTGTGAAATGCCAAGCTACTGCTATCCTTCTTTTCTTCCAGCAGTTTTGCTGTCCCAGTCACTGAGTCTGGCCTGATGTTAGAAGCACTCCAGGTGGGTCCAGATCGCTTCTCTCAACTGTAGAGGCCACTTAGCTCCTAGCCACACTAAGATTTATAAAAATTTTATGTTCTTACCTGGCTCCACTTTGCTATAACTTTGGCAAAATCCCAATTCCTTATTTTGTTCCTGTTCTGTTTTTCATTTTTGCAGATAAGGTATGTGCCCCCTTTGCTTGTAGAGTCAAGGTGGTCATTCAGCCAACCAATTTCACCCACCTTGGTTGGAGGGCTGCATTACCACTACTCCTTGATCCACAAAAGAATGGTGGCACCTTATCTCTGAATAATAGAGAAACAGGGGCAAAGGGGAGGCCAAATCAGAGGTCCTGGGACTTCCTGGCTGGGTTTTTAGACCAATGTGTGATGTGAAGGACTTTTTTATTTAGATTGCCACAAATTCTGTCATAGTGACAAGGCAACACTTCTCAGTAAGAAACAAAGCAAACACGACATACAAGACAGGAGTTTAAACAGCTAAGGTGACAGGTCAGAATGCAAATTTGCCAAAACCCGAATGACTTTGATTTCAAGTGTAGATTATTGCAAATTTTTCCCATTTACAACGTTTCTATCTACATTTAAATGAATTGTGCAAAATTTGAAAAAGTCTACATTGTACTTGCATGCATTTCTCAGAAAGGTTGAGCAACAAAGAAAGTGTAATAATCCAGAAAGGGTGAGAGAGCAGTGCACAGCTGGAATGTTCCGGCTGGGATTCCCGGTGACTGGACAGGAAGTTAGAAGAGTTCTGACAGGAAGCGTGTTTTCAGAGGGAGAGAGAGAGCGAGAGGGAGAGATGTTTCCTGTTGGCTCCCCTCACATGTTTAGACGCTTCGCTTATACTGACAGCCTCCCTCTTTCTGGGTTCACTTCACACCCAACATGAGCACAGACTGTACCCGAATGAAAGTAGGACCCACCTCTGTTAATATATTATTAGAATTATATTAGAGATGGTGGTAAGCCAAGAGAGTAAATCATGCACATACGGTAAGATTGTGTCACAGGATACAGATGTCACCACATGAAGTGAAACTTCCTGCCCATCAAAGCAGCCAATGCCATTTTAATGGACTCATAATCTGCAGCCCGCAACATAAAGTGAGTATGGGTGCATGGAAATAAGGCCTGAAAATCTGCGAGGGAAGTGATGGTGGAGGAAAGGAGAAGAGAGCAAGTGAGAAGGGATATTGTAGGCAGAGATGGGATGGAGCGATATGTGGATTGCAAGAGGAAAAATCTCTTTGTCTGTCCTGAACTGAGTGGACAATCAAAGTTTCCTATCAGCTCTGGAGTAGGGGAAATTGGTTGCCCTGGGAAGGAGAGGGCCACTCTCACAGCCAATGGGAAGTGCCCCTGTCACTCTAATCAGGTCCAATAGAGAAAGTAGGAAACGTATGTGCATGTGTGCAAGCGCTCAAAGGAGAGTCCGTTTCAACAGAGAGCTGCTTTGTTTCACCGTCTTCATGTGATCCAAGATGATAGAAAGTCTGGAGTAGCCTTAGACCTTCATCTGTAGCTTATCCTCTGCACTGAGCAACATAGATGAGCCACGTAGGTGCGTTTTTTGGCAAAACTGGCCCTGAGAGGCATGACCATCAATGCTTTGATGGAGCGCCATGTGGCAGAGATCAGTGGGTCTTAGTGGGAGCTGTGGACAGTTGCACACAAGGGCAGCAAGGGAAGAGGATTACTGTCTCAGCAATACAAATCCATACAGAGAGGGTGGGTGACATCAGTATGCACACAGATTGAGATAGAGGCTTTGAGAGAAAGCGTGTGGGATGTAAACATCCGCACAAGAAGAACATGGCTGTTGGATTTGGTTCTTGTGGGTTTTGTTTTCTTTATGTGTGTGTGTGTGTGTGTGTTATCCATCTTTCCTGTTGACCCCCAGCTCCTCCATGCCAGACAAGAATGTATCTCTCAGCACCCAAACCCAATCCTCTGTTTGAAGTCTCGTCTCCATCTCTGCACTCCCCACGCTGTCCTTGTCTTCCTCTCCCTGTCGGACCATCTCGTCTGTCAGCCCTGCTCCTCCCCACCTCCTGCAGCTGCAACTAGGGCTACAGACGCCTTCATTGTCCTCCTCTTCTTCAGCCTCACGCTTCTTCACCTGGCCACACCACACCTGCCACCTGAACAAGATGCAGAGCCCTGGGACCTGAGTCGCTGGGCTTTCATCCACCCCTCACCTCGCCCTTCAGAGCCTCTCATCCCCTCATCCCGGCACCCTGTCACTGAGGAATGGCCGGTACAGAGGGCTTGGGTGGAGTGGGACACAGAGCTCCTGTTGTAAAGTCATGTGTTTTAAGCAGAGCCAGAGGGATTCAGTGCAGATGAGGTGTGTGTTTGAGGCTGAGTTTTGAGTTCAGATTTGACTCATATTTCTTCTTTTCGATGATATCCGTTCATGTTTGAGCAGCAGGACTGGATGAATTGAATGAATGTATGTAGTGAGGAACGTGGACCTGAGAGTGTGTGCATAATAACATGCTGACAGTGAGGTTGGTGGTTCTGTCTCAGTGATTTATGAGACTGTGCTGTGAAGGGTCTTCTGAGCAGGATATTGTTCCCTGACTGGTGACTTCTGCCTCTTTCATTGTGTGTGTTATTATGCGTGTGTATTTTAGAGCAAGAAAGATTAAGAGGAAGAGTACTGCAGGTGAGGCCTCAATGTAATCAATCACAGCCACGTCACTAGGCCTAGGACTTGTGGATTAGCCCTTCACCTGGAATCTAGTTTGACTTCATATTTATTCATTTTTTTGCATATTCATTATTTCTGGCAGATAGCGAAAGAACACATTCTGCATCATTGTACTTCAGGAAAGGAAGATAATAATCAACCTCATGCCTGAGGGGGATCATAACAGCTCAACCACATGGCCCAACCAGTCCAACACCCTGCCCACACCCCACCATCCACCTCAGACTCGCGCTCACAGTTTGCCACATCAGGATATGTGCTGCACATGAATTCCGGTTTAAACAGTATTCTGCTCAGTTTACGCCAACAGATAAACCGCAGGTTTTGTGCGACCAGTAATCATATCCTGGGCTAGAACTGAAAAGACTGAAAGGCCTCCTGTCAGCCACAACAAGACAAAGGCCTTTCGGTCATGCAGCAGCCATATGGGGAGGCAGATGCATCAACTAAAGGAGGAATGACATACAGTAAGCCTGAAAGGTCCACATTCAATGTGCTGGGTGATAGTTGAGTATTATGAAAAACAGAAGTGTCAAAAGTCTTCACATTCATTACTCAGGTAGGGTTTAAAAAGACTTCTGTATAAGTTCAAGTATCAAGATTTTACTCATGTAAAGGTGTTTCAAAACTACTTAAAGCATAAAAGTAAATGTAACGTAAGGGGAAAAAATGGCATTGAGGACAGAATGTTAGACCACACCACAGGGGCCTACAGTGCACCTCCCCCACCTCCCCAAAAAACATTATTCTACCACCCATAACTACTATAATTTTATTTTTACCATGGTAATGTTGAAAAATTTTGGATGCTATATGCTTCCTGCTCTGTTGAGTCTCTGTCACAAACATCTTTCTACCAGGTTTCATGTGTCTTCTTTGTCCCTGCTGGACTGGGACGTGATTTTTGTCATGCGCAGGTGACACACCAGTACCAACAGTACAAACCAGTAGGTGTTGGAATGGTATATCTTTATATTCTCATCCAACCACAATCAATCCACTCTATCCGGATGGCACGATTTATCTGGATAGGCTTTTTATGTGTGTGTTCGTTTAACCATGATGGGCCAAAATTAAATAGGAGGGTCGAGGCTATTCTCAAAATGTAAGGAGTAGACAGTACTGATAATTGTGTGAAAATGTAAGAAGTAGGAGTAAAAAAGTTGCTGGTTCGAGCCTTGTGTGGGGGTGGGGAGGTTTGAATCTGTGTATATACATGCATATATATATATATATATATGTGTGTATTAAGAATTGGGGAAGGAGGGGCCTGACTCCCTCAATGCCTTGACTTTTCCATCTATGTTTTTATAATCTGAAGTGTTTATCCAAAGATGAAAAGCTACCTTTGATTTATTCTCAAAAACCTTTAAAGTCAGACTGAATTTAGCCAAAATACAGTTCACGATTCTCTCTCTCAGTGACCTGATTGCATCATTACCGAGAGGAGAGCAGACGTGAGCTCACTGGTTTGTCCACCCCAGTTGCTCGTGCTGAGGTGGCCATGCTGTTCTCTGCTGTGAGAATAAGATTCTGCGGTCTTCTGAAAAATCTCCACTCAAGTACAAACACACAAATAAAAATGCCATTGTGTGGCCTTTCACCAGCACCAAGCATCGGCGCTGACGGACATTGTCTGTGCTTTCTCACTGCCATGTATTTTCAGAATGATTATTGTATGGCATATACAATATGTGAACGCCATCATTGTGAGTGGAGCGAGGCTGTTATTATGAGGCAGGAAATGACCTGCTGGGACCCCTGGTGACCTCGGAGGGAAAGCAGTGACCTCAGACTGACCCTCATGTTTGTCCTGGGCTCAGACTGTGATGGAGGCAGGTCTGCTACTCTGCTGGCTGGGGAGGAGATAGGGTGAAAGGTGGGGTTATGCTACAAGGAATGCAACAATATGCAGGAAATTCCCAGGGAGGTGCCAGCTTTAAGAGGCAGAAATCATGATAAAAATGTAGCTTGATCTCATGCAGGGACGTTAAATGAAACGTTCATTTCGATCCATTTATCAGCAGAAAGTTAAACGGAACTTAATGCCAAAATGTGGTGTCATATTTGTTAAAGGTGTAAAAAGGAGCTCTGATAGAAGCGACAGTTCTTTGCCTTTAGACGCCCTCTTGTGATAAAGGAAGAGCATTGCACCCCAAATGAAAGGTGGAACAGTCAAAAGGAGACAAACTTGAGAAGTTTTCCAAAACTTTATTTCAAATTTAACAATGGTCCACGTCATTGCCCATTTCACAAATGGTTTCACATCTTTCATGTCTTTCCTCGCATACGACCTAATCTCTTGTAGTCTTTAATCTCACAGTCAAAAACACCACCGACAAAAACTAAAATAAATCATACAAAATGTAAAAAATATGACGAGGAACATCAAAAACAAGCGCTGGCCATGGTGCAGAATCAGAGCTTCAAATATAAATGTCAGTCCAGGGCACGTAGAAACCCCCCCGCCAAAAAAAAAAAAAAGTGTAGACGAGATAAGAATGGGAGAAGCTATCATCTTCACACTGAGAAAGGAAAAACAATTCAGTTTTAGAATACAGTATATGCGAGTAAAGACATGAAACTGAAAGCATTTGTGCCCCCTCAGTAATTCATTAAAAAAAAACAAAAAAAAAAACCAGTCCCTTAACAACACATGCTTCATGGTGAGCAAAAAGATGAAGTCCGGATGAAAAGGTCAAGTCCGAGCCGGTTGCAACAGAAAAGGAAACAAACCAAAGAAAAAAAACTAAATTGTGACGTCGCTGCTTTGGAGCTGAGCACAGTGACCACAAGTTTATCACCAGGCACGAAGGCACATATCCGGATAAACCCATATCCGGATAAACCCATCACTACTGGAAGATGAGATGTTAACAGTCCATGTCTTGATGCAGGGATGGTTTAAAAAAAAAGAAGAAGTCACATTTCAATTAATTTCATACAAATTGTTGTTTATGTTGTCAGCAGGGGTGTTTGTGTGTGTGTTACAGTGGCAGGAGTAGTTTAGAGGGCATCCAGCAGACTGTCGATGCGGCTGACCAGCTCCTGTCTCTTGCTAGTCAGGGTCTTCTCACTCTCAATGTAAGCCTCTTTCTTGACTTTACCCGCCACCAGTCGCTCCGCCTCCTGGCAGGAGCGGAACACCAGCTCCTTCACCTGTCCATCCAGCTTCTGCACCTCTCCAACCTGAGGACACGCAGGGGGAAGCAAACATCACTGTTAGTTACGGATGCTGAATTTAGTTGTTTCTACGATGCATAGCGATGAGGATGAGGACAATCTGCATCAATGTAGCAACAAAACATAATTGAGAAGTACAGTAATGACATTTCTTGATATTACAACACTGGAACAATAAAGTTTTCAAGGTCAAAATACACTGCTAAAAAAAATAAAGGGAACACTTAAACACGATGTAACTTCAAGTCAATCACACTTCTGTGGAATCAAACCGTCCTCTTACGAAGCAACACTGATGGACAATAAATTCCACCTGCTGTTGTGCAAATGGAAAAGACAACAGGTGGAAATTACAGGCAA
>JBAMHW010000003.1:33662100-33679338 GCA_037177495.1 Rhadinocentrus ornatus
TAAGATAAGGGGAATGAGGTGATGCACCAGGTTAGAAGGGGGCACACACAAGGTGATGGGGAGCGTCCAGGTGAATGGGTTATGCATTATTGTTTGGTACTTTCAAAAATGTGTCAGTATTATGTCACTAAGTTTTATTTAGACTTGCTGTGCCCCCCCCTGTCATAATTCTGGGCCCACTCTGCAGCTTGGGAACCACTGCTTTGGCATCAACATATCTAAAAAACCTTTAGATATTATACAATAAAACTGCTGGCAAATATTAAATGTATACCGTTGTATTACAATGTGCCTCATCTTACCACAAAATCCTGAATGTGGTGCTCCACCAGGTTGCTCTTTGTAGCCACCAACACCGGCCGGCCAAAGGTATCCAGATAGGTGTAGTGCAACTGGTTTGGCAAGCGATCAATTTTGTAAGGCGTATCTACATGGATGTTTCTGATTTAAAAAGAACAAAAACAGTCAGAACAGTTTAACACATATCAATTACTGATCATTTTTTCTCCCAGCCTGGCATAGTGAACACTTACCTAGCGCCCTCTGGGAGGATGATTTTCACAGTCATGTGATCAATGACCTGGTCATCATACACATGGTCGACTAGTCTCATTTTCAGTGCATATTGGTCACCTATGATACAAAATAATGCATCAGCAAACGTGACTTTGTATTTAGTGATTAGGAAGGATAGTGAGAGGAAAGGTGCAAGTTATTAGCCCTTTTCACATAGTTCGTTTGAATGTAGGACTGCTGATTTGCCACTAAAACTGGAGGTAGTCAGAGAAGCAAACCAGTATGTGTTTAAAAGAGAGCTGGTTTACAGAACATATCACTGACCACTGATGGTGTCTCTCAGCTGATTTCACAACAACTGTGTGGAAGCTGATGCAACATTAAGTGGCCCATTTGATCTGTGTGATTTACCAAAGAGGAACACTGGCAGTTAGTGAGGATGTGTTTCTTCTTGCAGCAACAGGGTATGGCCACTTTGTGAAAAGGGCTATAACAACAGTAACATCAAAACTGCTAAGTTAAACCCTAAACACATGTTCTGTCTATAGAATACATACAAGTCACCACTCAGTTTGTGAGCTGCCCTTGTGGTCTTGTTTTAAAGTGGGCTTTTGAGATAGAGGTGAATAAAAATAGGAACCCTAGAAATGATGCACACGTGTTTGGTGATGGACTGTCAGTCCCGAGTTAACCCCATACTAAAGCACAACTTTCTTTACATAATCCATTTTTACCATAAATAGGACCACTGAATAAACACCAGACTATAGTAAAGAAAATGTGAAACTAGCGGCTGACACCATGAAACTATTAGGAACATGTTTATTGAGGTAACAGATTGAGTTAGAAAAGCCATTTTCTCAACTGCTATGCTGACTATTACACACAATGTAGGATTAATGCATTTCTCCATTGGCTTGATTTTCAGACCATGAAGTCCATTTTTAAAATAAAGAATATGATTTTTTTTTTTCTTAATGTTATGTCTTACCCCAGTCCATTTATTTTCTCTTTAAGGTTATCAGAACCTACCCAATGTGTAAAGATACTCGTAGCTTGGGAGATTGTAGCCTATCATGTAGTGGGTCTTCCAGCCTCCAAACAAGGGGAAACGAGGCCTGACCTCAACCTCCACAGAGTCATCCAGAATCTGCAGATGGGAGGTGGAGATGTTTCCAATCTCATCCCTGTAGTAGACATCTTGAGCCGAGGCAGGAAGGATGGTCTGTAGATGAGAAAAGATGTAGTTGCCATCATACTCATCGGCAAAAACAGGAACAAGTTAGATGTTGCGCCTAGAATAGCAAACCTTGAAGGACTTGACAGACGAGATGCCGCTGTCTGACTGCCGCTGGTAATCATAGCGTGAAAAGGGACCCTTCAGAACGGCTCCTGAGTGCCTCAAGTCGATGGTTTCCTCCACAGCAATGTTTCCCCAGTGAGATACCTCAATGGTGCGAGTGATGCTGGTGATGGTGAGGAAGGGTGTGTTGTTTTCATAGTGGATCTTCATTGTATCCTGAATTGTTAAGAACGAGCAACATAAAATGTGTTAGCAGCCATTTATACAACTTCACTTGAAGCTTATAAGATCTACTCAAGTGCTGTACCTCACTGAATGGAGCAACATCTCTGAATGGTCCATACTCAATAACCTCATCAGTCTTACTGGGGCTGCCCAGCTTGGTGTAGCTCTCCACATTCTTTGAGGCCAAGCGGACACGTGTGGTCTGGCTGCGGGTGGGGTACGGGGAGTACAGGTAGTGATTCCCCTGGAAGATCACCTGCTGACGCTCGGCCTGGGTGACATGTGTGGGGAAGGGCTTCAGGACATGGCTAAATGTCATCTCCACTTTCGCTTTGAGCTGAGCACCTGCAGCCAGACTAGAGAGCAGCTGCACTTTGTAGAACTCCCCACTGTTATAAACCAGATAACAAACAACACCAATTACGAAATTATGGAAAAATATTAAGTCATTTTCAGGTCATGTACAATAATTGGGTAAAAACAAGATGTGTGTACAAAAACACCTGAAATCTAGCACTAAAATAGGACAATAAATATGCAATAATAATTGTTTATATTTGAGTATTCTGACATACCTGTGGCCCTTAACAGTTGTCTGCTGGAGTTCAAGCGTGCCATCCTCCTCTTCGTCGCCCTTCACCTGTCAAAACGTGGTTTGATCATATTTATTCGGTTTTGGTAAGACGTTGCATAATGCAATAAAAAAATGTATTCTTAAATTATGTGCAACTTTAGCCTAAGACCGGTTTCATTCGCAGTGAAAGGGGGCAGGCCTGTGCGCAGTCACACGCGGAAGTGAGCTGCCCAGCGCATACGTGTCATTCAGCTACTGACAGAGCATGGAGCCCTGCGGAAGTTAACGTCTTGCTACCTGCAACTTTGGTTGATTCAAATCTGATAGATTCCGTCTAGGTTTACTGTTGTAATACATATTAAACAACTGGTGTTAATATGAATGCCATGTATTTCTAAATGCATAACTTGTAACAATTCCCATCCCTTTCTTTGTCTATTTGACTTCTTTGCTTGCAGAGCTCACCGTACCACATTGCTAGCAGCAGTGCTCTCATGCCTTCACAGAAAACATTCTAGTATTATACGGCAGCTGGTTGATAAACCCAATACATACGCAACTGACATTTTAAAGAATGAATAAACACTTGAGATCTGCAGGGTTTTGCATAGTTAAGATATGGATGGCTAATAAGCTTAGAACATAGTAGCAGACAGGCTAAAGCTGACCAGTGTAAGGATGAGTTGCTAGCGTCTTTTCTTTAATTAAAGTTAGCCTTACCGAAGCTCCAATGTATGCCAGGTGCGGTACCAGGTCAGCTTCTACCCCTAATATAAAGCTGTGAACGGCGGAGTGTCCCTGGTTGGACAGCACAATCTCCGCAGTAATCTTAGCAAGATGAGTGCTCAGATCCACTGTCCTCTTTACATCCTCATTCACCAAACCGTTCGCTGAAACCCGGCAGCCGACAAAGACGAGAAGCAGCAGGCAAACGGAGAGAAACGGCGACTTTCGTATCATGGCTAATGAAGATAGGAGTAGAAATACTGGGACTGGATAGGTAAGAAATGTAGGAAACGTTGTCTAGAGAGAAAAAGGCCGCCGTCCGCTCTACATCTGAAAGGATGACGCTTCATTCAGTTGGACGTGATTGCGTCAGTGCGCAGTCCAACGTGCTGTGCGCTGATTCATGAAGATTCTTGACATAAGTAGAATAACAAGTACTTTTAATACAGTTTTTCTGTACAAAAATAGTTTTGCAGCTCTGTGTTCGTCCTTTGAGGACTGTTAATAGGAGGAAAGACTGGACATTTGTTTACACTTGCACATTGCAAGACGTTAACGTGCCGTGTATCCTCTTGTATATAATCCCAATTACGTGGCTATGCTACAGCGGGCCGAAATAGCTCAGTTGGGAGAGCGTTAGACTGAAGATCTAAAGGTCCCTGGTTCGATCCCGGGTTTCGGCAAATGGGGAAAACATCTTTTATGCTATCCTGCATCGATGTAGTAAAGATTTCCATAACTATTAATATGTTGTACCCTCACAAGTCACTTTAGAAATGTCTCAGTCCACATAGACAAAAAGTGATTATACAAATTAAACCACTATTCACTAGGGCGTAGTCTTTGTGACTGGAGTTTGCTTCCCATTATAACTTCTGAGTGCTATTTTGGTGAATTTTGAGGCCCTGTGAACACTTCTTAATTAAAGATGAAGGGGGGACCAAGTCTTCCTTCCTGCCCCTTTTGAACAGTTGTTTCCAGGCCCACTGCTGTCCCCTGGAGTAGGGCTGCTACTGGAGGGATATTGTGAATTTATATAGTCAGGTACACACTCACACACACACACACAAACACACACATATATATATATATAGTGGCAAGAATGTCAACCTATTGGTGCAAGCAAGAAAATGTAACTTAGATAAAAACACATTAAAGGTGTAATAAGTAGCATTGACACCTAGTGTCTCAAATCAGAACTGCAGTCGAAAGAGAAAAACTCAGAGAGCATTCTTCTTCCCCCCTACCCGTCGGAGAGTTTCGCACAGGTTGCCGGTTTGTGAGAGGGCGGCTCTTTTATATACAGTCTATAAAAGATGGAGAAGATTGTACAAGCAAACATCATGATGACAAGTGAAGATGAGTCACACACAGTAAGTTGCTGTGCTTTGCAATGCTAGCGCTAATTTACGTTAGCATAAAATAGAGTGTAAACAAAAGCTACATTAAGCTGTTTTCCCTTAGTCTCACTTAATAAATTAATTTGATAGTAATTTCATAAGTTTATAAGGACAAACACACTATTCACTTGGTCAAAACATTATTACTGCAGGTTCTTTTACTGACACAAAATACCAAACACTGCACTGTTGTTTGGCAACTTGGGGAGTCGCATATGATTGGTTAAGGAACCAGGAAGTAGGAAAGACTGTGCACCGAAGTTATTCCGTCACGGAACTCTGTTTGAAAGGAGAAAAGCTTGACAAAGATGCAGAGGACATATTGTTTATAGGGAAGCTCTTTTTTTTTCCTCGCAACAAATGAGAATATTTTAAAATGTTTTTACTGAAAAATGCTGAATTATTTAGCCTTTAAGTTGCATGAAAAGAAAATACATCTAGTTTTTGGTTTAGTTTTCACTGGATCTTTTGTAAATTATAATCGTCAGAACAACATAGTTTAACTTAACTAAATGTCGAGTTAAAGTCTTAACTCAGAAATATGTTTTTGGAATAAGTGTCCTGTGACTATTTATTAAAGCTGTTTCATAGGTGTCACAACAGCAAGTGTATGATTTATCATACGACATGTGTGTTTTGATGGTTCCCAGGTCCCGTGCAACTAGGCGTGACCAGCGCGTCACGTCAGCCCTCACGGACAGCGCTTGTTTTGGAGGAAGTGAACACAGCTCATTTGACTAGTAGCTAACAGGTTAGCTTGACGAGAAGAGCGAACGTAAACGAGAACAGAGCGAATCAGACCAACTTACAAAACCGTTTTACGCTGGCATTGACATAATTGATTTTAATAAGAAGGATTAGAAAAGATTCTAGCTATTAGACAGCTATTCAGCTGTCGACACTCTGTACGTGTTGTTTTGTTGCGGCAGACATTATTTGGAGCTAGCCTGTCTGCTATCCTGCGCGTTAGCTAACCCTTCCATACGAAGCAGAGGAAAAGTCCACCTTTGATTTTTTGTTGTTCCGAAGGTTCATCGCCCAGGTTTGTTCGGAGTGACTTAAGCTATTTAAATAAACTATACCATATATGAATTATTTAACTGTCGTTTAAGTTTTATATAGATTTATAAACCGGGTTAAGCCAACAAATGTTAGCTTAAAGTAAGAAGTGTAACTGAAATGGTGGCTAATTGTTAAGTAATGGATGTGTCTGAAAACGTTAGCTCATATCGTTTTAGCCATATTTGGCATTTAATATTAATGCCGTTAAAGGGAAAGACAATCTTCCATCGTTACATTTACCCATCTTGCTGTTTACCAATTTGATCAACGAATTTGAAATCCATCTAGCTATAGAAGTATTGTGAAAGTCTTTGTGGGCGTTAGGCTAAATATGGACACATGACTCTTTCAGATAACAAAGAGGAAACATTAAAATAAAGGTTAACTATCTATTATCTATTCCAGGGACAGCACTTGGTTTGCTAATCATGCCTGCCAAGTCATGGTTTTGTTAGTCGTGTGTTTAAAGCCATGTGATCAGTCCCTGACACAGTGTCATGGGGTACAGATTATGCCAGCTACACGCATAGCTCCATGTTAGTTTTGCCTCAAGCTGTGGCTTCTTGTTCACACAGTGATTTGTTACACCAAAATAATGAGGGCTTGGACTCATTTATTTCTGTTAGTATTGTCGTATCCAGTGGTTTTCCTGACTGGAATAATAATTTGAAGCCCGCCTGTAATAGTTTAGACTTTGGCCATTACAGCTGCACGAGGAGTTATTATTGCGTCGAGGTTATATTGGCCGAAGTCAGAAATGCTTTGCGGTGTTTTCTTTGGCTGGCTCACGTTGAGGACATGGTGTCTGGTGCAAAAGTATTTTTAAAGCAATGATATGGAGTTTTATTTATTACAACTCAGAAATTTATATCTAGCTAACAGATCAGATAATTTATATTTTCTTACTTACATTATTACTTTTTTTTTAAGGAATCAAGAAAAGCTTTGTCCATTTCCCCAAAAGTAACGTTGCAAGAGCAATGCATTTGTAGTTTTACCTTAGGATTTCCATAGATAATTATTGTGCTAATATAAATGTCAGATTTAAAGTAATAATAAATCGTTACTTAACACAATTCATACCAACATTCACTGTGTTTTGGTGGTAATTTGTGTGTATTTGGTTTTCAGTTTCCATTTATCTTCGGATTCAGTTTTATAAAGCTACAAGAATGGGTACTTCAGAGTCCAACAGTTATTCAAGTGAATGGTGTGCTCGTTATATAAACAGTACATCATTTGTGCTTTATCATATAGCAAAGAGATCTGGTTAAAAGTTCAGCTGAAATACCTCAACATTACTTTAAATTGAGTTGAATTAAATTTATAAATAATTAATCAAAAAGAACAAGTAAAGGAGAAGCTTGGTCATGCATTTCATCCTAAGTGATTCCTGAGAGCATGTGCAGTGTAGTGAATTATGTTGTGGAGCTTGTGCAACATTCTTCTTTCAGCAATCAACAGTAGGTTTCACAGCACAGAGCAAGTCTTATCACTTTGTTCATTTTCTTTGATTAGCTGGTTTAGCTGCTGCTGCCCCAACAGAAAATTGTGTTTTTCAGCCCAGGCTTAGGAAATATATGTTTCTTACCACAAACATTGAGCGACCTAAGAAGTAGTACAGTCCGCTTTGTCCCTTCTTGTAGTCTTGTGGTTGCATTTCCAGTCCAGTCTGTTTTTCAGGCATTGTTATGTTTTGGCTGATAATATAACACAGTCCAGCTTGTGGCCATTACTGCATATTTATTTTTGTGTAAAGTGAAGGACAGCTGAGTAAAAGGAAACATTGATGGTACCCTGTAACCCCCAGAATAGCCCAGTTTTTGGGGGGTATTTATAGATGCATACAAACCTTATAACTTTTATGGGAACTTGTTGGCACATACACAAAGGGTCGTCACTAGGACAAGGCGGTATCCATCTTGTTTTAGCTGTTCCAATGCTAGTTTTGTTCTGATAAAGACCCCCGCCCCCACTTCTAATTCAGCTTTTTGTCTTCACAGCTGTGGCACAATGACGTCAAGGAAGAAAGTACTTCTTAAAGTCATCATCCTCGGAGACTCTGGGTAAGTCACGTGAAGGCATTACCATTGGTCTGAATAATGACTCATTAATTAAGGCACAAAGAGGCAAAGGCTTAAATCAATTCATCATGGTACTGTCACTGTTTGTTTTTTTCTCAATAGAGTTGGGAAGACCTCATTGATGAACCAGTATGTGAATAAGAAGTTCAGCAACCAGTACAAAGCCACAATAGGTGCAGATTTTCTGACAAAAGAAGTAATGGTGGACGACAGACTTGTTACAATGCAGGTATTCACACTTTGCAAGTGTTACAAGTACTACAAGTCTACTTTCTTGTTAAACTCCAGGCCCGCTTTAAAGCTTGTTTCCTGACCACTCGGTGTTACAGATTTGGGACACAGCAGGTCAGGAGAGGTTCCAGTCCTTAGGAGTTGCGTTCTACCGTGGAGCGGACTGCTGTGTTCTGGTGTTTGATGTGACAGCACCAAACACCTTCAAGACCCTAGACAGCTGGAGGGACGAGTTCTTGATCCAGGCTAGCCCACGAGACCCAGAGAATTTCCCCTTTGTGGTGCTGGGCAACAAGATTGACTTGGAGAACAGACAGGTTGCTTGAGATGATCTGATTTCATTTTTCAGTTTCCTTTATTTTATTTATTTGTTTTTATTTTGGATTAAAGTCACATATTCTCATCTACCTGATATTTCAGCTGTTAAAATCAGCTCCTTGGTCTTTCAGGTGACAACCAAACGAGCACAGGCTTGGTGTCAGAGCAAGAACAACATCCCATATTTCGAAACCAGCGCCAAGGAGGCAATCAATGTGGAGCAGGCCTTCCAGACTATAGCACGCAATGCTCTTAAACAGGTAATTAGAGGGTTAGCCAGAAAAACAAAAATAAAAGCACATCTGATTTTAAAATGTTAAAGTTAACTTCTAAGCATCCATTTCTGTGGAGGTTTGAGGTGTATGATCCAACACGCACTTTCTTTGTTGTGTGACCTCAGGAGACCGAAGTTGAGTTGTACAACGAGTTTCCTGAGCCAATCAAGCTGGATAGAAACCCGCAAGCCAAGCCGTCAGCAGAGACCTGCAGCTGTTGAGGACTCTGGGGATCCTCTGGGTCATCATTGCCCACACTACCCTGTCTTGCCTTGTCTATATACCCCTTTCTCATGGCCCACTGTGTTATGCCCTTATGCCCAACATTCAAGCAGCATCCCACACATAGAGTATATTACTACACACAAACATGCTGCACTCACCTCTTTATGTAAACAAAATACACATTTTCTCTGAAATATAAATCTCCTAGCCCAAAGAACACCTTAAGGAAACGTGGCATTTACTTGTATGATGCTCATTTCTTCCCAGTGTTTCCCTTTATTGGTCTGGTTTGGGCTTATCTCACTTTCTGTTCCAAATGTTTTGCTATTTGACTTCCAGTTTTAGTCCCAACTGCTCTCATTTTGATACTTTTAAGTGTGAAATCAAAGCATTACATCAATGTCCATTTGGACTTTATGGTTTAAGTAAAACACTTTTTTTTTTCTTCTTATAAAACAAAAAATCCGAATCAGTGGTAGGGGTTATCTCTTTCAACTCTGCTGCCCATATTCTTCTTATTTATGTTGTAGTTTAAATTACTATTGAAAATGTTATCATGGTTTTACCTTACCTCATTATAAAAATAAAAAAGGTAAATTGTGATACAACAGGGGCTCATGGGTGAAGGCGCACATATGGATCATAATAATATGCTGCCTGCTGATTCGTGTTAATTGGCATAGTTGAGAATCTAGTACAATGACATGCTCATTAGACAAATGTGTACTTTTTTCCCTTGCACTTTGCTGTGATGCTCATATAAAGACTTGTTGAGACAACTCATTTTGAGCTGTTGTAGCTCAGGTTGAGGACATGTGAATACAGACTCGGCTCCTTGGTTAGAAGTGTTGTTCCTTTATTGGAGGAATGAATTTTCATCTTGTAATCGATAACTGTTCACACATTAGACATTGAAATGAACTAAATCAATACAGCGTGTCAATTTACCTGTTAAGACCCGGAAGAGTTTTTTTTTTAATCTCAATCATTCATAAGTGAGTACTATTAGCTAGTACATTTCTTTTTACTGTCTATTATTGCGAGACTTTGTATATTTGCAGACCTCTCAATCATTGTGTGGAGAAGGCAAAACGTGTTGTAAATCTCCATATTTGACTCTGCCAGTTGCTTGTTGGCAAACAATTTAAGTGCTTGACGTTTCTTTTAACCAATCAGATCTTTAACTGTCTATTTGTATTCTGTTAAAACTTAGAAATTTGTTGTAGTCGAAGATTGCAAACATACTGTAATCCTGCAGTTGGAAAATATGGGGGTGGGGGAGTATTTAGCATTCATCATTATTATATTATTAATATGATAAATGCACAGCATCTACATTGTTTCAAAATGTCTTTGCATTTCAAGTAATAAGGGTAATAAAAATCTTGAATAAAGCACTCTGCTTAAAGTATTTATTGATAAAATCTTTATATGATAGAACACATACATTTTCAGTCACATTAAAATATTATAGTAGATGAAAATGAGGCCAATCTGGTCTTTCAAACTGCTTAGGTTTTAATGTCAGTTTTTCTATTTCATTTGTTTTTTGGTTTCTTGCCGGCTCCATGAAGCCACTGCTGAAGTGCTCCTTTAGACTTGACCTGAGCCCTGCTGTCTTGCTCTTTGTCGTCACTTGAGGAGGAAGCCTTCCTCTTCGAAGGGGCTCTGCTCGACAGCCAGCTCATCATCATCTTACTGCTTGCTGTTGGTTTAGGCTCCTAGAAATCAAGGGCCAGATTTATTAGCTGGAAACTAAACAAACAGCTGAATCTGTGCCCAAACCTGATGAAAGATCTTATTCTAATACCTTCTTACTGGCTGTATCCACCGGCTGAAGGCACTCTGGGGAGTTGTTGCGCGAGTTGTTAACCAGAGAGGACACAGGGTGAAAAGTTAAAATGTTTTTAGACTGAAGCAGATTCAGAGCGTCTAGAGACTTAACCTTCCCAAAATCAAGCCAGCTTCTCACTTCTTCCTCTCCATCCAGGATTGCTGGCATCCTAAAACACAATCCCAAAGTCATTTAGGATTTCATACAAAGACAAGTGAGGAAATATTAGCCAGTCTTACCTGTTGTGGATGCTTTGTAGATTTTGGGAAGCATTCACAGTGATTACACTGTATGTGTAAAGGGGTTCTCCACCATCTGGTGGTGTCCAGCAGTCAAACAGTCCAGCCATAGTCAGCAGCCTCCATCCAGTCCACTCAGGTGGTTCTTCCCGTTCCTAGCCAGCACAAAACAAAAAGGACATGGTCTCAGTATCCTTGAACACAAGAAACTGATATTTAATTAATTTTCCCCAAATTTCTTAGGCTAAAGCTGACTTCAATGTCTGAAGCAGAGTTGTTGTTTTTTTAGTTCACATGAAATGTTGAAAAATAAAGAAAAGAGAGAAGCTGGTGGACATCTGCACATTTTTTCCTTAGCCTCAATTTTGTTAATAGCAGCATTCTCTCTTATGTTTTTACTTTATTGTTGGATAAAATAAATGTTAAAGATGCTTGTGCAAACCTTTAAGAAATCTGGGGAGGTTTTTCCTGGAGGGCACACCACCTCTGCATTTTTACTGCTAGCTAGAGTCAAGGCGCCATCCTGACCCTCTTTTTTCTCCTGGCTGGAGTCCTGGCACTGCGGGAAGTAGATGAAGAAAGGCTGCTTCTGCTTTTCCATTCTCTGCCACTCATAGAAACCATCGGCTAGGACCACACAGCGCTGTCCCTTCAGCATGGGATCCTGTGGAGAGATTACAACGTGGGCAAAAACTGACAAACAGCTAAACAAAATGCACTGTAAAGATAGTGCTGTTTTCAACTGTTTGTACCTTGTATGACTTTTTCTGCAATATATTCTCACTGCGGCAATTGCTGGTACTGTATTGCATCTTGCTTGGGTCATTCTCCTTGAACCAGGAGGGTATGAGACCCCAACGCATGGAGGTCAGCACGCATTCATCTACAGGTGCATTCTGGAGGCACACAAAAGGATGAACATGAGTGCCTTGTTTTTATACTGTTAGTAAAGTGTATTAATTGGGTTTTATGTCGTTCTAAAACTCATATTAAATAAATAAACATTGCAGTTACTGTATCTGGAGTAAAGAAAATATTAATATCTAGTAAACTGCTGTAATGTCACCTCTTAGGTTGCTACATGCATTTTTTTCAACTGCAACTTCCGCCGAAGAAAAGACCTCATCAGCTTGCTTTTGAATAAAGTTAATTTGCATTTTAAGTGGAGGTAAAGCCCAAAAATAACATTTAACACGCTTGAGCAGTCTAGAATATTAGCTCGGATAAACCGTAAATCACCTTATCAAGATGTCTCTGTGACAGCAGGACCGGACTCATGGACTGAGGGCTCTTGTTGTAGGAGGGTCGGTATTTGTCCACGTCTCCATCCCTCCAGCGGGGCTGTCTTCTCTGCCCGCCCCGGTTTCTGTACGAGCAAGCTCGACTCACCTCGTCAGGAGCAAGAGTGCAAGCAGTCCTCCCACACATGTCAACGGGTCAAAGCAGCAGTTTTCTACCACCTAATAAACAAAGCCTTCGATGTTAGCAGGCTAGCAAGACGTTCAACCAAAAGGTTTTCGCTTCTATACTTGAAAACAAAATTACGCTTACCTTTTTACTGTCTTATTTCTAGTGTTGCGCTATATCTACACATCAGAAAGTGGCACTTGACGTATCGGCACCGCTGGAAAGGGTCTGAGATCTCGCTGAATATGTGGTAACTTGATTTGCCTGGGTAGAAGCTCCGGCGCGAGCGTTTGAGTGAGCGTGATGACGTAAGCCGCCCCGCCGCGGAACAAATATGGCGCCAAATATACTTTATGATCTTAATATTTTTAATATACTGTTTTATGGGCATTGTATAGAGGATGTTTTAGTTTTTGTACCTACAAAAATAATAGAGAAATTAGCCTGTATCAGAATTTCGCTATTTTTTATTTTAAGTTCAGAGCTTTTTCTAACACTCTAACAACATTTTTTCTTCCATACCCAGACAGTAGGCCAGATTATCCCATTTTATACTTGTATAATGTGACACTTGTATTGTCTGATTTGAAATAGTAAGAAAAAAAAGCACAACCGCGTACAAACTTTGACATTTTACAACCTGAAGGTCCATTGATAGAGATAGAAATACCGTTTATATGAATGTAGCAAAGGGGTTGGTTGCCACGGCAACGATAAACAAGTTAACGATGGGATGCACCGTGCCTTTCTCCAACGAAACTCAACGTCAGGACACCTGTGGAGCTCAGCAGGTGAGAGGAGCATCTCTGTTGGGGCTTGTTTATTGCCACACAGCATTTTGTTCACAATTGTTGGCTCTGTTGACTTTTAGATTAGAAAACTAATTAGTGTTTAAAAGAGAATACAGCTATGGTGCTTTCTGGGAGAGTTAGTGCTGTTATAAACTTGTTACCTGTGATTGGTTTAGACTAAAGCTTACATTTAAGTAGAATGCAAGTTTTTTAAAAAATCATAGCTTGTCTGTTGGCATAGCAGGTGGAGGCTTGCTGCCTTCTGCACAGCATCTTCACCCATTTGATAGTCTGTTGCACACTGACAGGGACTGATTAACAAGACCAGGCAGGGGTTGCATGTAACTCACAGAGTTGTAAATGGATCTGATAAAATTATTTACATTACAACTGTGCCCTTCTTTATACTGCATTTTACTAGCATTCCATGAACGCCTTGAGATTGTGTACTCTGCAACAATTTCTGTCTGACCGAAGCAACAAGGAGCAAAAGAAATGGTTCCCTCGAAACATGCGAGTATGGAAGCTAGCGCTTCTGGTCAGTCTGTCCACCTTGGCCACGAAGGACACCAGACTACTCCTGGATGGTGTACACCATGCCCAGACAGTAAGTAAACATCCTGCCAGGCAAATGATACTGATTTTCAAGGTTCCTCCATCACCACGATTGATTAGAAACAGCTACTTCCAGACTGATTATCAATTAAAAGGCCAATAATTATTTTATGTTGTCATATTGTTACTAAATAAATGAGAACTAAAGGGAACTCTGGGTTTTCTTGCTGTAACTTGACTCTTTAATAAACTGAAGCGCTAAAGGTCAGAACAACATAATGTTAGCGCCTCCAGATAATTTGGCCTCTGCATTCACAGAGATGACTTATGGATCACGAACGCTGAATTAGTCATGAGGTCACAACAGGAGAGTCAGCCACATGTTTAAATGAAGAAACCACGTATAAAAGTTTGATGACTTTGCTCTTTATGTCTCTAAGCCTTACAGCCTTAGTTATATTGTCAACATGTAGCTCATATTCACGCTTTTGTCAACTCTTGTTTACAAATAATTTGTGTACAATGTTCTGCTTTATTACAGTGTAAGAAACTACCCACACATATCTAAATACATTTTTTTCATGCCACTAACGAATATTCATTTCATCCCAACGGTGTATTATTAGTTCTGTGGTAAACTAACTTATGTGAACCTCTCTGCTGATGCAAGTATGATGAGAATCTTAATGTTGCCTTCGTTGCAGGAATAAATGTAGGCCTGCTTGCAGGTGAAAAGGTGAAAGCTCTTACCCAGCAATGTGGTCAAGCTGAAGCTGAAAGTCTGCAAACATGTAGTTGTTAATTAGAAACCAGCATGCGGAATGTCTCACTTTCTATGACAAGTTGTAGTTTGAACACAGGAAGGGATACGTTAGCAGCAGTCATGGTTAACATAAATCTGTGATGATGGAAACATGACTCTATTTCTCTTTGTGTGAATCAGCAACATGTTCCGATGCTAAAGTTAGCCACTCTGTCCCTAACCCCGGCAGACTGAGCAAAGCCAAGGCTTTTGCAGATGAAGCTGTCAAGGTGAGCTGAAATATCATGATGAAATATAATTGTATTTATATCATGAACTAAAGCAGTCCTCCACAAAATCTTTGTTGCTCCAGGGAGGAATCTATAATTTGTGTTTGTTCTGTCTCAGATGCGTAAGATCTTCTCTGTTAAGGGTCCTTACCCTATAATCAGGGCAGCGTTGAGGGCTAGAGGCTGGGTTGAGTGTGTGCATGGCACCAAGCAGCGTCAGAGCTGCGTGAACAGAGCCAGCCCAGATGATAGCAGTGAGTTACTTGTGTGAACTGTGTTGGAATTCATATTTCTGTTATCACTGATTGTGGATATTTGTTCATTTCATCATTATATTTACATTCTCCTCAGAGAACGCTGATGGTACTGAAAGAGAAGAGGATCCCAATGAACTGCATAATCTCATGGTAAAAACAACACCGGCTACTTTGATAATGCTACAAATTTTAAAGTAAAACTAAAAAAAAAGAGAGAGAAAAGTCTAACCCTCCCTAAATGATTCTCATTTCCTAGTCTCACCTTGTGCGGAATGAAATGGTTTATTTCTATTGGACAAACCGTAGAGATACAATCAACCTTAAGAACCTGCAGAAAGACCAGATTGTCAACTATTTTGCAAAGGCTGACAGCTTCGTCACCAAGGTGCATTTATTGTATATGCATTTATCATTTCTAAGGATATAAGATGCCTTCCAGGTCCTCCCTTGTCACTTTGTTTTTCTCTGATAGGCGGGGTTGTGCGTGAACCTGAGGAATCTGCACTGGTTTGATTCAGCTGACCCAGACACTTTCTTTCCTCGTTGTTACAGAATAGGAGCCCAGGAAGAGAAGCATGCTTTCATTGGTTAGATCTGATATTATTTCTCTTAAAGCTTGACTGAAGTTACTTCTTTTCCAGTATTTCTCTGGCATACACCTACTTTAACTGAGCGAGACTCGTCTCTGTCTCTGTTCTCTGTTTAGAGGACTATCAGCAGACAGCATGCACCAGTTTTTTGAAGTGGATTGTGGAACAGGATCAGGATATTCAAAGACGGGGTACAAAGCACAGTAAGCAGAACGTTGAGGATAAAATCATTTTCTTAATTGTTATGTAGTTACTCAATCATTTAAAAAGAAAAAGGAGATGTAAGTAATTTCCTCCGCATTTAGGTCAGAGGAAGCAAAGTAAACGACAATCAATATCGTTGGCCCTTTCACAAATGATCAACATTTCTCTGAAAGTGTGCCAGGAGTACCTGCAGAGTCTGGAGCATGGTGACATTGACACTAGCTTGGAAAAACTTACGCTGGAGGAGTGGGCAGAATATCTTAACAGTTACTACCTTGTTGTTCAGTAAGTGTGCATCAGTGTGGGCCTGAGAATATTTAGCAGAGTAAAGAGCTCTTTAGGATCTCAACAGAACCACACTCTGCTCCATCGTTCAGTGGCAGAGTACAGATTGAGATCAGTGATCACTTTGTGAGCTGCTGTAAGGCCATGCTGCAGAGACTAGAGGAAGTCTGTCCACAGCTGGGCATAGATGGTATACACAACATCTGGATCATCAAGCCTGGAGCAAAATCCAGAGGCAGAGGTAAAATAATCAGGCACAGACGTTTCATATGGTATCTGACAGTCACGTCCAACCCGTTTCTCCTTCCTTCAAGGTATTAAATGTGCCAAGCGGCTTGAGCAGATCCTCCGGCTGGTGGACAGTGATCTGATGCTGGTTAAGGATAGTAAGTGGGTGGTGCAGAAGTATATAGAGCGGCCCTTTCTGGTCTATGGTACCAAGTTTGATTTGCGGCAGTGGTTTCTGGTCACCGACTGGAACCCTTTGACAGTGTGGTTCTATAAAAAGTGCTATTTGCGCTTTTCCACGCAGCCTTACTCACTGGATACACTGGACAGGTAAGATAGCAATTTAACTCACATTGAAAGACGCAGATATGAAAGCATATTATGTTTAGCATAGAAACGGGAACTGAAACAGAAAAAGGATAAAATACTTTGCATCATTTTTGGTGGGAGATTTGAAAAATACATCTGTGGATAAACTGAATAACTTGTAAGTTTTGCCAGCGAGAATATTTAAATCTATGTAAATTTGATGTTTTACATCTGCTTCAAAAAAATTCAAATAGACTCAAAGTCTGAAATTAGCATCTGAAACTTCTTTACGCATACAGGAATTGAATAGTAAAGTGCTTCCAATGAGACCAGACAGATCTGTTTGTGTGAAGGTTGTGTTGAATAGTAATTACACTCTGCAAAATATTATCAAATGGAATTAAGGTTTGAAAGAAAAGTCCGTTTAGGAGCAATGATTAAGCTCTAAGGCAGAGGTCCTCAAGGCCCACTATCCTGCAGGTCTTAGATGTCTCCCTGCTGCAACACACCCGATTTAAGTGAAGGGCTTATTAGCAGACTTGTGCAGAGCTTATCAGAGAGCCCTTAA
>JBAMHW010000003.1:33707360-33730493 GCA_037177495.1 Rhadinocentrus ornatus
GCAAACTCCACACAGAAAGGCCACCAACCCCCACATTCGAACCTCCCCCAGCCGAGGCTCGAACCAGCGACCTTCTTTGTTTGAATTTAAAGATAAAAAAAATTAAAAAGCGTCCAGGCCTTACCTTTAAGATCTGTCTAACCCATAAGTTTAGACTTAGACAACTGAGGAGCAAACATATCTGAATCTTATCTGCGTAGCAATGAAAATGTAAGCAAATGATTGAAGCATATATGAAGTGAAAATTATTGGTCCAAGCACAAAGCCCTGTTGAACGGTTGCAAGGAATAGTCAATATTCCCATGGAAACTGAGTTCAGACTACCAAGTGTATGACTTAAACCAGCTTAAAGTGGCCAGTTTCATCCCAACAACGTGTTCAAGATTCTTTCATAGATTCTATGTAATGCTACAAACACACAGATATCCATTATCTCAGACCATAAGGAGATCATTGGTAACTCTCATCAGTGTTGTTTAAGTGTTATGGTGTATGCCTGAATCCTGTCTTAAACTTTTTAAGCAGATAATTTCTGCACAGGGAATTTTAGGGTTACTGAGTATAGAACTCTAACTGCCAAACAGTCCTCAAGAGAAGTTTTTGTAAGTAAACGCTAAATTACAGCATCTTTAAAATCCTCCGGTACAAAGCCTGCCAGTAAAAACATGATCTAATCAAAGAGAGAAGTGTCAATTAAAGGAAAACCATCCTTAGATGGTGTGGTTGGGGTGAAGTCTACGACAAGTACACATGAAACCTTATGTATTGTGTTTTAAGGTGGATGAAGTCTCATTGACTTTAATTGAAGGGGCCACTCTTACATTATTTTTGCTGTAGAGGCCAGTGTCACGAGTCACTGCAGTGGGGTTGCTCCGAAAATGTAGGAGAGCTAAAGTAGGAACAACTTTGCTAATGTTGTCAATGTTTTAATTTAAACCATTTTTTCTTAAAACATGGTGGCAAAACCTAACAAGACAGCAGCAGAAATCTAACAACAAACCTCTGACCTCCAACTTTGGACTTTCTCAGTAGGTTGTAGATGTTAAATTTGCATATTTAAAAGCATTGCTATAATGATAACTATAGTAACGAAGTGTGAGGCAAAAACAACCTTCCAAACATCAGCAGATAAGCTTAAAGGGAAGATTTGTGGACATTATTAGCTTTATTAGCTGGACTATAATAAAACTGATCCTAAAAACTGATAAACTTAAACTGTAGTGGCTGTCTTCATATTTAAATTTAAAAGTCAAATCCTCCAACGGTTAGGTATTTTTTTTAATTCTTTATTTGTAGGAAGCAATACAGAGTTACAGAAGAGACACCTCCTGTTTCTATCTAATTTGCTATCCTTTCTATTTTTTTTTATTTCTTTATTACAGAACATGAACAAAACGATGAACATTTAAGGAGAGAAAAACTTTGTGCAATACAAAATATACAAATTACCCATACTGTTATAAAAGGAGAGAAGATGGGGTAAAGAAACAAACAAAAAATACAGGATCATTAACTCAGCACCTCTACAAAGTCTGGACGAAAGGGCTTTACATATCTGACCCATTTAACCCACAGACTAGCAAACATACTTTTCTTAAGATGAATGGAAACGGTAATTGCTTCCATTATATATATCTCATTGACAATATCTATCCATTCTGAGACTGTTGGAGATTCGGGAAGCAGCCAGCGTCTCGTGATTGCTTTTTTACAGGCAGATGTCAAAATGACGAATAAGTACTTATTTGCGGATCAGGACAGGAAAACACAATTCCCCCGAAATAAAGAGGAAAAACTGTACCGGTACTCAATTGTTGAGTATGGTGGTCAAGATTTGGTGAATCTCTGCCCAAAATAGTTTTATCTTTGTGCATTCCCAAAATATATGCCAATGATCAGCCGTCCGAAGCCCACACAGCCTCCAACATTTAGCACCACCTGGATCAAAGTGTGCTGTTTGCTTTGGTGTTATAAAAAAACAATAAGACATTTCTAATTAAACTCGCGCCATGTTTGTACATTTCCATTGTAACTCACAAATATCTACCATTCTTCTGTAGATATTGACATATTGCATTCCCTTTCCCATTTTTCTTTAATATAGTCCGTGGAATGAGTATTTTTTGTTAAAAAACCTTTGTAAAACTTGGAAATAATCCTCTTAACAGGAGAATTTTTATAAGCAATCGAATTGTTTTTTATTTGGATCATCAAAGTCTGTCTTGGGTTTAATATTGTTTTCAAAATAGTTGCGTACTTGGAGGTATCTGAAAAATTCTGAGTTTTCAAGATGGTATTCATTCTTCAGACTTTCAAAGTCCCTTAATTTTCCATTTCCTGTAAGTGAATAAAATGTTGTCACCCCTTTGGGAATCCAGAATTTCAACGGGTTAGGTATATCTAAGAATAACTGAAAGTTGCATCTATTAGAGAATCCTGTGTTTGGTTTATATTTGTTCTACGAGTTTCATTTGCTGGCATTGCACCTTCATTCAGCCACACTTTCATCGCCTCTGCGTTCACTCTCATCTTCAAAGCCGCTTACTGTAGAGTCAGCAGGAGCCCCAAACAACATGTCACAGTGTGTGCGTCTAGTAATATAGGTGTGTGTGTCCATGTGTGTTTTGCTGTTTCAGGTCAATTGTGGTAAGGTTAGGCACTGGCCTTCACATTTTTATCCCTGACATTTTGTCTCCATCATTGCACGGTGACTGGAGAGAGCAGTCAAATACCAGCTTGATGTCTCAGCAGGGAATCTATCGCGCGCACTCACACACTGTTGAAGGCCTATTGTAAAACTAAATGTTCATGTTGTTGCGTTTGTTAGCCTTTTTGTATTTTATTTTTATGTTGCACACTCCCTCGCACTGCGAGTCTCAGGGGTAAACGCTGCCATTGCCATTCTTCCTCTTCTTCTGCATTGCTTTTGTCTAAGTGGTGTCATGTGAGAATCGAGCCCTGCCAGCTTTGTGCTGGTATTGTCATGCCAAGTGATTGAAGTTGGCTTTTTAGCACAAAAGGGGAATAATCAGCTTCCTGAAGACTAGACTATTTTTTTCTTATGTTTTTCTGAATAGAGTAATTAAAAAAATTTAAATTAAAACACCTGAAGGTATCTGTAATCATTAGGCTTAATGATATTCATTAAAATAAATTATTATCATCAAATTTCCAATCTGTTCATTCAGGTTTTTATTTCGGTTGTGCAACCATGGTGACATCTGACTCAACAAGCTTCCTTCACTTGACTTGGCAGTCTGATTGGATTTTAGGGATCTTCCTGCATAACTTTGCATCCTAATGAAGAAACAACTATTTTATCTGTCATTCTTTAAGATAAAACTGCATGTCAACACTATGTCATATGAGGAGAAACATGGTTGCTTTTTACTGAAACCATTTTCATTTTAAATGTCTACTTTTCATTAATTAGTGATGCTTGATTATATCCTGGCCTGCTGATAAATACCTCGGATCAACTTTGGTATTCCAAAAACAGGAACTATGGCAGTTTGCCATGAATGGTAACTCATTATCATTTTTTGTAGGGATGCAGGTCTGAGTCTGAAAAGCTGATAATAATTGTGTTTTTCAAATTAGATGGGATTTTGAGATTATGTATGTTTACTCTATACTCTATATATATAAATATATTTGTGAGTAGTGTAGAAAACAGTTTCGTGTACGGCTTTGGACAATAGGAAGTTACAATAGGAAGCGTTTGTGTCAGCTCTAGTAAGGGGTGTGCATGACTGGGGCTCCTGCTTGCTGAGCCAGTTGACTTTCCATCGTCTCCCTGCATGGTTGAATGGGTTGTAATAGAATAATCATATTGCTCTTCTATATTTTATTTTATTTGACCAAATTTATCAATTTTTATTAGCAATTGGCATCACTTTGAATTAGAAGCAGTCTATTTTCCCCCAATGACCTTGTAGTGGCTAAGATCATCATTACATTAATGCAGAAGTACTTTAGAAACATTAGTTTGTCTTTATTTTGGATGTAGTTTATAAAAATCACACCTTTTTTACTCTTGTCGCATTTTACAGAGAAGTTTTGCCGAGACTCCGGGAGTGACCACTGCTAAAAGGTGTAGATTTTAAAAGGGATAAAAGAGACTGAATCTCTGCAATGCACAGAGATGTGTAAGCCCTCTGTACTGTAGATGGAGCACACCCTCAGGTACATTGGTCTGTCAGTCCATATGCTCTGTCTCTGACCTGCATGCACTGTTCTACAGGTGAAGACAGACAACAACAGCCATAGCTTTAAGCCAGACCACAGAAGAGATTTTCACTGTTTGGAGCCCCCTAATGAAGGCTAATTTGGTATCCGTCTTCCATCCAGTTTCTTCTTCGAGCTCTCTCTAGCCAGTAAAAGTCATGACTTATCTCTTGCTATGTCACTTTCTCTCTTTCTTTTCCGATAATGTCCTCTTGTGTTTCTTTGCCAAATCAGCGATGGCGATGTAGTGCCATTCCAAGGGCATTAAACAGAATTTGTGGCTGAGGACGAATCAGAACGGCTCTAATCTGTCTGGCTTTCTAGCCGATTCTTTTTTAAATTTTTTTACAGAGATATAAGGTCAGTCATCTGGACTCCTGTGATCTTGGAGCAGATGTTGACAATTCTGCTGAGACTACTGACAAGTCGTAAAACCAACAAATAAAAGAAAACGTTAAAAGACTTTCAATGAAGGAAAGATGAAAATTACATAAAAGTCTGTTAGAAACATGAAAAGACTGCATGATTTATTTATTTTTTCGTTTCTCTGCATCATCACTGCTTATTTTCAGGACTTTATTAAACCTTTTAACTTTCATCATCATCTCTTCATTTCTGTGAGGTTCCTGCCATCTGCCCTTATCCTTATCACATCTGACATCATCTGGATCAGTCACTGTACACTTTAGCCTCCCACAGCTCCTCATGTTGGGTGAAAATCTCACTCTGAAGTGGGAGAAAATAATTGAGAAATGATTGGCCGCACTTTCACCCTCCAATATAAGTACATTTATAAGGTTCCGGTGGTCTTTTAAAAACGATTGTATTCTATATTACGACATGTTTTTTTCTCTTTTCACAGTCCTGTAACCAAACTGAGTTAACCGAGTAGCTGCATATCTAATGTTGCTAATAGTTTTATTTAAGCGTGATTTTTTTGTAGTGTGATTCACATTTTCTGCAGTTTTACATTAAAACGCTATTTGAAAAATAATTCCACATTCTTGTACACTTTCTCTTTTCCCACAATCTGTGTCATTTTGACAGCCTGTTACATCATCTTGTCACACAGGAATAGCAAGATTATCTTCACTGCCATTCATCTTTTTAATCTTTGTGCTTCTGCCTCTGGGAAAAGATGATGTGTCTAAAGCTGTTCAATTATACATGCTATATGGTCTCTTGTCTCGCACTCTGGCTTCCTAGACCAGGGGAGAGAGGGTTGTAGAGCATCACACATCAGATCTGAGTGGAAAGTGGGAGCTCTGAATGTGGTACAACCACTTTATGAATCCACCTTCCTGCTGTGGCTTTTATGCCGTGTTTAAGCAACAGGATATGAGCTGCAGATTTCTCTCTGGTGTTTAGTAGATGATTGGTGTCAAAATGTTCATCAGTCTGGGTTGCATTACATTTCCCAAGCAATTTGGGTGGATAGAGCTCATCAGTGACCCTAAAATAAAGCTCAAAGCGTGAGGTGAACATAATTATGAGCCATTCAATTGTAGCTGCAGCGAGTAAAGATATTTATGTGCAATTCTGTTTAACTTTGGTTTGAAATTAACCAAGGCCATTTAAATAAAGAACACTGGAATATAAATGTAACACTTAAAAAAAACTGTTGCTTTTAAACTACTAAAAAGATGGTTCATTGCTCATTTAAAAGGGTTTAAAAGTGTGAATAAATAATAATTTACATATAAATAGAACAAAAACAACTGGCAAAGACACTTTTCCCAGCTGAATTTAAAAGTAAGGATTAGGATTTAGGAGCTGGAGTTCATGTTGAAAGCTGTGCAGATTACAATGAAATTGTTTACATATTGCAAGTGTCTGGGTTAACCTCTGCAAACAAGCTCCGTAAACTGTAAGAACATATGACCAGGGATAAAAACCTGTTGATTAGCAAATGTCAACACAGATATAAAAGATACGGAAAAGTAATTCTATAAAAAGGAGTGTTTTGGAACAGAATAGTAACAAGGTGGTTGAAGCAGTTGCCTCATAGCTAAGAGGATTTCGTGCACTTGCCTGCATAAAGTTTCTGAGTTCTCCGTGTTATTGCCTGAGTTTTCTCTGGGTGCTCCAGCGAGGTGGATCACAGTGAGTCAGACTGAACAGAATAAAACAGAGATGGATGCAGTGATGTTTCTTTGTCAACTTTTTGACAAATAACAGTTGTTTTAATGTTTAGTATATTTTAGACCTGTAAGGAAGGGCAAGTTTATTTGTTAATTTCATATACAAGATCATTCATAGTGCTTTACATATAACATTAAAAGAATTACAGAAATACAGAAATAATGCTTATTTCAATTCTTGTCAAAGGTTAGATGAGAACAGCGATACCAGCAGCAGAGATAAGTTATTGAAGATGAACCAGCTGAAGTTGTTTTGTTCAGCTATATCAAAAAAAAGAGGTTTCTAAACATGAAAGAGCTGCGATACCTGAACCTTTTAAGCATTCTGGATGTGATTGTCCTGAAATGAAAGCATCTAATATTAATTATAGAATTCAAACTTCAGTATGCTTTCATATAAAGATATTCACAGACCTACAGTAACTAGACACCAGTGTTAATAACTTCAGAAAATGCACAACTAGTTTAAAACATTGGAGTTAAGATAAAACATTTCTTTCAAATTAAATCTGTTACCGTTCTGATGTGCATTTGTAATTGATGAATTCGCTCCTCACGGTGTTTGAGATGTAATGCCATATGACCACTTATCAAGTATTTCACCTTGATATAATAATTTCCTGGTTCTCAGTATGTACAGCTCTAAAAGTGATTATAAGTTTTCTCAAAGCCAGGAAGTGTTCCCACTCTGAGTCACCCAGAGAAGTCCCTAATGAGCTTCTTCCCCTTCAGCTAACGTAATTAGCAAACCATCTCCAGAATTACACCTGGTTTTACACTTGCCTGCCTTTGACACAGCTGGTTACCAGGAATGGTCATGCTGCTTCCTGCCAACAGATTTATTCTGCATTTAGAAATGAATAGGAGACCAAACCTGAAAGACTCTGTTATCAGGGTTTGAGAGTAAAAAGTTTCACTCTTTCACTTTCAATCAGCAGCGTTAGACTTGAAGCACTTTGTTAAGCAGCATGTGTGCATCATATAAATGCCCTTTGGAAAGGAGCATTTTAATTAAACTAACTACCTTTACCATGAAAAATCAAAAATAAAAAGGATGCCAGCCAAGCCATTAATCTCTGCAGGAAAGTCGATGCATCCCCAAGCAATGCAATCACTCCAAGATCAGACTGCTTTGCTGCCGTGATTGTAAACCTGAAAATGCCGTTCCAGTATTCCTGTGTTATGGGCCCTACCTGTAACATAATCATGCAGCTTTTCACTCAGGCAATCATGAGCTGAGTCTTTTGAGTCTGAAGCAGTCCTTTGGGGAATGGTGGCAACCAGGAAACCAACAGCAGTTGGAGGAAGGCTGATGTAAGAGTTTAGAGTGGAAAAAACTGCCACCTCTGCTCCCTGGGACATCTTGTTTACCAGCGATTCTGGTTCACCCTTCTTGTCCACTTCCTTCCCTCATTCAGGCAGGTGTTGAAATCTTTCTTTCCGCCAAGCATTTTTAAGAGGACCCACTTTCAAGTGGTGTGTGCCCTCTTTTAAATAGGAATTTGTAACTTCTCCAAAAATTTCCATATACATTACTCTTGTGTACATCCGAGCCCTTGTTACCTTCTGGGTGCAATCAGTCCGCTCACCGTCGGACCAGCGGGAAACGAGAGCTGCAGGGCTGCGCTCATGCACACCATCAGTTCATCACTTTTCTCATCGCAGCATTTTTCTCTTCTTTACTTTCCTCAGTCTCTCCTGTTTCACATTTTTCTTTACATCCAAAAAACTGAAACAACATAAATTGTAATTTAATATTCACAGACTTCCATTTCTTCCCACAATGCCCTGTTTCCCATGCTCACTCCTCTGTTGACGGACCCATCCTGTGAAATTTTATTTCAGATCTCACTTTTTTCACAGAAATATCCCAGTTTCAATATCTGTTGATGAACGTGTATGATACTGTCTCATTGTCAGTCGCATGTTGTCACAACAGAATTTGCTGTCAGTGCAAGCCTACCTTTGCCCGCATTAATCTAGTCCCTTATAGCGTGGTTGCTGTGGCAACAGAAAAAGGAAAGAAAATGAGTCCATCACTCAACCTAATATCTTGTTGCAAGACTGAAGATGTGTAGAGTTTGATGTATGGGAGGCCCTGCACTCCCGCCTTGTAAGTTTGCCATTAAACCTTTTATGCACTTGATGCTGACATTTTCATTTTTTTATTTGCTTGGTCAGAGGAAAAGAAGCTGTGATTTTAATCCTTCAAGTGATTTCTAATTGGTGCAATGAACTGCCGTCCCCTGATCAGTGATGAGCGACTTTTATCTTGTTCTTGGGCTGTGGTAATGTTTGAAATGTCAGTGCTTTAGATTTTAAACTGAAATCCAAGATTATATTTAAAAAATAAAGAACACCAGCTTTTACCTGTCCTGGCAGTTCTGATCCAAACAATGAAGTGCAGTCAGTGCTTGTAAATTTAGACCCCAACTAGCAAGGACTGCACCTAAACAACGGGTTTCCGGTTTAATGAGAGGTATGGAGGAAGTTATGGACAGGCTTGGTTCATCTGAGTTGTCTTGTGTTTCCAAGCTCGGAGGAGGAGAATCATATGGGGGTTCCTTCTCAGAAAGACAGTTACTTAAGCTCACTAAGGACCTCCCAGATCAGGGATCACCAAATCCAGTGCCCTGCAGGTTTTCAATGTTCCCCTGCTTCAACTTACTCAACTTAAATGGATCCAACAGCTTATGAAGTTCTGCACAATGACTAATTCATTTGACTCAAGTGTGCTGGAGCAGGGACACGTTGAAAACCTGCAGAACACTGGCCCCACAGGTCCGGATTTGGTGATCCCTGTCCTAGATGGTACTTAAAGAAGAGAAACAAATTATATAAAGTGGGATGAAAAAAAAGGGGAAATACTAAAGAATGAAAGATGAAGAGGAAGATGAAAGGATGGAGAGGAAAGGATTTATTATTGATAAATGAAGAGGGACGAGGGGACGGATGAAGGAAGGAGAGGAAGGAGGATGGATAGATATGGAAGAAGGTTGGAAGGGTTAATGGGTGAGGGATAAAGATATATGAATGGGAAAATGGATAAGGAAGGGAAAAAGAGATAAGGGAAGGAAGCATGGATGGATGGGTGGGTGAGACTGGGAGAATAAATGGATGAGCAAGGATGAATGAAGACAGATAAAGGGTGGATGGGTGTTGCAGAAGGCTCACTGGGTGATTAGAGGTGCGGTTGAGGCCTGGTCTTGATCTTGAACTTTGTTTTTTGTTTTTTTGTAATTAGATTAGGATTTTAGGGAGATGCAGTTAGCATTGAAAACAGCTGAACAGGGTAGAAGTACATATAGAAAAACCTTTTAACCACAACGCACTTAACACTAATATTTAATGGCCTTCTCTTTCATCCCCACTGTCTGCTTATAAAATTGATAATAAAACCATAATTGAAACTGTACAGGGACATGTTACTGTATTTTTCATGTAAAAACATTTAACCTTGTGAAATGCAGGAGTCCACTGAGGTACACAACAAAAGGGGAAAAAACACTGAACTCCAGCACTGGTAAAACTCTCATTTTCACTCACTTGTTCATCACATTTACATCAAGCATAGAATCGTTGCTCTTTTCTCAAAATCTACATTTCTTACCAAGTATATAAAAACTATAGCCACTACCAGTTAGTACCGAGCACAGGAGTGTATTTACAGTTGTGACCCTTAAAAATACTCACTGCAAACTAGCCTAAACCACAATCTCACAAAATACAAAAGAGAGATTAGAGGTAAACCGAAACGTATACTGAAAATAAACAAAATCAATGTATTAACCAACTAAAGAGGATCCATCTTTAGTGGATAAATTCATCAACAAAAACAATGAAACAAAATCATTGGCATCAGGGTGTATGTAGCATACTGAGCACCTGCTTAGCAGCTGCTGAACAGCTGTGGAGCCATAAGAAAACCACTAACCAGTGAGGCTAACCAGAGAAAAAAGGCTTCCGGTTGCTAGGGAGCATAAAGACCCGACTCTGGAGCAATGGAAGAAGGTCATGTGGTCTGATGAGTCCAGATTGACCCTGTTCCAGAGTGATGGAGCATCAGTGTAAGAAGGGAGGCAGATGAAGTGATGCAGCCATCATGCCTAATGCTGCTGTACAAGCCTGTGGGGGCAGTCTTTGATCTTGGGCTGCTGCAATTGGTCAGGTCTAGGTTCAGGTCTAGGTTCAGCAACATTATGGGTCCAAAGAATGAGGTCAGTGGTCTACATACTGAATGATCTGGTTATTCCATCTTTCCTGATGGCACGGACATATTCCAAGATGACAACGCAGGATTCGTGGGGCTCAGATTGTGAAAGACTAGTTCAGGGAACAGGAGACATCATTTTCACACATGGATTGGTCACCACAGAGTCCAGAGCTAAACTCTGTTGAGAATCTTTGGGATGTTCTGGAGAAGGCTTTGCACAGTGGTCGGACTCTCCATCATCAAGACAAGATCTTGGTGAAAAACGGCTGGAACACTTGATGGAAATAATTCTTGTTACCTGGTAGAAGCTTATCAACATGATGCCACAGAGAAGCTGCTGGAATCAAAGCCAAAGGAGGTCCAACCTAATATTAGAGTGTGACCTTTTTCTTTCTCTTTTTTCTTTTTTGGTGACAACTTCTTTTTGGGGGGGAAGGGGACAGCAGTGTATCTTGGATACTGACTGGTCTGACCACAATACCTGTTTACGCTGCATGATAGTCCATCTCAGATACCTCGGAGCCCAGAGGAGCTCCCGTCACCTCAACCCAAAATTGACACCAGGCTTTGTTTTTGCACAAGTTTTAGGCAGCATTGGTGGCTGTAACGCTCCATTGTCATGTCGCACAACGGTTTCCAACAGTAATCTCTTCTGGTTCATCAGCAGTTGATGACTGGTGATTGTTGATGCAGTATCAGCTAAAGGACTGAAGATCAGTGGAGTGTAATTTAGGCTTGTGCACTTGCCCTTTATGCAGGGAACCCCTTGAATCTTTTCATAATGCAATGCACTGAAGAGAGAAATATGCAGCTTCTTCTAAATATTTTTCTTTTTTTGTTGTTTATTTTTACATTTAAATTAATTTATCATATATTTGTCGATTATCTGGAAATCCTCTGCCCATCTTTTGCATTTATTCATCCTTCATCATCTTTGAACCAAGTCATGAGTACAATAAGCTGCTGATACCACCTGGTTTTTGGGGGGGGATTTTTTTTAAACTTCACTTTTGCACACAAATTTTAATTTTTTCTACCTCATTACTAACATGAATAATGATTTCCAGTTCCGGATGTGACACAATGGAGCTTAGTTTAGCAATATTTCTCAGATGATGACCAGGAAAGAACCTTGAGCAGAACCAGCTCATTAAAGACCATCCTGCTTGCAGCTGTGCACTTAAGAGGAAAGACAAGCTTAGAAGTTGTAATTAGTAAACAGAATGACAAAAAAGATGATTTGTGAAGTGATGCAAGATGTAAACAAGAGTCAGCATGTGGTTAAAATTATTGAGCACCTAAAAGGAAACATATGAAGTGATCATGAGGTTACTGTGACGAGATCAGTGAGGCAGAAACTTTGTTAGGGCTGATTATTGTCTACAGTATATTACAGGTGAGCAGGCTTCCAATAAAAATTATACCATAATGAGAAGTAGAAATTGTGCATACCAGTTTGTAACAGTCGTAAATGGATAATTATGATCAATGCTGTGCTGGTGCCAGATTGGATCAGTCATAAGACTGCTGAGCTATGAATGCTTGTTTAGCCGTGTGCAGCTAAATGCTCAGAGCATCTGCAAACAGAAGGCTGAGCACAGAAACAGATGTACATTCACATTTAAAATCTTACTTTATATTTACTCCACTATATTGTACTAAAAGATTTCTTAAAGGGCAAAATTAGCTGCTTTCTCTTTAAGTAACACTGATCGTTTTAGGTGGTCGGTTGCTGGTAGGACAGATCAAAATTTGTACCTGTGTCACTGTGAGCATGAACACTGTTTCCTGAAATTTTGAGAGCCTATAATCCTTCATCTAACCTGCTGAACCCATGCTTTCACAGGAGGGTGTAAGGTTTTGGAAGTTTGTGAAAAGCAGTTATTAATATTTAGGCGATGATCATCCAACTCTAATCAAAGCCCAGAGCATCATCAGTTGCCTGACAGATAACAAAACAACCAATCACAGCGCAGTAGCATCCTTTTGGCTGAACTAAGGCAGTTCCAGCAACCATAGAGGAGAAACAGTCTGCTCCAGAGCCAGAGAGCAGTAATATAACTAAACTCCTTCTGCTAAGTGTTAAACAATAGGAGGCAGAACTGTATCCAACTGACATAATTCTATGACCACTGACTTCCAAATACTGAACTTCTTGGACCTCCGTAAGAGATCCATCACATGCATTGCTCTCATAATTCTATATGTGCTCGTCTGTGTGTGTTTGTTTCTGCAGATTATTTTTAGCCTTTGGGCAACAAAGACTGTTTGGGCTAAACACAAGAGGATAAGCACCATGTTAGCTTAAGAAAGAGCTCAAGTAGCTACGTCATATTGTGATGATGCAATCTCACAAGACCATTGGTGCTGCAAAGAAATAGATTTTTATTCTTGAAAACAGATTGTACTGAGAGTTTAATAATCTTTTCAACCTCAACCTGTCTCCTGGTATAAGCATGCATTTTAATAAGGGCTAATATGTGCCTCAAAGCCTCTTCATTTAAAGTTCCTAGTGTCTTCTTTATTCAGCATTATTGATGGTTTTCATAAGTGCATTTTAGTGAACTCTTCAGATGTGAGTCCTCCAGCAAATTAACATCTGTAGTTGTCAGTTTGGTAGACACTATGCTCCTCTGCCACATAAAGTATTTTCAATATCCACACAGTCTGCTGCAGCTGGCGGAGATGAGATCATCATCAGTTTTAAGTATCTTCCTAAATGTGTTGTTTTTGCTGATCCACCGAGGGCAGTTGATTGCCTCTGAGTCTGATTACTTAATGTCACTCAATTTGGCCATTCCCCTGAGCTCTAACGCTGTGCCTTCTGGCAGCCTGTGGTTCTGGCAGCTTCTGTGCACATCTCAAGCTGGGGCAACGACAAAACGGTAATCAGTGGTACCGATAGACAACAGATTGAGGGATGGCTTGATGCATAATTCAGCACCTGTTTAGTCTGCAGATGCTTGGGTTTATATGTGCATATGTATAAGACAGAGATTTTAGCAAACAAGCCCAGGTTAGGGTCTCTGTTATGACTTTTCTATCCAAACTAATGCTTTCATCTCTGACAGGCTCTGCAACAAATACAAAAGTGTTTTGATTCTGTCTTCCACCGTGCATTTCTCATCTGTCTGCATTGTGTTCTCATCTCCGCAGCACTGTCACCAAGCTGTTTTTCATCCCTGCATCATGGACGCTCAGCCTGGTGCATCATGGGAGCTCATCAGCAGTGTGACAGATACAATATACGAGAACTGAAGAGTCGTCATGGAAACTGGCAGTTACACCTCAGGTGCGGCAACCGCTGACTGGATTGGGACCTCGGCCGGGTTAGATGGAATGGGAGTCTATCAGGAGCAAGGTGGAGAGGGTTCATCCAGCAGTCCAACATCCTGGCACATGCCCTACTCTCTGGGCTTCCAGGTGTCCCTCACTGCCTTCCTCATGCTGGAGCTGGTGTTGGGTTTCAGCAGCAACCTGACTGTGCTGGTGCTCTACTGCTCTCAGTCCAATCTGGTGGACTCAGTGAGCAACCTGGTGACTGTCAACTTGCATGTTCTGGATGTGGTGGTTTGTCTGCTGTGCGTGCCGCTTACTCTGGTGGTAGTGCTTCTTCCTCCAGGACCAAACCTGGCCTTGCTCTGCTGCTTCCATGAGGCATGTATTACCTTTGCCAGCATCGCCACAGCGATAAACATCCTGGTTATCAGCTTGGACCGATATGATATCTCAGTGCGACCGGCCAATAGACTGCTGACATTGCGCAGAGCAGCGCTTCTCCTGGCATCTGTCTGGCTAACTTCAGTTGCTGTGTTTTTCATCCCATTCTTGGAGGTGCAGTGGTCCAATGCAGCAGAAGCAGAGGAGACAAAGCAGGGGACGGCCTTGACATTGTCCTCACATGCCTTTGGTGCCGCAGTGGTGCCAGCATGGCGGAACAGGACCCTCTTATGTGTTGGTGGTCAGGGCTATCACACTGGCTTGGGGATGTATTATCATCTGATCCTACAGGTGCCCATTTTCTTTACCACAGTGGCAGTCATGTTATTTACCTACTCCAAAATACTGAGAGCTTTAAACATCCGCATTGGCTCCCACATGAGGAAGAGCCAGCGGTTCAGGGGTCGCAACAAGATACAGAAAAAAAGGAAGGCAGGGCTTAAAATGGATGAAGATGGGGAGATAGGAGGAGAACAGTGCACCACAGATGGGACCAAACAGCTCAACCATCCTCCCCTCATCCCTTCCCCATCTCCTACCCCAACTGCTACCTCCCCTCCTGCTCTATCCTCTGCAGCTCCACTCGTTACTTCTGACTTGGGCACTGCTGCTCCCCTGCCAGCCTCCATGGGTGTCCAGGCCTCTGTGTCAGCAATAATTGCTCTGCGCCGTGCAGTGCGACGGCATCGAGATCGGCGGGAGCGCCAGCGACGGGTGTTCAGGATGTCCCTCATCATCATTACAACCTTCTTGGGCTGTTGGGCCCCTCTTTCTGTGACCAATGTGCTAATCCTGGGGATTGGGCCCAGTGATGTCCTGGTCAGTCTACGCCTCTGGTTCCTGGCCCTGGCTTATGGCACCACTGTCTCCCACCCTTTGCTTTACGCTTTTACTCGGCAGAAACTGCGCCGTGCTCTCCGTGCCAAGGTAAAGAAGAGGGTGGTGTCCCTCCTCCAAGTGGACCCCTCTCCAGGGGGCACAGTAATACACAATTCCTGGGTGGAGAACAGAAAAACCAGCCGACAGGTGCGGCTGGAGGCGAGCGAAGGCACTGACCGCCACCTAGCAGAGGCTCTCTGAGACTGAAAACTCATGGGTAAGACTGGAATAATTAAAAAGCCAAATAGAGTCACAGATGTTGTGTTCCATCATCAAACTCACTGATGCGAGAAGCCGGTGTAAGATATGTGAAAACACATTTTTACCTCTGGGAGATGTTTTAATATAACCACCATCAGCAAGTCCCTGATAAACGCAACTACCTTCGCATCAGGCAATGTCGTCTCTGCAGTGCACACGGCTCCAGCAGCTGAAGAAAATCATTCCACAAAGCGGGAGACGTAATGTGTACTCTTTCAGATACGGTGGTGTATTTACATCTGGAACTGTTCTGAAATAACTAGAATGTTTTTATCCAGCAGAGGATATGATCTGCTTCCCGCTCTGATGCTTTGAAACAGCTTTTAAAACGATGTTAAAAAACTTAAAACACCTAAATGTTCTTTGAATGTATTCAATATTACCCCTGCCTTTATTTTCCTGTGAAGTTTGGGTTAAACCTATGTTGTGCACTCTGAAAGAAGGGGAACATGTGAGACACAGTGGCTGCTAGATGAAATATGATAGGGATGCGTCATGGTTTAGAGGATGTGTGGAATATTAATATTACTGTTGCTTTTGCTTGTGTGGTCATTAGAAATATTGCAATCTTTACATAAGAATTTGGAACAGTCCTCGATATAAACTCAGTTTTTATCATTTCTAGTTTATAGCAAATGATGTAATATCTTAACTGGTGATAAAACCGACAAGCAGCGGCTTTAGATTAATTACAAATGTGAAAAATTGTCATCTGACAATCTGTAATCCAGTATAATACCTTGCATAAAATATGCAGCTGTGGAGTTCAATCAGCACACGACACATTCACAGCAAAACTCCTAATATTTTTATATTTATTACTGAGTTTTTTGCATGCAAAACAACAAAAGCATGTAAGAGAACGTGTGTGTACATGATGTAAATACTGAGCAGATCTGAATTTATTTCATGGTAAATCTCTGTCCCAACTCACTTAGCCTGTCTGTGATTGTAAACAGACTTTTCTAGATTAGAAGAGTGTTTCATTTGCAGCTGCTTGTCTCTGTTTCAGCACCAAGAGATGTGAACCCATGGATCAGCTCATCCAGCCAACACACCAGGGAAGCTGTCTGTCAAGCAGCACAACGAGAGATCAATCAGATTATTAATGGGATCGGTTCTGCCCCCATGTGTGTTCACTGCTCTGATTTAGTTCAATTCACATTTTATTTATAAAGCACTTTTCATACAAGAGCAGCACTAAGTGCTTCACACAAGGGACATAATTAAAACAAGTGTTTGCGTATTAAAAATAATTTAACCCTTATTACCACTCTCTCTCTCTCTCTCTCTCTCTCTCTCTCTCTCTCTCTCTCTTTCGCTGCTCACACATGCACACACATCCATCTCTTAACTGAATATTGATAGAAAAATGTGAGGAAATAATATCTCGGGGGTCCGTCCAGATATTATGAGCACTTTGTTCACCCCCAAAATCTAATTACATGTTCCTTATTCCAGTTTGGAGATTTCCTGAAGTCTGTCCATTGCTTTTTGAATTATGTTGCTAACAGACAGACGGACAAATCAATGCTGTTGAAAACATAACCTCCGCGTTGGCGGAGGATCATCAACCTAAAAATAAGAGCAAAAAGTTTAAACTAAAAAGATCAGAATGGAAAAAGCTAGTAGTTTTTAAATAGACACATAATTAAAATAAGTAAATAAATAAAAATGATAATAAAACAAGTCAAATCAAATAATTTAATAAAATAACTGTGCAGTTATTAGCTAAGCTTTTTAAAACCATCAAGAGTCTTTGCAGCCCTGAGGTTCTCTGGCATGATGTTCTACAGACAAGGGCCCTAAAGAGGCCTCGCCGTATGTTTTAGCTCTCACCAGGAAGAATTAAAAGGCTGGTATCAGAGGACCTCAGGGCCCACGAGGGCTCACAATTTAAAAGCAGGTCAGATAAATAAGAAGGCCCAAGACCATTAAGACACTTATAAATGGCTAAAAGAACCTTAAAATCAATCCTGAAACACACAGGGGTCCAATGCTGTGCTCACACAGGCCACGTGGTTTATCACAATACATTTCTGAATGTAAACATGGAAAATATATAATATATAATGTTTGGTCGTACGACAAAGATATGCTCTCTTTTTAGGTGTTCATAGTGTTTTTATGTGAATGTATCCCAAACGGTGAATTAAGTTAATAAATATGAAATATTAATGTCTGAATTTGTTCCTTTTGTTGTGCTTTAATGAACTGTGTGTGGTGTCTGACAGGTGGTAGTTGAATTTTAGGCTTCATTGATCTAATAAAAAAACATGGGGAAGCATTGGGTTCTGCTAAATTGTATTTGTTGAATTTTTCATTATAAGCCTTTAAAGTTGACCGAAACAATGTTATTCTGTCTGCCGTTACAAAGACAACTAATACAAACCTACTGCATTTGTGGATGTGTTCAGCTATCACAATCAGAAATCAGCTAATAATAAGTGAGTTTGCTTCATGTTACTTAAAATTTTTTTGTTGTCATGACTGGTATCGTAAAATCAAACCTCACAACTCAACGGACTGTATCCTCCAGTGAAGGCATGCTTGTCGTTGCAACCATCTTTTCTGCTGGATCCCTCTGAGGGCACTGAGCATGTACACCTGGCAGTGCTCCTCCCACCGAGCCCTCCCGTGCACACTAGCTTGAAAGCTTTCAGCTTGCTGTTTAAAAACTTTGTGTGGGCTTTGTGCTGCGTGGGAGGGAGCCGCTGCAGGCCTCTGCAAGTAAAAAGAGGGTCATGTATGTGGGATGAAGCCTGCAGGGCAAAGTAGGCTAATTCAGCAGAGAGAACAACCAGGCCGCTGCTGCTTCTGTTGAATTCTGTCTTTTAACGTGTTGGTTGGTCAAAATTAAATGACAAATTATGTCATAACATGAGTTATGGAAGAAGAGGAGGGGATATATCAACAAGTACTAAAAGTCTATCACTCAAAGTAGATTTTTAGTGTAACTAAAAATACCAGTTAGGATGGCAGCTTGGTTGAATCCAAGCTTATCCACTTTTATTTATATTGTACTCTAAACAAAAGTGCCCGCCGAAGTGAAATGTGTCACACTGGACTGCTTAAACATTAATTTTTATAGTGGAAAACCCCTTTAACTTGATTTTTGTTTAAACAGATTATTGAAAGGATCTACTGGGCAGAGGCCCATGGAACACAAAGTCAGTGAGGCGTATCCCAGAAAGAGACACAACAGACATGCAAAAGACATGCTGACCAAACAGGATGCAGAAAAACCATGAAGAGGTAAGAACCTGCAAAACATCTGCAAGAGGCACAGCTGGAGCTACAAAGCAGCACGTGTAATTGTTAATCTCTGTCAGATAATTTCGAGGATGTTGGATCTGTTTTCATTTAATTCAAACTGAACTGCAATAAACTGCATTATGTTAGATTGAATCTTTAAAGGTGCCTGGAGATGACTTTACAAATAAATAAAGCTGAATTTAATTGGACTGAAAAGGTGCTGTGCAACTGTTAGTGGAAGATTAAAATACTCTTTCACTACCGTTCTGCAGATGACAGGCTCCTTCAAGATAAATCAAATATTTTGAGTTTAAATCAGAAAGTCCTACCTTTTACCAAGTCAGTCCCCATTTGTAACAGCTGGGGATGTACATCCCATTCCCCAGATGACTCAGAATCTTTGAATATGATTCATGAGAAATTTATTATTTCTTATTGAAAACCATAATACAGTAGGCAGTGAATGCCTCTCTTGAAGATTAAATCAGTGAACTGTATGGTCCAACAACTACTTATGTATAACGTGCTAAGCACAGATAAGATGGGAAACGGAATAACAAGCAGAAAAAGCAAAGAGCTTTTAGTTAGGCACATCAAGAGGGAAAGCATGCCACAATCTAAAAGAAGCATGGCCTCGCCACATTTAGCCTAACTAACAGCTAAACATACTGTATATGCAGTAACTTTAGCATAGTGGCTGACCTCCTTCTCTGAGTCAGAGGAGTCCAGATGTTAAGCAGCATAAGACCCAAATTCTACATGAAAATGAATCTGTGCAATCTGCGTTCACTTTGAGGGTGTTTTAGCATATTAGATATTACAGAGCTGTAGCTAGGTATGGTTTGTCACCATACCCAGCTACAACAGTTCCTGTTTAAAAAACACGTCTCTTTTTGTGTATCTTTGTATCCCAGTAAAGATAAACAGCACTTCAGTCAACGTCCTTTGTGGTCTGGATTTTTATTACTTCCTTTTAAGGTTTGGGAATCTTTATACTTCAATGGAAATAGCATTGTGATGTATTTTATACATGAAATTACTAAATTTCTGCATCACTACTTTTGCACTGAGCTCAAATAGAGCTGTTTGTTTACATGTGTGCTAATTTGTGAATCTACACATTACACACAATACACTGTGGGGACACTATAAGTATATTCACACATATTACTTATCATTTACATGTTGTTATAAAGGAAATAATTAAACTAGTAATAAATATAATTCAAATGTCGTTATGGAGGACGTTTTGTGAACGTGTCCGCTGGGTTTGTGGCGGTTCTTGTGCTACAGCGACCTCTAGCGGCCGACATTGCAAACTGCAGAGCGTAAGGATTCAGGCAAGGTTGTTTTTCATTGTTTTGAAAGCAGTTGTAGATTGAATGTGCACGTGATGGGAATCTGCTTTAAAAAAGAAACGTAGATGTAAGTCCGACACCTACAATGAAATATGATTTATTCAAAATACTGTCAATACAACCTCTCAGTGACAAACGTTCACATGGAAGCTAGCTATTCAAATATCTGGGACAATTTCTTTATAACAGAAGAAGAAATGCATTATTTAATATTGAGCTGTTTATTTTATATCAAGCGTTCATATGTGATGTGCCAGATAACGGTAGAAAGTGGCCAGCAGATGGCAGTCATGGTGTGGGCGTCATTGAACGTTGTCGGCAGGCCGAAATAGCTCAGTTGGGAGAGCGTTAGACTGAAGATCTAAAGGTCCCTGGTTCGATCCCGGGTTTCGGCAGAAGGTGTGAACGTCGGCAGGTTCATTTATTAAACTAATTATATTTTATATTACTTATAATGATAAATATTATATATAATATAATGTTTTATTGATCACGGGTGGTGAAATTGCAATGTACAGCAAATAAAATAAAAAAAACTGTAAGGTGCAAAAATATTAGATACAAAAACACAGAGATCAAAATAGAAATGAAACCAGAAAATACTATTTACAACATACAATTTACAAATAAACATCTGGGTTAAAAAAAAGAAGATTTGGAAAATATGTGATTTAAGATGTAAAAAAGCAGGTGCAGTGGTGTAAGAGGAGAGAGTTAACCAGTTGTGAGTCTGGAGTCTCTGTTACAGAGCAACGCTGTTGTGAAGTGCTATGGTCTGTGGTACTTTGCAACCCTGTTCCTTAAATTGTGATGCATTCATGACCTCTTAAAATTAAATACTACCTTTGAACAAGTAAAATTTCAATTATACCCCATAGAGAAAAACAGCACAGAAGTCTGAGCAGGAAACTGAAGGGTTAACAACGTTTAGAGATGTTTTTGATCTATCTGAAAGACTTGGGGGCTGAATAAGAGATTAGGTTCCTGTACTATATGTAAGGAACATCAGACACAAGATCAAGTCAGCAGAAGGCTGACGGCTTTTTGGATGTCCTCTGGTACGTTGGATGCTCCGACTGTGCTTCAGCTGTTCTAGCCTGTCTGAGTGCCAGGCCAGGGCGTGTACACAGGCCAAAGTATCTCAGTCCAAGACAACCGGTCTTGGCCATAGGGCACCAAGCAGGTCAGGGATTTGCGTCATTCCTATTGAAACATGAATGAATGGCCAACTGGCTTTCCGCGGTGATTTGTTAATCAGCAGTGCGCTGACAATGGACAGACAGAAAGAGGTTCTGAGAAGTAACACTGAAGGAGACTGACAGGAGAGGAAGGACAAGCTGCAAAGTGTTCTGCAGGTTTGTGTGAGTGAATGCACATTTACAAATCCAGCCAGCAAGGGAGGTGAAAAAAGAATAACAGGAAACTTCTGGGACTTCATGCACCTGCTCTGACAACCGATGGTTTGTAGCAAAAGAAATAAAACAAGAAATAAACTGGACATGAAACTACAAATAAATGATTATAAATTAGAAAAAGACGGACATCTATATTCACACAATATAAACCTAAGAAATTTCATATTTTCTCATCAAATTAATTTAATTTAAAATACATTACTAATTTTGCATGTCAAGCCAAACAGAAAAAAAAGAGAAACACATTCTTAACTCAACGGTGTCATCATGGGATTGTAAAGATTTGGTACAAAAGCATCATCCATAAGAGGATCTGTCTCTGGGCCGCACGATGAGCGGAGGGCCTCCATTTATTTAGCAAACATCTAAGAACATCTGTAAACTGTTAGATAATCACTGTTGAAAGAAAGACCTGAATGGATTTGCATATTTCTCCCTCTATTGTGTGTAATATCATTTAAACAATTCACTTAAAAGCGGCTGAAAGAAATCCTTACTGTCGGCTGAACACAGTCTTTTGGTCTATTTCTTTGCATAATTTTAACCTTTTTTTACAATTTTTTTTTTTGTCCACGTCTTTTCACTTGTCTCTCTGTTTTTTTAACTCATGATTAGTCTTTACCCACCACTTTTTAGTACTGCAAATTTTGTTGTATCCTGTTACTGGCAATTAAGGCTTTTTATTGCAGTCTATTGAATTTGGAGGAGTTTCAGTGTGTAAAGGTCAAGGGTGCAAGCCTAAACTGGACACCTGAGATCTCAGAAGGCACTGCATCAGGAACCATCATTCATCAATAGCTGATTTAACGTCATGGCCAGGGGATTTCTGCAGGAATTCTTTGTTAGCTGCTAAACTACAGACTTCAAATTTCAAACTTTACTGTGTAAAAAAGGAACCCTCATATAAACCTTTATCCAGAGGTGATGCTGACTTCTCCAGGTATCTTGAGCCGTTACACAGGGTTTTTGGTCAGATCAAGCAGTGTTGAAGGTCCTTTATTTATTTATTTTTATTTTCATTTTATTTATTTTATTTTATTTATTTTTTTTAGAAGAAATGCTCTTTGTTTGCTCCAAATGGGACCATCAAGGCTTTTTTATTTTTTCTTCTTTTTTTTTTAAGGTGCAAAAAGTTATTTGAGATTAAAGAACAAAAAACACTTCTTTTAGGACAGATCAATACCTGGACACATAAAAAAGGCATAGCTGCAGAAGAAGAAGAGAAGTTTTCTTTTTCACATCCACTGCACATCTTTAGGTTTGCTGGAAGAAATATCTTTCTTACTTATTAGTTTCAGTGTTGATGTGAAGAATCTTTTTCTCTTTCCTTCCTCGCATTTTCACAACCATCCCACCTTTGTCTGAACTGCCTGAATTGGCCTTAAAGAAGTTGGAAAGTCGTGTACTTAAATGGTGCTCTACATCCCATAATATCTTGTTCACTGTTTCAACTGCAGTTAATGCAAACAACAGAAAACAAGGCCCCTGTCTTGTGCTACTTTTACTTGTAAAAGGTGCAAAACCACAAAATCCGTCAGTCATGAGCTTTCACATGTGCAGATGTGTTTGGTTAGAAATGAGCTTACACGCGGCGCCGCGTCGGTGGGGCTGGAGGGTCCCCTATGAGGAGGTTTATAGAGGGTTGGGTCTGGGCCCTCCTTCCC